>JAJPUD010001348.1:210151-242352 GCA_023553655.1 Myrmecobius fasciatus
TCTCTCTCTCTCTCTCTCTCTCTCTCTCTCTCTCTCTCTCTCTCTTTATGACTCTTCCTATCTCTTTCTCTCTCTGTCTGTCCCTCTCTCTGTCTGTCTCTCCCTGTATTTTTCTGTCTACTTGTCTGTCTCTTCCTGTCTCTTCCTCTCTCTCTGTCTCTGTCTCTATCTCTCTGTCTTTCCCTGTCTCTCTCTCTGTCTTCTTGTCTCTCACTCCCTGTCTGTCTCTTCCTGTCTCTGTGTCTCTCTGTCTCTGTCTCTTTTTCTCTATCTCTGTCTCTCCCTCCTTCTCTCTCTCTCTCTCTCCTCTCTCTCTCTCCTTCCCTCTATCTCTATCTGTCTCTCTCTGTCTCTCTGTCTCTGTCTCTCTCTCTCCCTTCCCCTCCCCTCTTCCTCTCTTTCCCCCTCTACCTCTCCCTCTTTCCCTTTCCCCTCTCTCCTCCCCTTCTCCTTCTCCTTTCTCCCTTTTCCTCCCCCCCATCCCCGTTACATGATTTTCCCAGGGTCACACAGTTATCAGTGTCTAAGACTAGAATTCACGGCTGGTGCTCTACCCATTTGCCACCTACCTCTCCTGCAAGCCATGTTTTCAAAAGAAGTTGTCTGTAACTAATAATTGGTTGCTTTTTTGCCCAAAATCAAAAGACCTATTGTAGACGTAGGCTAGCATAATGAAACAGTGCTGTAGTATTCATTCATAACACACAGAATATTTATTTCACAACTTGCCTCTAGACCTTTAGGCCACTCAGTCACATCAGTTAATACCATTAAAAAGTACAAAAAGTATTGCTTTTACAAATAACAACTATTTAATGTAATACTTCTACCTTTGTGACCATAAAATAAATACTTGCTACCTTTTACATTTTAAAAAATATACTTACTTTTCATCTGGTCGCAAAATGCTACAGTAGGAATCTGGACGGTTTACAAAGAAGCCTGTTTTCTTCACCAAACTTTCTGCAAGCACATTCAGTCGATCAAGAACATTACACAGCTTGCTGAGAGAAGAAAATTCAAATTTAGAATAAGTTTTTATCTTCAAGGAATAGGACAAATACATTCAGTTGGCATTTTTTTCCTTAGAGATTTTTTTCTTAGAGATTTAGGCTAGAATTTAATAATAAAATAATAATGATTCATTTCTAGACTGCAGATGCTGACTAGCAAAAACATGCAAAAGAATTATAATGAATCAGGGAACCCCAATTATGGGATAAGCTAGGTGACATAGTAGCACAACGCTGGATCTGGAGTTAGGTTGACTCATTTTAGTGCATTTAAATTTGGCCGTGGACACTTACTAGATGTATGACTCTGGACAAGTCACTTAACTCCATTTGCCTCAGTTTCCTCATCTGTAAAATGAACTGGAAATAGAAATGGCAAACCATTCTAATATCTCAGGCAAGAAAATTATAAATGGAGTCACAGATAATTGGACCCTACTGAGAAACAACTTAACTACAATCACAATTTCATTTTACGTCAGTGTTACTTATTTTTCTATTTTTTTGCCTTGTCCAAAAGTAATGTCACAATCACTAAAAAACTATATGTAGAATGTTCCCTATATAAAGCACTGTTGAGGAAGAATTAAAAAATAGGTTCCCTACCCTAAGAAAGTTCATAATCCATATAGGAAAAACAAAACATACAGAAATAAACAATCTGGTAGCACTGAGTAGAAAATATTTTAAAGTGAAGACTAAGTCATGTATCAATGGATTGAGTTACCCAGAAAAGAAACTATTGGAATAAGTGAGTTTTGAGTCAAGTTTTAAATGAAATGACTGACATTAATGGCCAGAGAAGATACTCTTTTTTTGTCATGCTAGAGTAACATAAGGAAAAGCACCAAGATAGACGATATCAAATTGAATATGGGACAAAAGGACTTTGTATGAAGATTAATGAGCCTTGGCAGTTTAGATTTATTAATTGGGCCAAATGATTGAAGGTGTTAACATTATGATGAGGAATTCAGATTCTCTCTCCTTTTTATTTGTTTATTTTAACACACATTGCTTTATAAATCATGCTGAGAGAGGAAAAAATCAGAGCAAAATTGATTGGGAGAGATTAAAAAAACAGAAAAAAAGTGAAGATATCATGTGTTGATTTATATTCACTCTTCTTAGTTCCTTTTCTGGATGCAGATGGCATTTTCTGTCCAAAGTTTATTGGGATTGCTTTGGATCACTAAACCACTGAGAAGAACCAAGTCTTTCATAGTTGGTCATCACACATTCTTGCTTATTACTGTGTACAACGTATTCCTGGTTCTGCTTGTTTTGCTCAGCATTAATTCATGCAAATCTTTCCAGGCCTTTCTACAATCAGCTTGTTCATCGTTTTTATAGAATAATAATATTCCTTTACCTTCATATGTCAGGAATTCAAATTCAACATAAATACTTCAGTGCCATGATTGATTCCTGAACAAATGAATGCTATTCAAAAGTGATGCTTGAGGAGGATTTGTTCAGCCGAACAAAGAATGGATTGCAAAAAGGAGAGACTAATACCTTCAAGAAGTACAATATCCTCTTCACTAATTAGAGATATAATAGTGGCAGTCTCAAATAAAGTCTGGGTTTTATATATTTTGGGGCAACTTCTCTAAGTTGCTTAGGTTTACTCTTACTTCATTTAGCAGCAATGTGCCTATCCCCTTGTTAGATTTGTGAACAAACTAAAACATTAGTATTTGTTTGCCACAGAGATCAGCTTACTATAGAAACTGTTAGTTTCTATTACAAGAGCAAGAACATAATACAATAAAATACAAATGAGTGTCCATTCACCTTTTGGTATATTTGGCCATGTCCCAAGGGATATAAACAATAGAATGTTCAGGAGGCAAAAACTGATTGAGGTAAGTAACAGCAGCAACAAGTTCTTCACTCAGAATTCTTTCATGCTTTCTTTTTTCACGTTCCTGTATTAAATTAAAAAAAATTCTTAACATTGTAATTATCTTATGTCAGAAGCAGAGGTTTTAAGATATGTTAGCTTACATAATTTAAAAGTCATAAGGCTAAGCTTATCTACTAATATCTTAGAACTGAGTGAATTAAGTCTCTGGTAAATGGATTATGTTATTTGGAAAACCCCAAAGAAATTAATGTAACAAACTGAAATTACCTATAAGGTCCTGTAAATTAATAAGAAAAAGTTTTAAGGAATTAAAGAATAAGGCTCCATTCAATCCTATCATTTACTAGCTCTGTGACCTTGGAAAAGTGTCTTCATGTCTCTTCTACAAAATAAGGTTAGACTATATGACCTCTAAAGCAACACTTCTCAAATGTTTTGTTCTCAGGATTCTTTATACTCCTTTTTTTTATGCTTTACACTCTTGAAAGTTTTTGAGGACCCCAAAGAGTTTTTATGCATGAGTCATATCTGTTGATAGTAACCACACTGGAAATGAAAATTGGGATAAATTCCAAACTGTCAATTCATTTGAAAATCATAATGATCTCACCATTTTAGTATGTTTTTATACAATCTTTCCCCAAAAAAATTAGTGAGAAGAATCACACTGTTCTGTAAGTTTTTTGCAAATTTTTTTAATGTCTGGATTAACAGATGAGAGCTAGATTCTCTTATCTGCTTCTGTACTCAATCTGTTGCAATATGTTATCTTAGTTGCAATATATGAAAAAAATCTAGCTTCATACAAATAGGTAGTTTGGAAAAAGAAGGAATATTTCAATAGGCAAATAATATGTTAGTTTTATTTTGAAAATAGTTTTAATATCACAGAGCCACTGAAAGGGTCTTAGAGACTTCCAGGGACCACTTTGATAATCATATTTTAACATAATTCTGAGGGAGTCTTAATATACCTTTCTTATTAAACAGCACCTAAAATCCACACTTCAAAAAAAAAAAGAAACCAAGAACATTATTCACAAATTTCTAATTTTAAGTAGTTATAGATTTTCTGTTATTGCTATCTATCATGTATATGCACACAGACATTTTGACTCTTTCATTACAAGATTAAAAGATCTTTCTGAAGTGAACCAAATTTACAATATTCTCTTACCTTCTGATACATAGGAACTCTTTTAAAACAAAACAAAACAAAATACTGTCTAAATTACCATTAAAGAGCAATTTAATCCCCAAGAGTATAATCACCACATTACTAATTACTTCTGTGTTTTGAATAGCAAAGAAACAATGAACAAGTATAGTTTTTAAAATCTACTGATTTTTTATAACATTCAAAAAATGTACACATGAGATTTTGGAGAAACCACTCTAATAATTATATATAATATAATTTTTAATGTATTACAATGACAAAGAGAATTAAATCTAACATCCTAAAAGTAAATCTCCATATTGCCATAGATTTTTAGTGACACTTAAGAGAACTCTAAAATGTAAACAATGATTCATTTATCAAGTTCTTGTAAATGTAGATCTGTGTCCTAATGATATCTATTGAAATCTGACTCTATAAATACAAGATGAGATTTTTTTTATCAAATGTAATTAAAATTCTATGTTTCACTACATTTCTCAAAAGGGTTTTATAATTACAATTCTCACTGACTTCTTTATTTATCATCAAACAAATGCTGACTCTAAGGCTAATCTTCAATTTTATATTGAAAAAGCCTGATAGAGAAAAGGAATTCTCCAGGCATTCTTACCAAAAATGATAGAAAAACAGCTAGCTGATGTGCAAACATCATGTTTGAATAGGTTCAATTTCAGACACAACAGAATCATAGAATCAAAGCAGCAACAATAAATACTCTTCCTTTGTTCATCATTGTCTGGGTTATTCGAAATTCATGAAAGAATTGGAATTAACTTAAGCTCATATCACAGACTTTCACAATGTTAACATATACTATTATCTATGTCTTGTTTCACTGACCTATGTCCTAAAACAAATGCTCATTAATGACATATTTGGATTTGACGCCACCTGATCCCCATAAGGTCTTATGATTAGGGCAACTTTAATAAAAGGCAAAAAAACTAGAGAGCTTAATGATACCAATACATTTAGTTCTGCTTGCTGACATTTGCTCTATTTTCACTTCCTAAAATCTGCCTTGTGATTCTACTTTGATAAAGCCTTAGATTCCTAAGATTTAACTCTATACTGAGCTAGCAACTAAACCTATTTTGCCTTTTATGTTCCTATAAGATCTTGTAGTTCAGAAGTGTCAAACACAAGGCCTATGGCAGTCTGAACCAAATTAAAATGCAATTGGAAAATATCAATAAAATAACTAAAAATAGGATAAAACATAGATAACATTAATTTGTGGTTTTTTAAGTCAATATGTGACCTGCTGGGATCATGTATGGGTTAAAGGTCCCATTTCTATTGGAAGTTAATACTAGTGTTATAAGCTCTTAGTGATATGTCCATATTTCAAGAAATATCTGTGACAGTTTCACTCCTTAACACAGTTTCCCTTGGCCCCTAATCAGTTGGGCAAAGGTAGAATACACTGTAGGCTAGAATAACTTCCCATAATATTTTATTTTTCCCAAAGAGCAGGTTATGGAGATCAAGTAGAAATTTAACTTGTACATATCCAGACATACCTTCACTAGATTTAAGATGATAATAGGGGAGCCAAACCTCTGGAACATCTGGTCAAAGTGAAGAGCAGCTATATGGGCAAATGGATCTGCTTGATCCACTGAGAAAAATAAAATAATGCAAACAAAATCATTTGTTAAAATCAAGGAGTCTTTTTTTCATTATCTATTTCTTTAAAAAAAAGTTTTTAAGGAAATGGCATTCATCTTGAAATTATTTGAATGTGGTTCCTAAATATCTATAAAGAAAGAGTGATGACAGAGGCAGCTAGTTGGTGTAGTGGATAGAGCACCAGTGCTGAAGTCAGGAGGACCTGAGTTCAAATTTGACCTCAGACACTTAACACTTCCTAAGGTGTGACCCTGGGCAAGTCACTTAACCCCAATTGCCTCAGCAAAAATAAATAAATAAAATATTGATGTCAAATAGCATTCTGAGGTTAAACAACTTCCAAATTCTCCAAGTAGAAAAGTATTTCATGCACATATTTAACTTATATCAGATTGTTTACTGTCTTGGGGAGGGAGGAAATAAAGGAAAGAAGGGAGAAAAATTTGGAACCCATAATCTTACAAAAACAAATGTTGAAAATTATCTTTACCTATATTTGGAAAATAAAATACTATTGAAAAAAATTTTTAATGTAATTCATTTCTCAATAATACTTTTTAAAAGAAAAATTCACATGTGTGTGTATGCCAAAGTTCTCTATTCTAATCAACAGACATTTGTCTTAGAGAAATGAGGCAACTGTCACAGTGAAAAATGTTTGACAGAGTGAGAAGACCAAGGTTCTAGACTGAGTTCTGTTATAAATTGTGTGACCCCAAACAAGTTAATTCATCATCCTGGGACTTGGTTTTCTTCTCTGTAAAATGACACAGGGTTTCCTAAATTTTTTCCACCCACAACCCCTTTTCACCCAAAACATTTTTACATGACGCCCAGGTATATGAGCATATAAAACAGATACACAAATCAAGCATCTACTAATAATAAATCATAATTTTGTGATCCTCATATTCAGTTACTAGAACCCATGTAGGGTCAAGGATCACAGTTTAAAAAGCTGAGGCCTAAATCAGAGATTCTTGATCTTTTTATGCCATGGACCTTTTGGTGGTATGAACTACAGATCCCTTCTCAGGATAGTGTTTTTAATTACATAATATAAAATATTACAAAGGAAATCAATTATATTTAAATACATTATGAAAATGTTTTAAAACAAATTCATGAACCCCATGTATAAATAAGGTTCTCCTTTATAACATCTCTTCTTACAAAATAACATAACTAATTAACCATAAATTAACATTTCTAAGAAATAAAAATTCAAACAGTTATCACTTAATGACTATCTTTATCATTATAATCTATAAACACCACCAGCTTAATCAAATGAATATATATATATATGAAATAAAGTAGTAGAAAGGGAATATTTGGTATAAAAAGATCCAAATCCAAATCAAAGGGCTGCCCATTAAATGGGAAATGGATAAATAAATTTGTGCTATGTGACTGTAATGGAATACTACTGTGCTATAAGAAATGACAAGCAGGATTATTTTTTTTAAAAACCTGAAAAAATTTACATGAACTGATGCATAATGAAGTGAACAGAAGCTGAAAAACACTGTACACAAAAAGGGGGGCTGAAAAGAGTGAAAATGGAAAGAGAGATGAAGGCATCTGGTAGAACATTATAGAGAATACTGGGAAAGTCAAGAGTACAGCCTGGGGAAAATTGAAGACAAGGTTGTCCTGAGCCTTTTGAAATGGAGGTTTGGGAAGAATCAGAGAGATGGTAAGGGTAGGGGATACTCCACTTTCCATTGTAAGAAGATTTCTGGGGCATTACAAAGATTTGCTATCCATAGTAGACAAGGATAGTAAGTACAGAAGCTGGAACTTAGATTTGCATATTCTTCTTTTAAAAAAAATTTTTTTATTTAAAATTTTGAGTACCAAATTCTTTGTTTTTTTCAGCTTCCTTTTTTGTGTTGTCTTCATCTAGTAGAGTGCAAATTCCTTGAAGTGAGGAATATCTTTCTTTCTACTTGTATTTGTGTTCTCAGAATTTAGCAGTGTCTGACACATACTAAGTATTTAATAAATGCTTGTTTAGACTTGACTTGTAAACATAGCCTGGCCATAATCTTGGCATGACTTGTCACTTAGTCTCCCTGACCTTTAGTTTCCTCATCCGTAAAAATGAGGATAATAAACTCTGTGCTACCTACCTTATAGACTTGCTATGAAAGAAGCAATTTGTAAAGCATACAGTACATAAATTATTCTCTATTCTACATTACATAAATCTATTTTAAGTACTCTATTACAATGGATTAAAATCCTTGCATTTACACAGATAAAGAGATCCTATAATAATCAAAAATATTTACTAATCTGGAATTTTAAACTAAAATAATTTTATCCATTAAAGTACGGTTCATGCCTATGTCATTTTAAAACTATAAGTTTATTATTTTAAGCTCTGTTGTTCAGTCATTTTTTCAGTCATGCTCAACTCTCTATAACCCCATTTGGGGTTTTGTTGACAACATGCTAGAATAGTTTACCATTCTCTTCTCCAGCTCATTTTACAGATAAAAAAATAGGATAACAGAGCTAAGTGGCTTGCTCAGGGCCAAATAGTTAATAAACATTCGAGCCCATATTTGAACTCAGATCTTTCTGACTCCAGGCCTGGCACTCCATCCAACGTACCACCAGGCTGCATTTTTAAAACTAGGCCTTCACTAATATGCCACATTAGGTAGGGAACAATCATTAAAATTATTGCTTAAAAGTATTTTCCACATACATGTAATTGGAGGCTTAGGCATCATAGTTGAAATATCTTGAGACCAATATAAGGGGACAGATCCTCTAACTTGCACATAAGAGGAATAGCTTCCTGCTGTAAATGACATTACAGAAGCATCGCAGAGTATCTGTTCAGTCTCTACTTCGTTGGCAACATCACCCTGCAAAAAAAAAAAAAAAAAACCCACACACAAACACACACATTGAAACCACAAAAACACAAGTATGTAGCTAAGTTAAAATGCCTGCCAACAGAAATATCTTGAAAGTAGCAAAATATATCCAATATAAAATATGAATATAAGTCAAAAAACAAGCTTTGAAAGAAAGTTTTCACAGGAAGGTAATTTTAAAAAAACAGGAGAGATAAAAGAAAACAAAACAAAATCAAATTAAAACTAGTCAATAAAACAAGTACTAGATGAAAATCATTTAAAGAAATACAAACTTGTAATTCAACTGACTGAAATTTTTTTTAATTATAATAAACCAAACTAAAACGCAGAATATCAAAAATTTAAATCTAAACCAAGGGAGAAAGGGCCAAGAGAGATCAAAATATATTGTCAATAGCTTCCTTCTGGCAGAGAAATAAGAAAGAATTGGATCAGTTGTGGTACTTCTCACTCTCAGAGGCATTAATGTCATTTCTATCTGCTTAAGTTATAAAAATAGATGATGCAAAATTTGTTTAGCCCATTTCAGAAGATACTTTAAAAAAAAAAAAAAAAACTTCCGGCATTTCAAAAACTAAATTCTTGAAAATATTTATTATTGGTTTAAATCAGATTGAAAAAAATCAACTGTTAATATATACTTGCCCAAATAGTCATTCACCTTACCCATACATACTCAACTGGCTTAACACAAGTACAGAGCCTGAAGGTGACAAAGCAGGTAAGATGAATTATAAAAAGGTGGTATTCCTCCCTCTTGTGGCTGAATCCTGAGACTACATAATTTAGAGAAGAAAAAGGATGTGTTTCCATCTGCCTCCAGCTACTAATTACCAAATATGTTATTCCCAGAATGAGAATTTCCCTGTGCCTACCCCATTTTTATAAGTAGCTATTTCCATTTCTGTATTATCCATATCCTTCTTTCCCCATTATGATACTTCAGCTGATAATATCTTTTATCATCCAGGAAATATATGATCATAAAAGGAAGAAGGCCATGTAGCAAGAGAAACAACAGATGGGTGTTTAAAAAAAAAAAGACCTATATGGAAGAGAGTGGGGTAGATCTTCCATGGAGTATTTAAGGGAAGACAAAGGATCACAGAAACACAGATTTAGGAGCCCAAGAGACCTTGAAGGCCATCTATTTCATTTCAGCCCACTCATTTTACAGATCAGGAACCAGAACCTACAAAGATTATCTAAGTCATATAGGTAGTAAGCAGCAGAGCTTTGACTTAAATCCAGATTCTTTGGTCCAAATACAAGAAACCTCCTTCTAGCATGCCATGTTGGCATGAACAGGAAGTGTCCCAAATAAGAAGGCATAGAGAGGACGAAATCTACAAAACATGACCGAGAAACTATATCAATAAGATTAGGAAGCCATCCAAGCATTGAGATGTAGTCACCTCTCTTAAACATTAGTCAAGGCCTGAGTCCCCCAAGTAATAATGTGGATAATTTTTCAAAATGTTTAAAAGTTAATAATTTTCCTGCCAAATTTTTATATAATCTGGAATATTTTATATTATCTAATCAAGAAAGATATTCTCACAGAAAATATCTGAAAGCTCCATAAAGTTTTTACATATAAAACAGACATAAATAGCAAAAAGCCTACTTTTTTCTTACCTCACAATTTGCACCTCTCTTTAAAAAACGGGTTCCAGCAAATTTACTTGATCTTCTAGCTATCAAAGTAACATAGACTGGTCTGCCATAAATTAACAGCTCTGAGAAATCAAGTTCAAGTTCTTTAACACATATTATTGAGAGACAATATCATGTAAAATATTTTTTTCTGACAAACACATTAAAATAACACTCTTTTGGATTTGCTTCAGGATACTAAAATACCTTTTCCCAAAGCAAAACCTATACTGCTTTCAGAAATTATGGCTTATTTTCTTTGTCTTTACTTTTCCCTCCCCTGCTTTTTCCTTTCTCTCCCTTCTCTCCCTCTACTATTTCCTCTTTCCTTCCCTCCTTCCCTCTCTTTTTTTTTTTTTAAATTAGATCTCTATCTCACCAAGGCTGGAAATAAAGTAGCCATACAAGGGACCCATCTCAGTACCAGAGCTCTGATCTGCTTCATTTTTGATGTGGGCTATTATCCTTCCTTAAGCAGTGTGCTGATTGCTGAAAGACTAACTATATATGGTGACAAACATCCTTCAAAGATTGACTTAGTTCATTGCAGTTTATAAGTCCCAAACTCAGGGTATCAATTAGCCTCAATCTCATCAGGAGGAGGGATTATATAGGCATTTACCACCATGACAAGCAGCAATCTCTATTAATTCTTGTCTGAAAAAAAATGGATTTGAACTTTCCAAAAGTTACTGAGAGATAACTTCAATGCATAAGATAAGTGATGATTGATAGTTTTTGATCAAAAGTGAGATGTAACAGTAACAAAACTATTCTTATATATCTCATAAATTTGTTTGGAAGTCAAGTTCAAAACTGGAGTTTTTAAAACATCACTGTAATAAACAGTCTTCCAAAGTGGCATCTTTAAAAAGACAATATTTATATAGGATATGTAAACACTGGTGTTTTTTAAAAATACTTCAAACAACTCATTATAGTTTCCCCTTTTGTATAAAGACTATTTATAGGCATTTAGCTACTGAAAGATTTATTCCTGAATTCTATGGTAATACAACCAACAAATTGAAGACAAAAAAAAAAAAAAAAAAACCTTAGAAAACACAGCAATAGTTATCTAGACCTACACAGAAAAGGAAGCGGGTGACACAGTGGAATAAATGGAGTGTACAGTGCACAAGAGCATTCCAGACAAGTGAAAAGTTTGATTCTGACCCTGGTTTTGTCACTAAATAGCTGTTTTACTTTGTAAATCATGTAACTTCTCTAGGTCTCACTTTCCTCCTCTATAAAATGAGGAGTTTGGAATAGATGCCTTGTAAGAGCCATTGTAGCTCTAACATTCTAGAACTTCTATCATGTCAAAAATGACCCTTTTCTTAAATCTGTCTCCAGAGTATTAAATATATGGTAAAATGTAATAAGAAAAAATGAAAATTTACAATGATGGTGAAAAAGGAAGGCCTTAAAAGACTTCATAAAATCCTATTACAGCTTCTACAAATTGCACACTTAGAGGTCATTTCAAAGTTTCTACCTAAAATGATTCCTTTAAAACATTAGAATACAAAACCATTTTCTCAAACTGTTTTCAGCATAACTCTAGAGTAAAATCAATAGGAGAAGAGTAAATTTAAATACTTAGTAGAGGGAAATGGTCCATAAAACATCTCAACACTCTAACCAGGACTCAACCTATCCCACAAAAGAGATTTAAGTTCTTCAAAGAAACATTTTTTTTCCCCTACTGCATAACCTGAGTCCAATCCTACAATGCCTTACAATTTCTCACATCAATTCCTTTCTTTTTATTCCCAGTGACTTCACCCTAGCCTGGATTTTCATCATTTTACATTTGGGCTGCTACAAATGGATTCTAATGTCCACGTTTTCTTTCACCTCCTGCTCCAATCTACCCTACACACTTCTGTAGATTACTCTTCTTGAAACATTGCTTTACATGTCACCCTCTGCTTAAAAACTCTTAATAGAACTTCACTGATTATGGTTTTCTTAGACATTCAAGTCTTTCCCAATCTAGTCCCTATATTTTCATTCAATTCAATTTCCCATCATCCCTTCATATAAGAGACTCAAGAGCATGGTCTATGGATCCCTGAGATACTTTCAGGGGATCCATGAGGTCAGAGTTCTATCTTAATGGTAAAAATAAGGTATCATTTTAAAATACTCTTTTCTTTTCTAACTATGTATTTGCATAAGGCCAGATTTTCTTCATATACTTCTACCAAAAGAAGGTAAATAAGAGAATCCAGCCTGGTTCTATTGAGTCAAAAATTTGAGCTCTGCAAATATATATATATATATATATATATGCATATATATATGTAAAACAATGCCATTCTTTCTCCCAATTTTTTTTTTTTTTAGTGTTTTGGAAAACATAGCAATTTTTCATTTAAAAATATTATTTGTGTTTAACATGTAGTGAGTTTACTATTGTTGTTTTTTAATGAAAAAATATTTTAAAATTTACCAGTCAATAGCTAATACAGTGAATATCAGCATAAATAAAAATTCTCTGGGGTCCTCAGTAATTTTTAACAGTGTAAAGGGGCTTTAAGACTAAATAGTGTGAAAAAGACTAAATAGTGTGAGAACAGTTTGTTCTCCAAGAATCTTTTACTATAGCAAAAATAATCTCCTTTTTCCTCAAATCCTCCTGCTCCCACTTCTCTCTATCACACAGAATGACTGTAATTTATTTCCCATTGATCTCTGTTTAACCACATTTTAATCTCATCCATGAAGTTTTCTCTTTTCTCTCAGAAATGTGATTGGAATGATTGCTTTGTTCTTTTAATTCCTGTGATATTTACTACTTATGCCATTCTTTTGGTATTGAATATATACTATCTTATGGTGACATTTATCTTTTTATAGCTATACTATCTCGGTCAAACTATAAATCTTTTGAAAGCCTGGACCTTATCCAGTAAAACATAAGTCTGAGAACAGGGTCTGTTTTGGGGGTTTTTTTGTCACTGTATCCCCCAGCATTTAAAAGAGAGCCTTGCACATAGTAGGCGCATAATAGTGGTTGCATTGAATTAAAAAATCTTTTTGTATTCCCAGTGCCCACATATTTTGTATTTATTTATACTGTATTTAACACAACCTCAGAAAGTTTCCTAATAATTAAAGCCTGACTACTGATAAATAAATATATCTTTGGTTTATATATAGCCACCTCCAGAATTTTAGTCCAAAAATAGGTAACTTGGAATTTGACCCTTAAAGGATACTTGACTGTCCACAGAAGCCATGAATAATATATAGTAGCCAATCACGATGGATAGTGTTTTTTATTATATCAAAAAGTTCACCGTTCCACACATATTTCATATAGGGTTCACTGCAAATCCCAAATACACCTAGAAAAATGAAAATGGATATCAGATAGGTAAAAGAAGTAAGAGAAATTAAGCCCTTCAGCTTTTAATTTTATCTTTAGAATAAATTCAGTGATTGAATAGTGTTGCCATTATCAGCTTGTCTGTCAGCATCATTGAGAACAAGAGATGCCCAAGCAGCCTCCCTCATGCTGAGGTAAATTCAGGGGAAGTTGGACAGTGGGTCTGATTGTGCATGGCTGGACAATTTACAAAAACAACAACAAGCATCTTCAACCATTTAGGAAGAAAGCTAAAAGAGTTCTTTACCAAGCTCCAAATCCACATAGTAAAGCCTTAGCCCTGGACTTCACTTTCTATTAGCCCTAGGGATCTCCAAACCATTACTGGGCATGTTGTTATTTAAGTTTTCAATGTTACTTACCCTCTTTAGTCTTCAGCTCCATAACTCAAATTTTGTTTGCTGTTTTTGGATGATTGGACTGACAAGTCTGTGCCACACATTCTTCCTATCCCCCTCATCCAAAATTTTGCAGCTTCACCTTTTCAATCCCCTAAACCCTATACAAGAAGATTCCCATCACTGTCATTCACTTCATTCAGCCAGTCAGCCCATGACATATTCTAGTGCCAGCTGACTGGCTAAAAGCTTGGAGGAACAACATAAAATCTTTTATATATTTGATTGTCATTTAAAGCCTATGAAAAAAACACTGTTAGATATGGTATAAGGAGAATGAAGAGATACAAACCTACTTTGCAGGAAATTTCAACTTAAAATAGTCAACAATGATACAGATATGTTAAGAGCATGTTTAAAATATACTGAATATACTGAAATCTCTTTTTAACAACAGGGTTGAAGGACAACACTAACAACTACCTTATATCAGGTATATATCTTATATATATATATGTACATATATATATCTTAGATCAGATTTTTTCTAAAAAAAAGTTTACAGTTTCTATGGGCGTGATTTATAATGCTTAAATTTTAAAGTTATGTAAGTTCATAGATGTATACATTAGCAATCTATAATTTAGCAAATGGTCTTTGAGAAACCATATTGAGGCAACCTGGTGATAAGCCTCTTAATCACTAGGCCTGAACTCAAAGACCTTCCAATATGGCAGAATTATATAGTATTTGCCTTCTTCTGACAGAGTTTTTGAGAACCCAAGCTCACTTCCATGCCATGATGGCATATCAGAAGAAGATTTTTCCACAGAATTGAAAAAAAGAGCTTTATTTAGTATTCTGTTTAATCAACTAGCAAGAATTTATGGACCACCTATCAAGGTTAGTTAGTATGGACCTCATGAGAGGTGTACGTAGGAAAAAATTGGCACTGCTTCTTCAATTAATCAAGTCTTTAGAATATCAAAAGTTTTCTATAACTGATATTAAAAGACAGTATTTCATTCAAATTATACCACTCCTATATGGTACCCTATGCCATTTCCTAAAGCTATCCCTTAGATTGAACTTTCTTCAGTATGGGAGCTTTACAAAAGCACAACTCATGTTATTTTACTGCTGTTTAAGTCTCTATTCCTATAATTTTCAAGCAGGAAATCATGATACAAGTCAAAAGAATAAGCAAATAAAGAAGAATATCACCATAAAGAATATTTTTTGGTGATATAAGTATGCAAGACACAAATCCAGAAGAAAACAATGATTAAAATATCTATAAGCAAAAGCTCAAAGAAAAACACATCATGGGCAAAAAATTCAACTAGAATTCCAGAAGACACAAAGTAAGACTTTTTTATGAGAGTTCTAAAATGTTTTTGCCAATGAAATAAGAATGCTAAATGAAAAGAAAAAGAAATTAAATGAGAGCTATGGAAGAAAGAATTGGATAGAGAATTAACAGTATAACCCAGAGAGAGGACTATAGGAACTGAGTATGGATCACAACATAGTGTTTTCACTCTTTTTGCTGTTGTATGATTACATTTTTTCTTTCTCATTTTTTTTTCCTTTTTGATCTAAGTTGGGAGATGGCTGCACAAAATAAGATATATAAATTCAAAAGAATATTATTGTTCTGTAAAAAATAATGAAGGAGATGGTTTCATAGGAAACCTGAGAAGACTTGTATAAACAGATATAGAATAGAGTGAACAGAACCAAAAAAAAAATAAATAAAACCAATTTATATGTGAGCAACAATCTTATAAAAACAAACAACTTTGAAAGACAGGATCTCTGATCATAATAATGACATGAAATATACTAGCTATCTCCTGAGAGGATAAAAAAAACACTAGGAGTAAAGAATAAGAAAAATTTGTGTGTGCCAATTGAAAAAAAAATTTAATTAAGAAAAGAAAATATATTTGCTTTATAAATTAGAAAGATATAATTTCATTTAAAATTAGAAAGCTATAGTTAGCTCACAATTGTGGCCAATAGTAACCCTTCTTACCCTTTTAACTCTCCCACCTATAGTGACTTTCTTTAATAAATCACATCTATTAGGTGAACTAAGCTGAGAGATGGCATGGTCTTAATTAAAATATCAAATTAATATTCATCTAAATTAGTACTAAGACTTTGCACATGCTCAGTGAAGCTTCTAGCTTAACATATATTTAAAAAATGCATATGAAAATAGATGCCCTTCAATTGGAGAATGGCTGAATAAATTATGGTATATGAATATTATGGAATATTATTGTTCTGTGAGAAACAACCAGCAGGACGATTTCAGAGAGGCCTGGAGAGACTTGCATGAACTGATGCTGAGTGAAATGAGCAGAACCAGGAGATCATTATATACGGCAACAACAATACTATATGATGATCAATTCTGATGGATATGGCTCTCTTCAACAATGAGATGTCTCAAACCACTTCCAATTGTTCACTGAAGAAAGCCATATACACCCAGAGAGAAGGATGTGAAATGTGGACCACAACATAACATTCTCATACTCTTGATTGACGTTTGCTTACATTGTGTTTCCTTTATCTGATATGTCTTTTGTGTAGATACAATTTTTCTTGCACAACAATGATAAGTTTGGAAATATGTGTATATATATATATATATATATATATATATATATATATATATATATATACAATTTGTCAAGTATTTTAACATAATTAACATGTAGTGGATATACTGCCATCTAGGGGAGGGGTGGGGAATTGGGGAGAAAAATTTGTAACAGAAAGCTATGTAAAGGTTAATGTTGAAGAATTACCCACACATATGTTATGCAAATAAAATTTTTAAAAAATGCATATGAAACATTTTTACTTGAACTCTACCTACTTCCAGTGCTGTTGCTGGCACCTAAAATACCTGAATGAGGGTAATTTTGAAAGTAGGAACTATCTATCAATCAATCAATCAATCAATGAACACTTATCAAACACTATGTGCTGGGCTTTCCATTTTAGATAATTACTAGAAGAAAAAAACCTTGCCTTAAGTCATCCCTGTCAAACATGAGGATGCTAAAGATTGTATTCATTCTAATTCATAAAGTCTAGATAAAATAAAACAGCTATATTTGGTTTCTTGTGACATTTTCTGAAACTAAACCAAACTGAGCTGGTCTTTAGAAAGGAGTTTGTTCTGAGGTGTGCACAAAGGTGAATTCTCCATTTGGAAGTTGATCACAGTTCTAGACCTGATTATATAGTTCAATTTTAGTTACAAGCACATTATTGAATTCTAAGAAATGTCAGCATGCAATTTCTTGGCTGTCATTCACATTAAGTTACAAAATGATCAATCAAGTCTAAAAATTATATTCATCGAATTCACAAATCTATAGTAATGCTATAGGAGAATAAGGATATAGAGTAGTCTTTATGTAAATTATAGAAAATTTAATGAAAATTTGTAGCTATCATATCAACACATATCCCCAAGTATAAAGAAGGTCACTTACCACTGCCACCCTGTGTTATTAGTCCTTCATCTTCAAAGATGTCAAAACTCTCCTGCCGAGTCTGAGCTGTTTCAGTTTTTAACATTTCTAATGGCATTCTCAAAACGGTCAAGTTATATTGAAGGGAATGGGATAAATCATAGCTGTAACTGAAATTAGAATTTAAAAGTACTAAGAATATAGAGAGATTTTGGGAACTTTCTCACAGCTTACAGAAACTTCTCATATGAATTAAAATTGCATAAACTAAATTATTCTATATTTATAATTTCACTTAGAAAAATTTCTATCCAAAAATGACAATAAAAACTTAATTATAAATCCACATAAACAATCAAGGATTTATTTATTAAAAATCATATGCTACATAGTATGCTAAATGCCACAGATATAAAGAAAAAGCAAAAACAGTCCCTCCCCTTTAGAAACTTACATTTCTAGAAGAGAGAAGACATATTTACATCAAAATATGTAAGATAATAAAAAGTAAATGGAAGATAACATTAGAGGCAATGGCACTAGCACCTGAGGGAACACGAAAGACTTCTTAGAAGAGATACCACTTGAGTTGAATCTTAAAAAGAAGCTAGAGATTCTCAGAATCAGGAGGGGGAGCATTCCAGACATGGGAACATTCAATACAAAGACAAGAAGATAGGAGATAGGGTCATGTTCAAAGAATAAGTAAGCCAGTATGTTTGGATCCTAGATTGTATGGAAGGAAAACAGATATAAAAAAATTGGAATGATAGAAGAGGACTGGGTTTTTAAATGCCAAACTAAAAACTTTATATTTAATCCTGAAGGTAATGGCAAGCCACTACAAGTTTATTGATGACATGGTCCAAATTACACTTTAGGAAAATCACTCTGACAATTAAGTGAATGGACCAGAGTAAAGAGAGATTGGGACCAGGGAGACCAATTAGAAAGGTACTGCAGTCCAAATGAGAGGACCTGAAGACCTGACCTAGGATAATTGCTGTGTGAGTAGATGAAGAGACTATATGATTAAACTGTTGTTTTGAAAGCAAATACACAACATGCATCTGAATGGATATGAGGGATGAACAAAAGAAAGAAGCTGACCATGAAACCAAGGTCAAGAACCTGGATGACTGGGAATGTGCCCTTGACAGTAATAGAGAAGTTCAAAAGTAGGAGGGCTGAAGGAGAATAGTAATGATTTCTGTTTTGGATGTGTTGAATTTGGACAAAAAATACATAGTACAAGCTGAAAAACTGAAATTCATGGATTTGTATGAGTCAGTTAAGGGGCATATCTTAGAAAAGTCTAGTCTGAACTTGAGGACATGCTTTTAAAAAATTAAAAAATTCTCTTTAGTGTACTGCCTTGTACTTGGTAATCATTCAAATATAAAGGATAGGAGAAAGGAAAATTTAGCACCTACTAAGTGGCAGTCACTATGTTAAGTGCTTTAAAAAATTATCTCATTTGAGCCTCACAATAACTTTTCAAAATAAGTGCTATTATCCCCAATTTAGAGCTGAGGAAACTGAGGCAGACAAAAGACTTATTAGTCACACAACTAGTAATTGTCTGAGGCCAGGTTTGAGCTCAGATCTACCTGACTCCAAGGCCAGTGCTCTATCCATTTCATCATCTAGCTACATATGTATGTATGTATGTAAATATATATGTAGGCTAAATATAATTTGATAAGGACTTCCCCACCCCCAAACAGCAATTAATTCTCAGTATGATTCTAAGTATGGCCCAGTCACCACCCATGAGTCTGATATCCAAGGATCAACCTAAATAAATGTGCTAGGGAATGACAGAGGCAGCAAAGGTTTAGGGGGAGGACAGGGAAATAGGATATTGGGTCACAGAAGTTTGGGCATCAGGTGAGGAACCTTAAGCTGTGCCAATCCTGAAACAGACCAAAAGGAACACAAGATGACACTGAGAACAATTTTATTGCTTTAACTTGACCATTTTTAAATTTTTAAATGTTGCTATGTTAATTAATGAGTATAATGATATCAATATAGCAAAGAGATATGCTAATGATGTAAACTAAGATATGCTTACCAAGACCATCTGACATTCTAATAAGTAACAGTTTTCCTGATGGATGGTCTTTCAATTCAGACCTTATTCTAAAGTCTGTGTAAATAAAGTTTGGGTTTTGGGGGCCAAGAGATGCTTTTCACAACAGATTTCACCATAGCAACTGTCTTTTTTCAGTAGTTCCATTCTGCTTTACTGTTAGCAGAGAATTTCAAAGAATTTCTGCAGCCCAGAATATTTTTATTCTCTATGTGAACTTGTTTTCAGAATACTTTTAATTACTATTCATTACATCTTACATTATCATGGTAAGTATAATAATATATAATTATCCAAGTTTCTGCAGAAGGAACTGCACACATTATTGTTTGGCATAATTAAGTTTTTTTCTTTAATTCATGTGTAAGGCTTGATTGAGGGTGATTTTTCTTCATCTTTGAAACCTTCATTAATAGTAGATATTACACTTGATTATTCCAATCATTTCAATAGTCATATTTGAAAAAAAAGTCACATTTGTTCAAATAACTTTGTTTCATAGTGACAAGAGTTATTGTTCTTGATATAGCAGTAGCCGTCAATTCATATTATTTAAGATAATTTTCATTAGTGGAATGATTTTCTATAGCTGGTCCTCCTTATACAACAAATTAAATCACCAATTTAGACTAAAAGAAAAATCACCTCTCCAAAAACATCTTACCTCACTTAACAAAATAGACAACAACTTTTATAAGTATAAGGATCATTGTCTTATAAATCATGCTTAAAGTAGGTCTAAATAAGGAATCTTAAGATAAGGACTTTTGTACAATAGAAAATGTTTTTGTAATATAAATAATCATCACCTAATATACCTGCCCAGATTTTCTAGTAACTGATTTCCTTTAGGTTCCTAATGAATTTAGATTTTATGAGATATTTTTTTGGTTTAAAAAAAAATTAAGACTTATTGAGTCCTTGATTTTTTTCTTACTTGATTCTCCTTCTACAAAAAATAAATAAATAAATAAATAAATTTAATTAATCAATTAACCCCATGTTAAATCCAAACTTACCTAAAATAAAAATTGCTGGATAGATCTACATTTTGAAATATTCGAAGATATCTAAAAAACATCCAAAACAAAAAATATCATAGTCATTATTTTACATTTTCATCACCCAACATTTATATCTATATGTATTTCTGATGATAATAATAATAATTTACATTTATGTGGTACCTTAAGGTTAGAATATGCTTTTTTCACAACAACCTATGATCTAGAAAGCGCAAATATTTTTAAGACCTTTACCAGATGAAAATGGATTGAGTTGATTTTCCACAGTTTAAGTTTTCTATCAGTTGAGTGTTGGATTTTATGACACAACTATTTCATTGCTCTTTTTTGATACTTCTCTTTATGTACTCTTCACTATACTTTTGATGTGCCCTTTGGTTTTGATGTGTACTTCAAAGACTGTTAGAAATACTGCATTGGCTATTGGTGTGAGATAGTTAAGTATTTCAAGAATCATTGAACATGATCAGTTATCCTCATGTGTAAAGGAAAGTGCAATCAAAAACAAAAAATACTAGGAACTGACAAAGTTACTGCTGTGCAACAGCTTAATTAATCTGAAGAAAATAAGCAAAGACCTTCAGAGAGACCTGGCAACAAGAGGAATATTCTTTTACAACATACTGTAGACTTATGGAAGTTAGAAAAACAACAAGAAGGAAGAACAGTTACTATTACTATGAAAGAAAAATGTTTGTCATAGGCAAGATAATATAAAAACTTGAATGCTGAAATTTGAGAAAAGGTAATTTTTATTGATGACACTTGCTTTGTTCATTTATTTCATTCACATACTAAAATTATTGTCAAAAGAACTCTAAGTAAGTCAGTAAACATCTGGGCACCTTCATCAAATAAAACAGCAACCTCCCAAAAAAAATTTGGGGAGACTTTTTTTACTTCCACTGGCACTAGAGATTTTGTCTTCATCAAGAGAAAGGTGAAGTTTGATAGGGTTTTTTAATATGATGAGAAGCAGAATTTCTCTAGAATTATAACTATTGCCAAATAAAGGTGGAATATGGCAATATAACCTTGCACCATGTAACATCAAGAAAGGTTAAGAAATTTAGCCAAGAGATCAAGCCCCAAGAACTTCTCTAATTTATATCCCATTAAAAAAGTGATATAGGTTTACATTGTTTTTTTGAAAGTCTAAGTGATATACGAATACTGTGTTTTATTGAATTTCACAGATAGTGTGTTTTTTTACAAATTACAAATTTGTGGGATCCCTGTGTCAAGTTTATTGGCAACATTTTTCTAACAACGTGATCACGCTGTATCTCTGTGACACATTTTGGCAATAGTACAAGCTCAAAAACTGAAATTCATGGATTCGTATGATTCAGTTAAGGGGCATATCTTAGAAAAGTCTAGTCTGAACATAAACTCTTGAACAATATTTCAAACTTTTTCATTATCATACCTGTTACGGTAATTTGTGATCTGTGATCTTTGATATTATTATGTAATTATTTTAGGGGTGCACAAACCACACACATATAAGAGAAGCAACTTAACAGTTAAATGTTGTATGCAGAAAATTGCATTGTTGTCTCACATGAATAAATTGCCACAGACACCCTAACCGTGAGTAACCACTACTTTGATCCATCAGCAGCCATCAACATCAAAGCAAGATCCTCTACCAGCAAAAAGATTACAACTCACTGAACATGATGATTAGCATTTTTAAATTGAGGCATATACATGGGCTTTTTTTCATTCATAATACTATTGCACACTTAATGGACCGGACCATAGTCTAATGTAAACATAATTTTTAAATGCATTGAGAAACCTAAAAACTCATGTGATTAACTCCTGTAGTAGTCTGGAACTGAATTTGCAATATCTCCAAGGTATGCCTGTATAATCAGAGCTAGACTTGGAAAATGGACTGTTTGAAATATTAAAAGAATATATGTCAAAATCTTGTGACTTCAATTACAAAATGCATATTACAAGTGACTATATCAAAAATTGTACAGAGAGCATATTAGAGGTAGATTTTAATGTGAAAAGTTATAAAATACTATGTATATTGACAATAAGTAATTCTGGCACAGCTAATTTGGATATCACTTTAGGTTAACAACTATTTTAGACAGAAAAAGCAACAACTAAAGTTTCCCCATTTGACTAGTAATTTCAAATATTGAAATTAAAATTGTTATAAGCTTGGATTAAAGTGACAAAGTGAATATTATTGTAATAATTCTTTTTAATGAGACTAAGTTTTATCTTCCTATTCTTATAATCAGAATGTTATCTTTTGATTAATTTCAATCTTTACAATGTGATTTTTGCTGTAAGATACATCTATTATTTGTTTTGTTTTGTTTTTGCTAAGGCAATTGGGATTAAGTGACTTGCCCAGTGTCACACAGCTAGTTAAGTGTCTGAGACCAGATCTGAACTCAGGTCCTCTTGACTTCAGGGCTGGTGCTCTATCCACTGCTCCACCTAAGCTGCCCCTCTTTTTTGCTTTTTAAATCTCAAAAGGACATTTAGCTAAATGAAACAAAATAAAATGCCACTTTTAAAGTAATATATATATAACTTCATAAAATATTCCCTTTTCCCTCAATCTATAATATCAAAAGTAAAAAAAGTTATCACTAGTAGTTACCTAGCTTCATCAGGATGAGTAACTCGTACAGAATCATTTGGTATATATATCATATTTGTATCTTCTATCTTGTATATTGCATGTCCTCCAATATCTGCCATCTTCCTCCTTTTTGTTATTAATATGATATAATAACCTTCTAAAAATCTGACAAAACCTATTTCAAAACAGAAGAAAATGCAATGTTTAATTCTTTTATTTCCTTAAGAATTAGGGGAAGGGGGAAAAGAGATTAAAATTCAGGAATACTATTTACTATACCAAGGAGAGGCTATAATCTGAGTCAGTGGAAGAAGTATTCATTTCCAATGAAATCACAGATTTTTAAATATCAAAGTTGAAACTAAAAGAGAATTTTTAAAATTTGTATCAGATAAACATGCTTAGAGAATTATAGGATCATGATATTCTAACTTAGGAGTATTATTTCTTCATGATTAAAATAATACTAAAATGAGAAATTTTTTTAAGAACCATTCTACATAGTGATATTTTCCATCACTTAAATAAGATGAATTTTCTCAAGGATGGAAGTCAGGAGCTACAGAGATTTTGCTTTATGTTCTATTTGTAATTGATGATATACTTTGAGCAAGTCCCTTAAACAACAAAGTCTTATTCTCTTTCTTTTATAGATGATGACGTTATCATATGTACCAATTATATCACCCATACAATGCTAATATAAAGATTCTTTTAGAATTCTATGATCTATATGAACTATATATATTTATATATACATATGCAAATATTTTGGTTTTTAAACCAACAAAAATATAAAGTACTATATGTATTTTTCTAAAATCATTCATAATTTTATATTTTGTATTGGCTTTCACACACATCCCACCATGTTTAAATACATCTAATAACATGCAATATAGGAATAACAAGCAATATAGGAAGATATAAGAATTAGAAATAAAAAGGTTATTATAAACTCATTAATTGTTTAAAAAGTTAAACTTACATCTTAGTTGAACAAAGCTGAATGAAACATCTGACAGAAACATTAAATGGATTTACATAATAAAAATTATCCAAAAACAACCTCCCTTCTCTGTTCCTTTTAAATTTATATATTTTTAATTAGATGATGAATTTTCCCTAAAACATATCCTATATGCTTGTATCATAGGTGAAATTCAACTTTTATCTTTTTAGCTCCAATCTAAAGTATATCATTTGGATTTTTCCTTTATATTCCTGGAATGATGAAAGGAGAGGTAGGTGGTACAGTGGGTAGAATGGTGGGATTTATAGTCAGGAAAACCTGAGTACAAATCTGGCCTCCCTCAGATACTTAGTAAGTGTGTGACCTTGGGCAAATCATTTAACCATGTTAGCCTCAGTTTCCTCATCTGTAAAATAAGCTGAAGAAAGAAATGACAAAACCACTCCGGTATCTTTGCCAAGGAAACCACAAGAAGGTCATGAAGAGTCGGATACAACCCAACTATTGAACAACAAAGATGAAAAATAAATATATTTGGGGGAAAAGGCCCCTTTACATCATTGTAAGAATCTACATTATAAGATCTGCAATTATTTTTTTTTCTTTCTTTTCCCAATAAGTTGAAATTCCATTTAGTATAATGTTAACTTTACAGATGAGGAAACTATGGCCCAAAAGGTTTTTTTTGGTTAGGTTTTTTTTCTAACTTGTCCAAGATCACACAGTAAGTAAGGAGATAAGATTTAAAACAGAACCTTTGACTCTAAATCTAACATTCTTTCTACTGTGTCAAAATACCAGTTATAACTACCAACAAAGAACAAGACATTCAATTAGCTTTTTAAAAATAATATTTTATATTTTCTCCAGTTGCATGTATAAACAATTATTAACATTTGTGGGATTTTTTTTTTTTTTTTTAATTTTAAGCTCCTACCCTGTATTACATCTAGCATCTGCTTCCTTTACTCTTCCTCAGGTGCTGCAAAGTCATTCTGTGGTACTTCTGATTTATGTTATGCAATCTAAAATGTGCCCTCACTAAAGCAAATAAATCATTTGTCTCTTCCTTAATTGCCTATCTGATTTCCCCATAGAGGCAATTCCAAACTTTCTCTACTCTCCTCAGGCCTCCCATATTATGCTCCCAACCCCCATGCTCTCAATAGAAAATCTTGCCTCATATTTTTTCTGGGAAAAAAAAACAAAACAAAACAGATGATTTACTATTAGTTTCTCTATTTTCCTGTGCAGTATCTAAAAACCTCTTCAAATTAAATAGTCCCCTCCCCATTCCTTCCTGCCTCACTCCAATGAAAAAGTAGTCTTTCTCCTTGATAAAAAAAAAAAACCTTTCACTTAGAGCCTTGATCCCCTCCCCTCCCAGATCTTCTAGCTGACTACCCCCATCATCAATCATCTTCTCTCTCTTTTGTTCAGTCCTTTTTACCTTCTGATTACTCAGTTGTCTATATAAATATTCCTTTATCACTCCTATTTTTACATAATGAAGGAGCTGGTCTCTGGCCAGATGATCCACCACTCCCCAAATGCCATCCCACTATCTGATGCAATCATAAAAAGTCAGAGGCAGAAAATAGAGGGACTGAGGTATTAAGCTAAGAGAAGAAACATGTCTATACTGTATTATCCTTTTTCAAAATGGGAAGAAATTTTGCAGAGGCAACAGAGATCAATTGACCACTGTTACTGTGATGCTGGTGGCCTTTAAAAAGTTAAGCCTGCAAGCTTTGTAGTAAGAGCAAACAGGCAGGAAGAAGCCTGATGGAGTGTGAGCTCTGCCTTCTACTACAAAGCAGCAAAGAGAGGATTCCTGTCTCTTCACCCACTGTCAGCAATAGTGTGTTATACTAGCATGTACTAGCCCTACAGCAAACACTTCATTGAGAAGGGAGCAAAGAGCAGAAGCAGATAGGGTAGTAAGCATCAAGAAAATTGATCCCTGGAAGCAGAGAGGAAATTCAAACATGTTCAAGAGAGAATTGTTCCTGGCAGTTAGGAATCAAGCTTCAGAGGAGAGTGGGTTCAAGAGGCCTATCTGAGTCACTCCCCTGACCATAGATATGTATTTGTGGGAGGGTGTACCTCAAGATTATAGGGGTCATGTTGTATCGCTACAGTTCTTTGCTTTGAGCTAATTGTGTCTACTGGTTGATTATTAAAGGGAAGTGTCCTGGAAGAAGCTTCTGAGCTATAATATTGGAAGTGTAGACTCATAGAGTTCCTTGAACCTGAGAGTAATAATCACCCTCAGAGGATATGACTTTTAAGGGCAAGGAAAGATTTCCCAGAGAGAATGTGACATTTATTTACTCCCTTGATCCTATGACCTCCTCAAAATATTGCCCTTCTATTTCTTCTCTCTTTCTCAAGCAATTTCCTAATTTACTGAGGTAATTGGGGTTAAGTGACTTGCCCAGGGTCACATAGCTAGGAAGTATTAAGGGTCTAAGACCAGATTTGAACTCAGGTCCTCCTGACTTCAGGGCTGGTGCTCCATCCACTGTGCCACCTAGCTGCCCCACAATCTCCTATTTAAAAAAAAAAAGTGACTTTTTTATCTCCCTTTTCAAGTCCTTATAGTCTGGCTTTTGATATCATTCTGTTGTATCTGAAACTGCTGACTCCAAAATTACCAATGATCTTATATCAACCTTAGTCTTTTCTAAATCTGTGTCCTCCTCCTGATTACCCTCTCTATGAGATTTCATGAAGGGTTCCTTTTGTTCTCCTACTTACCTACCCTCTCCTTAATCTCCTTTGTTGGAAGGACCATCCTCTATGTCCCACCTTCTAAAAATGGGTGGACCCCAGTGCTAAGTCCTAGACATTCTTTTCTTCTCTCTCTTTATACTCTCTCCTCCACTCACATAATTTCAAATACCATCCATTCCCATTACCAATTCCTGATGAACATTTCTTCCTGGATCTCCATCTCTACATGTCTAAAACACAACTCTTATTTGCCCTCCAAACCCACCTCCCTTGGGAACTTCCTGTTTCTGGTACAGGTGCCAGCTTCTTTCCAGGCACACACCTTAAATTCATCTCAGACTCTTCACTCGCTCTGACCCCATCTATCCAACTACTTGCCAAGTCTTGCTGATTCTACCTCTACCTCCCTCAAACCTTCTCCCTTCTCTTCCTCAACATACAGTTATCAAATTAGTCCAAACCCTTTTCACTTCTTATCTCAATAACTGCAACTGCTTTCTAATTAGTCTCCCTCTCTTCAAGTCTCTCTTCTCCAATCAAACCCCCACACAACTGCCAAGAAGATATTTCTAGAGCACAAATGAGACCATATTACTCTCCTGTTCAAAAAGCTTCATGAATCCCTTTTACTTCCAGGATCAAATATAAACTACTCTTAAGACAAGCCTTGTTTCAATTCATCTTTCCAGACTTACTGCACAAAACTTCCCTTTTATAAATTCTTTGATCAAGCCAAACCACTTGCTGTCCCTTACTCACAACAACTCAATTGCCATGTTAGTGCCTTTGTACAGCCTGTCTGACTCTTGTACCCATGTCTGGAATTCACTTTCTCCTCTTGACCTCTTAGAAACCCTAGCTTCCTTCAAAATTCAGTTCAGGAACCATGACCAACGAGACCTGAGAAAAAAAACAGGAGGGGGGGGCAGCAAAGAAAGAGAGAATTACAGTAATCATAAATTATAAACTTGGAGCAATAAAGGACCCTGTAGGTCACCTAGTACAACTCCCTCTTTATAGATGAGGGAACTGAAACTCAGTGAGATTAGGTGAAAGGGCTGAGATTTGAACTCCGATCTTTGGACTTCAAATTCATTATTCTTTGCATGGTACAGACTGCCTCACAAAGAAAAGAAGGGAAAGATGGGAGACAAAAGAGGAAACTAAGGAAAAAGAAAAGGGACAACAGATAAAAAAAAGGAGAAAAAGAATCATGCTAGATTATAAATTCAGAATAAGAAGGAGCTTTAGAGATAATATGGACAAACAAGCCCTGCTCATCTGCCTCTAGGAAGGAAAAGAGATTAATAAAGGAGTAGGTTGCCCCTTTTGTCTCTCTACCAAGTTCCTGTTCAGCAGCCAATTAGGAAACTTTTCATCATGACATAGCACACACCCCTGCAATCAAGCAGGGAATATCTATGCATGTTCCAAAGAATGGGCCCTGAAGACCAATTCCTATGTTACATATTATTATGACAATAATAAATGTTAACATTGGGGCAGCTAGGTGGTGCAATGGTTAGAGCACCAGCCCTGAAGTCAGGAGGACCTGAGTTCAAATCTGGTTTCAGACACTTCCCAGCTGTGTGACCCTGGTCAAGTCACTTAACCCCAATTACCACAAAAAAAAAAAAAAAAAAAAAAAAAAAAAGCTAACATTTATTAATACTTTCATTTTCAAAATACTTTTTTGATCCTTACCATATATGTGAGGTAGATACTTGCTGATATTATCTCTATTTTCCAGATGAGAAAACTGCAGCTCAGAGAGATTAAATAACTGGTCAATAGGCAAGATTCAAACCCAGAACTTTTTGATTCCTAGGTCCAACACACACTTTCTACCACACTGCCCCCAACTCTCATTCCTTGTATGCTAGTTTTTGTAAGCTTAAGGGAAGAGAACATGTATTTTACTACTTTGCATCCCTTGAAGTACTTAGCGCACTGCTGAGAATAGAAATGACTTAAACATTTGTGAATTAACTAACTAACAGATAACAGAGTTTGATTAATTATTCAAAGCCATAGATAATGGCTTTGAATGTTTTAATCTTTTTTTACCCTATAGCTGTAGGATCACTAGATGGATATTACTACAGAAGCATCATTATGTTTCTATTTAAAGAGAAAAGCAATTTAAGGAAGAGGCATATTCCTTACCTACAACACCAAAAGCTGACACAGCACGAAATAATCCAGAGGAGCCTTTCTGTCCCATCTTTGTCCTGTTTCCTAGATCCAAGCGGCCAAGAAGCTCCCTTACTTCTTGTTGAGTGTAGACATGCTAAAAATAAGCAACATTTGGGTTGGTGACTTTTTCAGTTAGTTGTTTGGTCACACATGCATAAGAGATATTTAAGCAACAAAGTTTCTCTATAAAATTAGCTAAAATACAAAGCTTCACTACATTCAGTCACAATTTTTTTCATTACAAGACTCTTACATAAAATATTTATATAGTTTGATATTGAATACATACTTCTAAGGTGAAAAAATATCAAAATCTTAAATGTTTTCCTATGCTTTCAATATTTTTGTCCCAAGACAAGAGCACTTGAATATAAGCAACATATTTCATTTCTGTATTTAAATGGAAAACATCATAATTAAGTTTAGCATAATTACCATAAATTCTGAAATTAATTTCACATTTTCAAATTTGTAAGAGACATACCTTATCATCAATGATAACCAAATCTTTTGGTTCGGTTCGATCAATTTTCAGGACTCGGTACTTGGTTTCTGCATGATTACTCCCAACAAGGAAATATCTCTGTCAAAAATGACATTTTTTTAAAAAGTCACTTGTTAGACATATTTTGATCACATGGTCCTTTATATACACATTGAAAATTACAAATACATATTAGAGTTGAAAAATAAATGCATAAACATGGTTTGCTGAAGGCTAATCTTATTTAAAAATTTGAAGGCATACAAAGTGAACCAAAATATGTTAGTTTTGAAACTCTGCTATTCTTTATGAGTTCCTAACAAGCAATTTTGGCAAAATTCTAAATTTTTATATTATTGTACTCATTTCAAGTAATGTATTCACTTGTATAGTCAACTAACTGACCCAACATACTAGATGTTTTCTTCCTCCACAAAAAATTACAACAGTTTTCTTATGTAAATATTGTGCATGAAAATGAATTAAATTTAATAAAAACCAAGAGTAAGAAGGGGAAAATTTTTTTGCTCCTATGAAAATATTTCATAAAGATTTAAAATGATATTCCAGAACTAATTTTTTAACTCTAAGAAATGAAGAGCATCATTAGCGAGAAAGTAAGGTATTATCATATACTTAGTCATGAGATGAGACTAGAAATCCATCTCTTTTCACTGCTAAGTCCAGTATTATACCATTATACATATAGATTCAAGCCAACAGGATCTCAAAAGGAATTTCTAATTTCCTACGAAGACAAAAGGCAAGAGGCACCTCCATTTTCTGATGCCTGCCAGTGTCTGAGATAGCAGAAAAACACTTTTGTATTAACCACTCAGGGTTGTGGGAGTTTCTCAAGGTACTAAATTCTGAATAAGTTTCTTTATTTAGCACCTGCCCTACAATTTCCATTCAAGGATGCCAGCTAATGTATAGACTTTTATACTGCTAAGTAGGAAAAAGTCTCAAAAACATCTGTACTTCAAGGGCTTCTTTGTAAAGGAATAACAAAGAATTGTTCCATATAAAGGTCTTATAGCCAATAGGAAGTTTAAAGAGAGAAAAATATGAGACTCATTAAATCAAGCAACAAGCATTTTCTAAGTATTTACTACATGCCAGGCACTGTGCTAGGCCCTAAGAAAGCAGAAAAAAAATGGAACAATCTTTGCCCTCAAGGAGCTTAAAGTTTATTGAAGAAGGAATGGGAAGAAGGAATAACATACACATATAAATATATAGGTAACAGGAATAAGGAGGCAAAAAGGAGCAAGTATTTATTAAATACCTACAATATACAGGCATTGTGCTAAGTGTTTTTTTAAATATTATTTGATCCTAATAACAACCCTGTGAGAGTAATGCTATTTTGATCCCTATTTTACAATTGAGGAAACAGACAGAGAAAAGTTAAATGACTTGCTCGAGGTCCCACAGGCCATAGTGTCTAAGGCCAGCTATGAATTCCAGAAGATAAGTTTTCCAGACTTCAAGCCCAAAACTCTATCTATTGTGCCACCTAGTTGGCCAAGGGAAGCAATAGTCATTCAGAAGCATAACAGACTAACGAGGGGACAGAACTGTGAATGTAAATAAAATTAATTCATCCATAAAATGGAAGCATATAGCAGAATGAATTAGGAACCAGCATCCAACAATATGTTGTTTATAAGAGACATGCCTGAAAACAGGAAAACATACAAGAGTTAAAATAAGAGGTGGAACAGAATCTATTATGCTGCAATTGCCTAAAAAAAGGCAGGAAGTAGCAATCTCAGATAAAACTAAACCAAAACATATCTAATGAGGAAGGAAGGAAGGAAGAAGGAAGGAAGGAAGGAAGGAAGGAAGGAAGGAAGGAAGGAAGGAAGGAAGGAAGGAAGGAAGGAAGGAAGGAAGGAAGGAAGGAAGGAAGGAAGGAAGGAAGGAAGGAAGGAAGGAAGGAAGAAGGAAATGGTCTGAAGTATAGGATGAAAAATAAACAAAAAAAGAAAGGTACCAGGAAAACCTAAAGAATTCAGTGTACTCAGGAAAAGAGTTGAGATTAAAAATGTCAAATGCTGCATAAAAAGATTATGAAGGATGAGATCTGAGAAAGGGTCATTGGATTTGGCAATTAAGAAATCATTGGTGACTCTGGAGAGAGCAATTTCAATTATATGATGAGGTTGGAAGCCAGATTTAAGGAAGTTGAGAAGTGAAAAGAGTAAAAATAACAGAGACAATTTCTTCTGGGATTTTAGGTGTGAAAAGAGAGTTACGGGATGGTAACTGCGTTAAGAGGTAATAGAGCCAAGTAAGGAGATTTGAAGGATAAAGAGACCTAAGCAAATCTGAAGGTATCAGGGAAGGAACTACAAGAAAAGTACAGATTAAATATTATAGGTAGAGTTTAATTGAAAGGAGACTGCCAGAGATAACAGGAAAGAATGGTATCAAGAGTTAAGGAGAGGGGCAGCTAGGTGGTGCAGAGGATAGAACACCAGCCCTGAAGTCAGGAGGACCTGAGTTCAAATGTGGTCTCAGACACTTAACATTCCCTAGCTGTGTGACCCTGGGCAAGTCACTTAACCTCAATTGCCTCAGCAAAAA
>JAJPUD010001348.1:242752-297157 GCA_023553655.1 Myrmecobius fasciatus
AAGGAAGGAAGGAAGGAAGGAAGGAAGGAAGGAAGGAAGGAAGGAGGAAATGGTCTGAAGTATAGGATGAAAAATAAACAAAAAAAGAAAGGTACCAGGAAAACCTAAAGAATTCAGTGTACTCAGGAAAAGAGTTGAGATTAAAAATGTCAAATGCTGCATAAAAAGATTATGAAGGATGAGATCTGAGAAAGGGTCATTGGATTTGGCAATTAAGAAATCATTGGTGACTCTGGAGAGAGCAATTTCAATTATATGATGAGGTTGGAAGCCAGATTTAAGGAAGTTGAGAAGTGAAAAGAGTAAAAATAACAAAGACAATTTCTTCTGGGATTTTAGGTGTGAAAAGAGAGTTACGGGATGGTAACTGCGTTAAGAGGTAATAGAGCCAAGTAAGGAGATTTGAAGGATAAAGAGACCTAAGCAAATCTGAAGGTATCAGGGAAGGAACTACAAGAAAAGTACAGATTAAATATTATAGATAGAGTTTAATTGAAAGGAGACTGCCAGAGATAACAGGAAAGAATGGTATCAAGAGTTAAGGAGAGGGGCAGCTAGGTGGTGCAGAGGATAGAACACCAGCCCTGAAGTCAGGAGGACCTGAGTTCAAATGTGGTCTCAGACACTTAACATTCCCTAGCTGTGTGACCCTGGGCAAGTCACTTAACCTCAATTGCCTCAGCAAAAAGCAAAAAAAAAAAAAAAAAAAAAAAGAGTTAAGGAGAGTGATTGGCCTTTATAAGAAGGACATCTCTCCATAAATGACTATAATAAAAAAGAAGCTTCTGGGAGATGATGGCAAGAGGATTTGAGATTTACCATGGGGGAAAGAGTACATGGCAAATGGCCTCTATTTTCTCCATAAAGTATGAGGTAAGATTTTCTGCTGAAAATATGGGCAAAGGGGTAGATATGAAAGATTTAAAAAGAAAAGAGAAGTTATGAATAATTTCTGTGGGAAGTGAATTATAGAATTGGGTAGAAATAAAAGAATTGCTTTGTTGCATGAAGACCCAGGTGAAGTTAGAGAGCATAACTTTGTAGTGTACCTAGTGAATATGGTTGTGTGTCTTCCTCCAGCATGATTCAGCAGTAAATGAACAGAGAGGAGGGAAATGCTGCTAGTGATACAATATAGAATAGCACAAAGAGCAAAGAGGAGAGAAGACAGCCTATTGAACTGAAAATTTTTAATTGTTCAAGGTTGGGAACAGAGGAAAGAGAAGTCAGAGCAATGGTGATGGCCTAGGAAAATACCAAGGGATGAGGGACTGCATTTCATCCTGAAGATAAATAGATTTAGAAGGAATTAGGAATCAGTATAAATAGAATGATAGGCAATGATCAAATAAAGAAATTTCAGAATTCTTGGTCACTGAAGCAGATACTTGTGGGTGATAAGATCAAAGGTATGAAAAATAAGAAACTGGAACATACTTTCAACACATATCTTGAAGAACTCCCTAATATAAAAGCTAAGAAGGAAAAAGACCCAACCTTGCCATTGATACTGATGTGACCATGGGCAAATCCCTTATCCTTTCAAACTCATTTTATCCATAGAACAAGCAAAGGAATCAATAAGTTAGCTAGTCAGTTGGTGAAAAAATATTTATTAAACACTTGGCATTTGTCAAGCAAAATGGGACACCAATATCTTTAGTATCTGATCTTCAGTGTTGTTGTGAGATTCTAATTAGATAAGTTATATAAAACAACATATCAACGCCATCTATAATAGTAGTTTCCAGCATATTAGTAAAAATGAGAGAAGTAAAAGATCTCAGGTTAAATAATAGAGAAACATTTTTCATTTTAAGTCTATTATGCTACGATATACAGTTTATATATCTATTCAATAGGAATTTCAATTCCTGACTTCAAAGGATTGTTTAATTACCTGTAAAGAAAAATTATGAATTTCTAAGGAAAATTCCTAATAAAATACAATCCAAATTAGAAAGAAAGATATAAAGTAATAGAAATCAGAGTGAATGGTCACAGATACAGTATCTCCTGGATGGACTATGGTTTCCATGGTTACAATACAAAGAGAACTGGGAGGAAGAAGTCTAGGTTAAATGGAAACTTACTAACAATGGAAGGGGAGGACAGAGCAGAACAAAGATTGGAGAAGGACTGAGCTTACAGAGATGAATGACAAATAGAGAATGGAGAATAACAGTATGGGGGGGGCAGTTTTTGTCTAAGTAAATGTTAACTCTGGAATATAAGGAAGAAGGGAAAGGAAAAGAGGACATGGAAGCTTGCTAGGCATAGTCACAGATAAGTACATGTTGACTGAGGCTCCTATCCTTAACAATTCTGTTATGGTTATAAGTGATATGGATCTATTATCTCACAAACAAGATGGTAGAAAGGGTTGAATTAGTAGAGAAACTATTTCAGTAAATTCCGTTAATCAGATCGCCTAGAGGCCTGAATGAACTGACTCTGCCACTTGCTGTGATTTATCTCACATGGCTAGAAAATAGCCTACACAGGGGCAGCTAGGTGGCGCAGTGGTTAGAGCACCAGCCCTGAAGTCAGGAGGGCCTGAGTTCAAATCTAGTCTCAGACACTTAACATTCCCTAGCTGTGTGACCTTGGGCAAGTCACTTAACCCCAATTGCCTCAGCAAAAAGCAAAAAAAAAAAAAGAAAGAAAGAAAATAGCCTAGACAAAACACATACATTTAACTTCTGGTGGGGCCTGGTATCTGACATCATGGTCCTGACTATATATCTTAGGACATTCTATTAAATTATTAGAAGGATAGTCTGTAACTTGCAAAGATTTGCCCCCCAAAAAATTTATGAAAGATTGTGGGTTTTTTTTTATTTAAATACCTCATTTTTAGAATTAAATAAAAACAATGAAATAAAGAGGGTCAAATCAGTTTAAGTCATCTTATTCTGTGACAAAAGGACTATAAGTAACAATAATTAAATGTCTTTCAATTCTGAAAACAACATTAAATTCAAAATATGGGGCAGTTTTGACACACGTCATTCTTATTTTGCTAATCCTTTTTATGAGTATTATCCTATGTACAGCAGAAGAGCAGCCCATTAACAATATTCAAGCTAAAAGAAATATATGAAAAAATCATAGCTGTTCCTCTGCCTCCACTAAAAATGAATACCTAAGTGGGCTGAGAGACAAGAAGAATAAACTCATTTAGCAATGAAAATGTGAATCAAATTCACACGGTCATTATTTTTCTATGAAATGACTAATTGCAGGCTTTACAAAAATCACATACCTTGATTATCAAGCATTTTTTAACCATCAGTTCAAGATAAGGACAGACATATTCTATATAATGATCTGATATCATGATTAAAGGCATATTTCTAAGTCAGCCCCAACCCCTGTTATTTACACTGCAAAATACAGGAGTAGAGGTGGAGTGAAATCATTTGAGCATCTTACTCACTCAAAATTACTTAGAAATCAGTGCCAAAGTTAACTGAAGTTTATATCTAATCCTTTACTTTCTTAAACAAGTTCTTAAGTTCATAAAAACTACTCAGAGCAAATATGCATATGCATGTATATATAGCGTATATAGTTGTGTATATACATATGGAATATGATATATATATTATTGGAAATTACTATGGAGACTATAAGGATGTGTGAGAAAGGAGACATTTGTGAAGAGGGAAAAGAAAATGGGAAGCAACAAAAGTTGAGTTACACTGTGATTAAAGGATGCTTTTCAATATTCCTTTCATCTTCAAGTTTCTGTATGGAGGTTAATAACACACATATATGAGTATAAAACATTTTTTTAAAAAAATTTAAATATACTTTTAAAATGTTTTCCTCACATCAGCTTTATGATATAAACAGTACAAGTAGTAATCTCCCCATTTACATATGAAGAAACTGAGATACAATGCAATTAAAGATCTATCCAAAGTCACAAAGCTATTGCCAGAACCAGGTCTCAAATCCAGATCTGGTTGCTCCAAGAACAATATATGATCCCTCTATTGCACCACCAGACTTCTCTTGGTAGATTAAGAAAAGGATATGGTAGCTTTAGCATTCCTAGTTTACTAATACATCATCACTCCATGGAGCTGAGACAGATTAGTTCTTCATGGGCCCAAAGAAATGATCATGTATTATCCCTGACTCTGAGACCTCAATGACATTTACAATATACCATCAACCAATATTCCCTCCAATCTTTTGTAAATTAGAACCTCAATTAGAAATGCCCTCAAGTGTTATGTATATATGTATATGGATGGATGTATATATAAATATACCCATGCTTAATTGTAGCCTGCTTGGGGGAGGTGGAAGGGAGAGAGCAAAAGGGGGAAAAAAAAAAAGTGTGCAGTAGAGAATGAAAAAAACTACAAAGAAGCAAAGATGGACAATTATGAATGCAATGGCATCTATTATAAATGCTTTCTAGAAATGGAAACTTATTGTTACATATTTTGAATTCTCCCTAATGTTCTGTTGGGCACATGACAATTTTTTTTGTGTGTTTTTTTCTTTTTCTCGCTTTCATTTTCTATTTTTTCTTATTTTGCATTTAAGTTTTAAATAAATACATTAATAATTTAAAAAACTTAGAAAGAAATGCCCTCAGGTGCTATTTACTCTTCCTCTTATTTGAACAAGATTCTCCTCTACAAGATATTCCAAAAATGATCATTAAGCCTTTGGTAGGAAGTCTCCAATAGGGAGAACCCTCACTCTCCTACTCCCCAGTACCTATGGACAGCTGGAATTATTAACAACTCTTTCCTTACATCCAGATTCTATTTGCCTCTTTGAAACTTCCATACATTAATCAGATATGCATCCTGGGGTCAAGCAAAACAAGTGTAATCCCTCTTCCATATGATAACCCTTCAAGTACTTAAAAGTCAGATATGTCTCTCCTAAAAATTCTCTTTTCCAGGCTGAATATTTCCAATTCTTTCAACCAATCCTCCTATGGTACAAATTTACTAATATGAATAATAAAAATAGTTATGATAGTTATATAATATTTATATAGCACTTTGAAGTTTTGCAAAGCACTTTATAGGTATCTTCTTATTTGAACCTCTAGGAATTATGGGAATTGAGTGAACCCTAACTCTATCTTGTGACTCATTTCTAGATCTACTTCAATTCCCTTTCTATTCAATTACAAATTTAATATGATTTCTGTCTTGTGTGAAAACTTTATTCAGTTATGGCAATTATGAGAAAATGTTTTTTACATTGTTTGAACTCAGCCCTGAGTGACCAGAAAGCTGGACCCCCTCTACCTGTTGCTTAGAGACCCTTAATTAAAGAACCAATGTTATCTGACCAGAAATCCAGTCAGATCCAAAGACTGATACTAGAAGTTTTCTCGTAATTATATATTTCAAGCACCCTATATGTCTTATCTGAAAATTGGCATCATACTGGTCAAGTACTATTTACTTGTTCCTTTAAATATAGACATTAATAGGACACCTCTTTTTCTGTTTTCAGGAACTGAATCTATTCACTCTCCACATCCCAAGTCAGAAAGTCCCTAATCTTTGTTCCAATTAGAAATCAAATTACTTATTCTTATATCCCGGTATATATCCTGTTAATTGTTTTCTCTTGTCACATAAAAATCTTTCTCCCTCTGAGTTCCAGGTCCACTGTCAAGACAGGGAGGCCTAGTCCCAGTCTGTTATGCAATTGGCATGTGTTAGTTAATAAATTGGCATGCCTAGAAACTCAAACCTTGGCTTCTCAGCTATTTCTCCTTTTTTTGGCATTTATTGTTTTGTTTTATTTATTTAATATTTTTCCCCAGTTACATTCAAAACAAAAAAAATTTACATTTGTTTCTAAAATTTTTGAGTTCTAGGCTCTCTCCCTTATTCCCATCCAAATTAAGAAACCACTTTTGAAGTTATGCAAAATATTTCCATAAAAGTCAAGTTGTGGGAAAAAAAAAACATAGATCTTCTACCCTAATGGAAATTAAAACCCTCAAGAAAAATTGAGTTAAAGAGAGAGACAGACAGAGACACAAAGAGACAGAGAGAAAAAGAGAGAAATAAAGGGGGAAAGAAAGGGGAGGGGAGAGAGAAAAAGGGAGAGGGAGAGGGGAAAAGAGGGGGGAGAGAGAGTGAAGAGGAAGAGAAAGAGAGAGGGAGAATGCTTCAGTCTATTTTCAGACACAATCAGTTTCTTCTCTGGGTATGGATAGGATTTTTCATCCTAAATCCTTCATAGTAGTCTTGGATGATTGTACTATTCCTCAGTTATTTCAAAGCTCTTCTATCAGATTTCATAATAATCTTGGGAGGTAGATCATTTTACAGAGGAAGAGACTGAGGTTGAGAGAGATTAACTGATTTACCCACAATCCCACAACTACTAAGTATCTAAGGCAAACCCAGGTCTTCCTCACTCTAAATTCAATGTGTCATGCTGCCTCTACTTGGCAATTGATTAGCCTCAATTTCTTTTGGTGTTTCTCCAGTGTTTCTAATGCTGAACACAATATTCTAACTCTGGCCTGGCTGGGCAGAGCCCAGCAAGACAACACCACTCTGGCCTAGAACATGCTGCCTTTCCTAATGTAGTCTAAGACTATATTAAATCTTGAATTTGATGTCACAATGTTGACTCACATGCAATCCATTATCATTTTCGAATAAACTACTGTCTAGCTATGCCTCTCTTATACTTATGGAGTTCATTTTTTATCCCACGTGTAAGGTATGACATTTATCCCTATTTGATTTTATTAATTTTCTAGGCTTTAAAGATCCTACTAGTAATCCAATATGTTAGTTTGAAAATTGATAGGCATACTATTTAGCCTTTACTCAAGTAATGCTTTAAAATGTTGAACAGCATAGAGCTAAACACTGATCCCCATAGCATTCCACTAAAGACATATTTCCAAACTAATATAAATCACTAATGATTCTTAAGCTCTGTACATTCAACAAGTTCTGAATATACCTTATTGTGCATAATTTGGTGCAGTGATATCAATATAACACTTCTGACTGAGGCCTAAATCAGATTAAAATGTAATTGGGAAATATTTAACAAAATAAGTAAAAATAAAAACAAATAATATTAATATGTGGTTTTCTCAGTCAATATGTGGCCCATAGAAAGCTTTATGATATGACTTGGTAGCCTGTTTCTATTCTAATTTAGCACTACTAATTTAATGCATCTCTCTCCTTTTCTATTGCCACAAGAATTGCATGAAAGATGTTAGCAAATTCTAAAATCTAGAACAGGGGTCAACAAACTATGACCAGTGGGACAAATTCAGCTCACTACTTATTTTTGTCCAGCCACAAGCAAATTACGTTGTTGTTTTTTACACTTTTAAAGTTCTATTGGAACAAAGTCATTTCCATTTGTTTACATATGGCTGCTTTCACACTGGACCAGGAGAGCTGGATAGTTGTGATAAAGAGAGTATGGGAAGCTCCCATAGCTTCATACTGCTGCTCAGTGCATGCTACAAATCTCAGTGACTAAAGAACATTTCAAGTATCACTGTACTGGAATATTTTACTCTTTATGATCAGTTCATATCCATCATGTCAAAACAAGAAGAGTAAAAGAAGTTTTATTATCTTTTTTTTAAAATTCAGGGCAGAAACTGACATTTTTTTCTGAAAGGGAAAAACCATTCCTAAACACTTTTATCAAACACTAAATGGCTTTATAAATTAGCTTTTCCTGCAGATTTAATAGTATTTCTAAATGAATTAAACCTAAAATTACAAGGCAAAAAAATGCTTACATGTGAAAATTGTACTGTGATAAAGTCAACAAATGACATTAATGTCATTTGAATCCTAATGTCAAATTGCTTTATATACTTTCCATGTTTTCAAAAATTAAAACAAATAAAAAATAATGAAATTTCCAGTCCCACATAAATTTGCAGCAGACCTTTATTCTGAGCTCAAACCTCATTTTCAGCAGTATTTTTCAGAGCTTAATGCAACTATAAAAGAAATTTCCATATTTCAAAACCCACTTAACTCTACAAATAAGGAGCTTCCACCTAAACTTCAATTAGAAGTGATTAATATGCAATGTAATGATATACTAAAAGGCAAACATCAAGAATATAAGAATCTAATTCAAATTATGTGTCTTCCAGGTGATAAATATGTTCACTTAAAATCATTCTCATGGATTGATATTATTTGGTAGTATATAGCTGCATGAAAAGGCATTTTCTAAGATAAAACATAAAAGCTCATTACAGATCAGCATTAACGAAAGAACATTTTACAAACAATTTTGAACTAACTTTGAGCCCCAATTAAATGAAATATTCTAAAACAGCAATTTTTTTCTTATTATTAAACTTGTATTATGAAAAAGCCCTATTTTTATTATTATTAATATGGGTTGATTTTTTCCAATAAAAATTGTGGAAATTTGTTTTCTCTTTTGTTATGTAAGTATCTAATTAATATCATCTATTTTGCCTCTTGATCTACAATGCCTAAAATACTATTTGGCTCTTAGCAGAAAAAAAAATCTGCCAACCCTTGGTCAAGATAAATGATACTTAGGGCTTACCTCTGATCTATCAGGCTAATGATCCTTTTAATAAAGAAAATGAGTTTGCCCTGGAATAACTTATTCTTGATGAATTCATACTGAATTTTTGTGATTGCCAATTATTTTTCTAGATGTTTACTAACCATCTCTTCAATAGTATATTGTAGAGTTTTGCCAAAAATCAGTCAAGCTGATTGATTAGACTAAGGTTTGTAGGTTCCATTCTCTTCCCTTTTTAAAAATTTGAGCTATTTGCCTCTTCCCAATCCTTCTATGCTGCTCCTGTTCTCCATCTCCAGAGGTCACTGATAGGGGTCCAGAAACACATCTGCCAGTTAGTCCTCAGGAGGTAGTTCATCTGGGGCAGGAGTCTTGAACTAACCCAGGGCTCACCCAGCACAGATGGATGCTGCTGTCTCATTTAACCTGGAAATCTCCTTGTGGTAGGAACCCCTACAATTCACACTCTAAGCTGTCTCATTCACCCAGACCTAGTCTAATACTACAATTACCCCCACCACACAGCTATACTCAAATTCTCAAGGTGATGTGATTCTCCACCCATTGTGGAGGAATTTACTGCCCCTTCTCACTGCTCAGAGGCATCTAATCATAAACCAGCCCTTCTCTGATAACTGCTTCCTTTCTGGTCCTTACCACTCTTCTGCTCTACCTGTCAAAGCAGGGTGAATCCCATGTAACCCACAATCACACTTAAAAAGCTGCAAAGAAAGAACTATGTTGTGATATTAACTAACAGTTCCTTTCAGCCAGAGAATTGCAGAGCTCATGAAACGTCATTCACCATGTTCCATCATCCAATCATCTGTCAGCTAACTGACCAACCAGCAAATCAGCTGCAGAGCTTTTATTTAATCTTTTTTCTTTCTCAAACTAGAGAGGGAAGCAAAGGCATTTCTGAAAGGCTCACTTTCTCTCCATCCAGTCAAGTCCTACTTCTTATGATACCACTTAAGGTTTTCTAGACAAAGATTCTGAAGTAATTGCCTTCCTTCTCTAACTCATTTTACAGATGAGGAAATTGAGGCAAATGGGATTAAGTGACATCCAGGGTCACACAGCCAGTGTCTATGGCTGAATTTGATCTCAAGTCTTCCTCATTCCAAGCCAGGTGCTCTATCCACTGCACCACCTAGCTATCCATCTATACAGGGTGCTAGAGAGTAATTCAGTTGTCTTCCTATCTTCCAAAGAGCATTATTCTTGATCCAACCAACCAGGAACTAGATGCAGAAATTTTATCAGCTGACTCAACTTTGATTGGCTTCTACATAGAGCTTGGCAAAGGTGGATTTTCCTCATCTGCTGACTTTGTCACTCATATGGCTCAAAGCATGCCCTCCTGGTACAGGTGAATCAGGTTTTCTTTATGAGGTTAAAACTCACAAACTTCCCTTTCCATTACTTACAAAATCGATGGCACTAATTAAACCACTCCACGCTCTTGAAAGTTATTTATCATTTTGTTGGATTTAACCCCTAAGCCTTAAAAAACAATTATATGCAAATTAGCTGAAAGACCACAATACCCTACACTCTCAGTCATTTCTCAGTCTTCCAAATGATCCTTTTAACATTCTGTATCTCTGAAAATTGTTTCTTCACATTTCCACTTTATACATTTTTTAGTATATACAAGTGCTTTTCCTGCCTCTTTCAGACATTAAACCATTCATGTATAAAAGAAACATGACATTACCTCTTGTACAGGGTTGTTTTAATCCATTTTATTTTCATTTTCAGTCTCTTTTGGCAACCACACTGCTCACATCTTATCAGAAAACTTATTTCCCATACACATGGATTTTATCAGGTTTTATTCAACATCAGTTATTTTTCTGACCTCAGCCACCAAAGTGTTTACCTATGAAATATTACCTTACATTCTTACAAGCTGATTTATTTCATTTTCTTTATGGCCCTTTCAGCAACCAAAATGTTGCCATATTAAAAGGGAAGCACCTTATGTAAACATTTGGCTGTTCATTAAAGTATATGAAAATGCTAATGGGGATTCAAACTAGTAATATTATCATATACATGGAAGTCAGATGTTTCATTTGCTTCACAAAACATCAGTTTCAATATACTCAGGAGCATCCAACTTATCATAACATGATAATATATTTTCCATTAAAATCAATCATTGATACCAGTTCAAGACCTCAGGAGCAAAGTCAACATGAAACTCCAGGGTAGAGTAGAATGTATCATTGCAAATACATACAGATGATGATGACCCAGGATCTATGAAAAAGAAACTGTTGCCTATGGCTGTATATTTTCAAAATAGTCAAATATTTTCTTCTTTTTCTTAAAAAAACTGATATTTCCTTAACCTAATCTAAGCTAGCAATAATGATACCTAAGTAACTTAAGTATTAATACAGATATGCCCAAGGTCATTTTAACAACAGGTTCAAGTGAAATTGGGGCCAATCCAGCATTTCAGTTTGCTAGTTTAGAAAGAGAAAACATGTACTTGGAAGATTTAGAAGTTTACTGATTAGAGAAGTGAACATTATATTAGGAACACCTGGGTTAAAATCCTGACTCAGACATTTATAGTGTGGCCCCAGCCAGGGAAGACACTTAAAATGAAAAACCTAGACTAGATGACCACTGAGATCCCTTTCTGATCTAAATCTATATTTTGAGTTTGAAGCGCAGTTTGAGACCTAAAGCTGGAGCAGAACTTTGAAATCATCTAGTCCAACCTTTTCTATTTACAGATGAGAAAAAAAGAGACCCAGGAAAATTGAGTAACTTGCCGAATGTTGTTCTGGTAGTAAATATCAGAGGAGGAATTTAAACCTAGTTCCTTGTCTTTCCATTGCAACACGTTTTTGATGAACCATTGGAGGAAAAAACTAAAACTCATTTTCTCATCTACAAAATGGAGGTAATAATATAGGATTCTTGTGAACAAATTGCTTTGTAAACCTGGAAGTACTGTATAAATGTAAGCTATTATTTTTTCCCAAAAAACCTGTATATATATATTGAATTATATTCAATTGAATTGAATATAATTCAATTTACTTGGATATTTTAAATACAATAAAGCCAGATGTGTTTTCTATGTGAGCTTAAAGAACTCCAAGCATTTTTTGAAATACTGCAAGAGGAGAGGGATTTCTGATCACTATGATGATATTTCAGGAGCCAGATGAAATCTTATGAAAACTCCATTTATACATCAGGTATTATTCTAAACTGAGATAGCATGATATAGCAGAAAGAACCCTGGATTTGGAATTATAGGACCTTGGTTCAAATCTCAGTTCTGCCACAACCTCTGTGACCTTGAGGAAATTATTTTATCTATTCCTCATTTTCTTTCTCTGAAAATGATAGCATTAGACTAATAGACCTATATGGTCTTTTCTTACTCTAAAGCCCTAGTGTGAACATTACCATACTAACAAAGTAATATGCAACTTGCTTAAATAAAACATTGTCTCCTCCGGTTTTATTTCCTAGAACTCCAAATTCCTATTCTTGCTAAACAAGAAATTCTCTGTTGATTAGAGTAAATAGACCTACTTTCCAATATTGAAGTTATTAGAAAGATTTACTCCCTAAGGCTCTTATAGAGAAAGACAAGAAGAACAAAAATGAGATGTGGCTCTAATAGTGACACGAGATTTGAGGGAAAAATATATTTTCTAAATAGTAGAAAATAGTGGAGTTATCTCCCAGAAGACCATAACCAATTATGTCCAATATTAACTTACTTTCTTCCATTTGGAGAGTTTAAAAAAAAATTGCAAGAATATCAGGGTTTAAGACAGATGAGGGAAGCTCATGAGTAAAATTTGGTGTTATAACTACTTTAAAAATAACATCAGCACAAATTAGCATTGGCATCCTCTCTCTACAAGCTCATTGGTTTTTAGAAGACAATATGGGGAGTCACACTAGCTCCTTCACTTTACAAATGATAGAGGTGAAAGATCTCATCTAGTGTCAGAAAAAAAAAATCTGAGAAGAGAGGCTTTGAGAAATAGATATGAATTTGCATATCTGTAAATTTTGTTCCACAAAGCCTTTTTCTTGCATGGAATTTCAATACCAAACATTTATCATGGATGACAGCGACCTCATGTGGATTTAGCCAATTTATGCTGCTGAGAAAGAAAAGTGTGTTTGAACACCCAAGACAAATGTCTCTACTGCCCTCTGGTGTCCAAGAAACTTCATATTTGGCACTTTTTTCATAAAAGCCTAATTACCTCTGAACTGTTTTATCCATTCTTTAGCAAGAACTTGTGACTAATTTTTCACACTTAGTCACTTCAGATTTAATATTATATATTAATATTATATTAATCTCTGGGTTTTGAATTGCCCTAAATTAGCTTTTCCTAGAATTTTCTCCCTCTCCAATGCAGCCCAAAGTTTTTAATGATTTCTCTGTAGGAGTTGTTATTGATGTATAGTAATATATAGTTCATATTTTTAGATATTTCATAGTGGAAAGTGAAAATTCAAACTAACTAAATTAGGGCTGAGAAAATATAATTGGTTCAATTAATGTATTAAGACAACAAATACATGGGGATGGGGATCAAAAGTAGACCCCAGACAGGTAGCAGGGTGATGACAACTTGGGAGATCACACACTTATTCCAATGATAGTGTTGCCTTCAAAATCTGGAGACTTTGCTTTGAATGTGGTGGCATTCAATAGTAGCAAATCTTTATCATTTGAAAATGGATTAAATCAAATCAATTTACACAACTCAGTATAAAGGGTAAAAGTCTAATGAATAAAATGAGCTAAGCCTAATGAATAAAGTGAATATTCTATCAAGGTGACTTTTTAATTAGAAACAATTACTTGTTTACAATAAAGCAACAGGACTTTTTTTTCCCCCTTGGTTCTCAACTGGCTCAGAAAGCAATTCCAAAAGAGTCCAAAAACTATTTTGAGCAATGTTATAATTATTTGTGTAGCTTTCCAGTGAGGACCTTAAAGAGTATTTTTTTTGAAACATGTCAAAATGTATAAATTCTGGTCCATGTTGTATGTTTTTTTTAATTAGTCTCCTTTTAAATTTCATCTTATATAGAGTGAACCCCCATTTAAATTAGAATGCATCCTTTCAGAAGTTTGAAGCTTGTAATTAGTCAAGGTTTATTCTAAAGTCAATTCCCCCATAAAACCTGAGCCCATTTCCCTATCCCTGAGCTGGAAGTAATCTCTCTGTCACCTGAACTCCCTCAGCACTTAGTATTCCTTTGTAATACACACAGGCACTCAAATACACATTAGGATTCATACTACAATCCTTATTTACTTGTCATCCTCCTGGTGCTTTGCATAGCATTTGAGACAATGTATGTTTTCAATAAATGTCTAAATTGGTGGATGAAGATTATAATCACGGTTCTATTACATTCACTAAAAGATGGCAGAGTGGTATGTAGTAGAAAGAGTCTTGGATTTGGAGAAAGACAGACAGATGAATGGATGGATGGACAGACAGGCAGATAGACTAATAGAAAGACAGACATTTAAACAGATGGATGGAGTGTTGACATTAGAGTCTTGAGGACCTGATTTGTGGTCAGAAGACTTGAACTTAAAATGGAGAATAACATTATTTATACTATCTACCTCACAGAACTTTTATAGGAAAGTATCAACTTTAAAATGTTCTATTACTATAAGCTATTATCTCTCTTTTTTTTAAGCAACTAAGTGTCAAAGTGGATAGAGCAATGGATCAGGAGTCAAATCCCACTTCAGACACTTACTTAGTGACTTTAGAAAACTGCTTTGCCTCCATTTCTTCAATTGTATAATAAGAATAATTGCACCTCCCTCATAGTGTTGTTGTGAGCATCTTATTTGTAAAACCCTTTGCACAATGCCTGCTACATAATAGGTGCTATATAAATAATATCCTTTTTTAAAAAACCAAGCAATTTAATTGGTGTAGGGAGTTCCACTTAAGGAACTTCTTCTGCCATGTTTATAATACTACTCTGCACCTTACAATATCAGAGTTCTTTTGGACACTGAAAAGTTAAGGAACTTGAACAAGGTTGCACAGAACTCAACTCAGAAATATTTATGAAATGAGTATCCATCTTTCCATTTTTTTGGTTTGTTTGTTTGTTTGGGTGGGTGGGTTGTTGCTGTTTTTGTTTGTTTTTTTCCAAAGGTAATTAGGGTTAAATGACTTGCCCAGGGTCACACAGCTAGAAAGTTTCTGAGGTGGGATTTGAATTTAAGTCTTCGTACCTTCAGGGCCACTGTACCATCTAGATGCCCCCATCTCTCCTTTTTTCCAAATACTTTTCAAAACCCGATTTGAAAATATTCTTCTGGGCTAAATATACAGACAATAAGTACTTCATCTAAATAGTACTGCTAGTTCTTTATTTTTCGTTTAGCCTCTTCATTCTCTCATCTGTCCCCTATAGAACCGCTGAAACAGTGGTTATTTCTATCTCTACACCAAATTTTACATCTATCCCTTTGTTGCCACTCAACCATTACCCTAGATCAGGCCCCGATTTACTTCTCTAGACTATTACAATGGCCTACTAATTAGATTTCCTACTTTCAGTCTCTCCTTTATACAATCCAAGCTCCACACAGCTCCCCAAATCATTCTTCAACAGAGGTCTAACAATTCATTCCCTTCCTCAAAATCTTCAGTGGTCTCCTATTGCCTCTAAGATACAAACTCCTTAGTTTGACATTTAAAAGTTTTCATAATCAGCTTTCTACTCCACCTTTCTAGACTTATCTCACACTGTTCCTTTCCCCTCATTCTAATGTCCAGCAACACCAAGGTTCTTCATAGTCAGTGCCTTGGACTTATGAAAAGCCTGATGAATAGAATTAAATTTAGGAAAGAGTAGGGTCGATGCTGAAGACAGTGCCAATTCTAAAACAGAGACTGTCAGTACAATCAATACCAAAACTGAAGGAAGAACCATTGTGACCAGGAGGAGAAGTAGGTACAGACTTGGAACCAAGTTGTCACTGGCATGAGTCCCATCTGAATTCTGATATTATATGCTCCCCAAAGTATTCTCCAAATCCTTATATTTTCTAGTTCAAGTGAAGTTTTGGTAAGCTACTACAGAGCAGTTTTCATCCTTAAATATCTGTGTTAGCTTGCCTCAGTATGATCACTGATTTCTCACCTTGGCAATGCACATGTGCACACACACACACACACAGGCACATACATAGGCACACTACCTTAGGGAATCCATGAGATACCACATTTCCTTAAGAACACAGACAGGTAAGTACTTTAACATAATTAACATGTATTAGACTTCCTGTCATCTAGGGGAGGGGGGGAAGGAGAGGAGGGGAAAGAGGAAAAATTTTGTAACAGAAAGCTTTGCAAGGGTCAATGTTGAAAAATTACCCATGCATATGTTTTGCAAATAAAAAGCTTTAAAAAATAAATAAATAAATCTAAACAAAGGGGGAAAAAAAGAATAGACAGAAGGGACAGCTAGGTGGTGAAGTGTATGGAGCACCAGCCCTGAAGTCAGGAGGACCTGAGTTCAAAATCTAGCCTCAGACACTTAATACTTCCTAGCTGTGTGACCCTGGGCAAGTCACTTAACCCCAATTGCCTCGGGGGTGGGGAACCACAGACAGGACAACCCTAGCAGGATTAAGTGTTAAACTCCTTGAATTCACAAATCATGTCACCTTGTGGTATTTTACTCCAACACTGGCTGAGTATACAATGGCAGTGAATAATCAGGCAAGAAATATTTATTAAGCACTGACTATGTAACAGGTATAGTGCTAAGCAGGAGGAATAAAAAGACAGGTACTTGTCCCTAAAGAACCTCACAATCTAATTGGGAGAGATAACATGCAAAAAAACCACATACAAGCTATTTTTCAGAATAGATAGAAAGTAATCTCAGAGAAAGGACACTTGCAATGGGGGAGGATCAAGAAAAACTTTCTGTAGGTAAGTCTTGAGCTGAGTCTTGAAGGAAGTTAAAGAACACAAGTGGCAAAGATAAGGAAAGGGAACATTCCAGGCATGGAAGACAACCAAAGAAAAGGTACTAAGTGGGGAAATGGAATGGCATGTGAAAAGAACCACAAAAAGGCCAGTGTCACTGGATGCTAAGGAATGATGTGTATGAAGAATGGAAAGGTAAGAAAGGGGGTTAAAAGACATTTTTGTCTTTTAAAAGATATTTGATCCTGGAGATGACAGTGCTATGTAAAAAAACACTATGCAAGCTAAAATCAGGGGTCATGGAATTAATAACCAAATGTAGGCTCATGGGATCATAGATTCTATTCTAACAAAAGAAGCTTAAAATCCAACACCTTTTTTTTTTTTTTTTAAATACATGAGGAAACTGAAGCACAGAGAGATTAAAGTAATTGATCTAATGTTTAGGAATTAACAATTCATACACACACACATATATACATACATACACACACACACACACACACACATATATATATATATATATATATATATATATATCAGTGCTAGAATTAGATTCGAGTGTGGGGTACAAAATCCAGCATTCTTTCTACTGCATCATACAGCAGCTCCAATTGTGAAAGCATCCTCAGGAGTATGATTTTTTTCAGCATGGAGATCAGCTGTAAATCTTGCAATCTAATTCAGTCATAATTAAAAGCTCCCCACCCCATTCATAGGACTGTTGTGACAAACAATAAATTTTGGTTTGTTGTTGAATTGTGAAGAATTTTGCAATCTTTAAAGTGTTTTGCATATATGTGTCATTACTTGTCACCAGAACACTTGAACACCAGAACATCATGACATGTGACTTCCAAACAACATGGCAGTTCAGACACTTTCTCCAAATTCCTTTAATTCTCTAGCCCTCCAAAAAGAGAAATCATGCACCAGATGTAAGCAATTATGGCTAAATCTATGCAACGAAGAAGGAACAACAGGGTAAAGTCCTTATGAGCCAACATTGGGTAATTCTAATGCTTATCTTTTCCCCACAATCCTACACATTCCCAAGAGGAACACAAGCTGACCTGCAGATTTGTGCCTGAGGGCCATATTGAGATCTCTCTCTCCTACCCTGATATAGAGACTTTTGGGGAATTTCATCCCCAAACCATCAATCACAAGTTGCTGAGAAAGAAGCAGAGAGACAGAAAAACCTGCTGCCTTTTGTTTGGAGGCCCATTCCTGGGTTAAGGAACTACCAAGGCTACAAGAATTCTGACCAGAATTATTTTTTTTCTCTTTTCACAAAGTTTTAGGTGCTGATTTAGTCCTGCTGGAGCAGAAAAAGAGGAACCACAAAGGAAGAATTGGGGAAGGAGTTGAGGGAAATGTGTATATCTGGAGTGGGTCAAAAAAAAAACTTACCTAGGGCTGATCCTGTCCCACCAAGAGTATACAGAACAGGAAGCCAAGCTAGTGAAGACTGGCTTTCTCAAAACATGGAGATTGAGGCATCCTGGTAGTGAAGCTTTTTATAAGTACCCATATATTTTTATAGGTACAATAAAAAGGCCAAAACATCAATGAAAAAATTAAATTACTTTCAATAAACAAAAAAAAATCTATTTTTCTCTCCAATGATTTGTAATTGTCATTTTTGATGACCACCCACTAATAACCACAATAAGGCATAAACCCCAGGGAGGCCAAAGACAGAAGGAAAGTCTCACATATACAATAATGTTTACAGCAATACTTTTGATATTATCAAAAATCTGGAAACAAAGTGGGTACCCCTTAACTTGGGAATAATTGAACAATTTGTAGTACAAAAATGTAATAGAATATTTTTGTATTTTAAGATATGATGGACATGAATTCTGAGAAACTTGGAAAGAGCAATATGAACTGATGCAAAATAAAACAATTTCTTCAATCACCACAATACCATAATATAAAAAATACTAAAAAGAACTAGTGCTCCAATCAATATAAACAAAAAAAAAGTCAATATCCCTCTTACTATGAGATACTAGCTAAAGGGTTTTTTTTAATCAAAGTATATTTAACTATTGCATCTTTTGTCCAGGATCTAGTCAAGTTTTCAGTGAAATCCATTTAGGATTATCTAAACTTTTAAATATATTGGGAAATTCACTGTAATGCTGTCCTAGTGGTTCATGCCACATAATTTTTTTTATGAGTGTATAAGCTTCTGCTGTGCCCAAAGCAGACTCCCTTGGAAAAGGTACAATCTTTACTATATACCCAATTCTAAGGTATATAAAAGTGTTATAAGATTCCAATATACAATTAAGTTTTGTTAGGACAATAAGCAATCTGCAATATACTTTAATATTTTACATGAGCAATAATCATTACAACCAACATGCTTCTATTGAGAAAGAGAAATAGTGAGTTGATTTAATTTTCAAAACACTTCAGTAAGGGGCAGCTAGATGGCACAGTGGACAGAGTACCAACCCTAAAGTCAGGAGGACCTGAATTCAAATCCAGCCTCAGATACTTAACACTAACTAGCTGTGTGACCCTGGACAAGTCACTTAATCCCAAATGCCTCAAGAAAAAAACAACAACTTCATTAAACAAAATTTAAATATTTTCAAGTCAACACAAATTCACAAGGTTTTGCCCAGGTCCTATAAGCCCCTGAAAAACATATTCTACCTGTAAAATGTTTCACCTCCCTTTTAAGGAATTAAAATGTTTTGTTTTACACATTTTGTCCCAAAGAAGATGCAAGGAAAATATTTAAATATGCAAATAAAATAGAACCATTTTATTCACACAAAAAATACTGGGAAATTAAATAAAGACAAAACAATCAAAAGGGAATAGAAAAAAGTCAGCTTTGCTGCTAACACAGTCCAATTAAACAATGATAATTATTCATAATGGTATTTAAGCATAAAGCCCAAATATAAAGTTTCAAGTTCAGAAGACCTAAAGAAAACATTTCATGGATTCCACGGGAACATGGATTTCCTACCTGTATTCCTATGGATATTATGTGAATTGTAAATGAATGCATTTTAAAAATCACATGAGCAATTTCTTTGCGTGCAGTGAGCAGCCCTTTGTATGTTTATATTACTTGTTGCCAGTATACTTCTGCTTTAACAAATATTTGAAAAACAATCAGGACTTAACAAATGCAATATTTCTCTTACTGTATAGAGCCAGAGACGCTCAATCATAATGATATTTTAAAGTCCAGATATATAAAGTTTCAAGTTCGGAAGAAAGTCTTTCACTTTGAACATAAAACAGAACAGAAAAAAGTTGACTTCCCCAGAACTGTGTCTGAGATTAAAGAAAGGAAACTTAAAAATCATAGGATTTTGACTTAGAAGGGACTGAAATCATAGAGCATAACGCTCTTATTTGACAGGCAGTAGAAAGATAGCTGCCTTTGGAGTTGGAGGACTAGAGTTCAAATCCTACTTCTACCACTGAAATCCTTAAGCAAGTCACTTAGTATCTCTAGGCCTCAGTTTCCTCATTTGTAAAATAAAAGGACTGGTCGAGATGGATTCTGGGATCCCTCCCTGCTCTAAATCTATGTCCTTAGGAATGGGAAGCTCCGGGACGGGAAAGTCACTTTCCCAAAGTCAGAGGGGTAAGTAAGCAGTAGAGACAGGATTCGAATACGGGTCCTTTTGCCTGGCTCCATCCCACCCAGCTGGAGTGGCCCCACCCTCACTCAACGCCCCGGGTGATCCAGCGCGTGGTCACTACTCACAGCTCTAGTCTCATAGAGCACCAGCTTTTGGACCGAGCTGATGATGGGGGCCGCGGTGGGCATGCTGGCGGGGCTGGTGGGGGAATGGAAGAGAAGGACAAAAGCAGGCACGTCGAGCCTTCAGGCGAGAGCACCAGACCGGGAAGGGGCCAAAGTGGGCATCCCGCCCGGGTCGGTGGGTGCTTGTAGTGACAGCGGCGCTACTTCCGGATCACTCTGGACAGTACGGTTCCGCCCCGATCCGGGCAAGAGCTGGGCGACAGAGTGCGCGCTGAGGTGGGCAGCGCCATCTTTCTTAAGGGAAACGGGAGCGTGAGAGAGATATGGTGATTGATGATTGGTTACTGTTCTGTCGTGCTTGTCGATTGGTTGGATTTCTTTGAACTCCGTGTATAGGAGAGAAATTCCATTTATTTGGGAGAAGGGAGTTTGGTATTCTCCGCAGAGTCGTAGTCTCATGAGTTCTCATTGAAAAATGAATTCTTAAATGACCAGCAAGATGATTTCAGAGAGGCCTGGAGAGACTTCCATGAACTGATGCTGAGTGAAATGAGCAGAACCAGGAGATCATTATACACGGCAACAACAGTACTATATGATGATTAATTCTGATGGACATGGCTCTCTTCAACAATGATATGTTTCAAACCAGTTCCAATTGTTCAATGAAGAAAGCCATATATACCCAGAGAGAGGGATGTGAAATGAGGACCACAACATAACATTCTCATACTCCTTGATTGATGTTTGCTTACATTGTGTTTCCTTTATCTGATATATCGTTTGTGTAGATAAGATTTTTCTTGCACAACAATAAGTTTGGAAATATGTATACATATATTCGATTTGCCAATATTTTAACATAATTAACATGTAGTGGATATCCTGCCATCTAGGGGAGGGGTGGGGAGTTGGGGGGAAAAATTTGTAACGGAAAGCTATGTAAGGGTTATTGTTGAAGAATTACCCACACATATGTTATGCAAATAAAATAAAATTAAAAATAAAACAAAAAAATAAAATAAAATAAAATAAAATAAATAAAAAGAAAAATGAATTCTTAAAACTTGAATTCAACTTGGCTAATAGGGAAATATGTTTTGAATGGCTCCTCAAGTGTTAAGTCGTTTCAGTTATGTCTGACCCTTCAAGAACTTATTTGGGGTTTTTCAGGGCAACGATACTGGAGTAGGTAGTATTATTCTTCAGCATGAGTCCTTTGGAATTGTGTTGGATCATTGTATTCATCAGTTACTGAATTTCTCTCAGCAGATTAGATTCTTGACAATATTGTTGTTACTATGTAATTGTCTTCTTGCTCATTTTGCATCAGTTCATAAGTCTTCCCAGATTTTTCTAAAACTGTCCCCTTCATCATTTCTTACAACACAATAGTGTTCCATTACATTCGTATATAATAACTTGTTAAACCATTTACCAATTGATGGGCATCCCCTCAGTTTCTAATTCTTTGCCAAAACATACACATACATACAGGTATACACACACATACACACTGAAGACAGAAACAGAGAGAGACAGAGAGTTATTATAAATATTTTGCCATATAAAAATCCTTTTCCTCTTTGGTCTCTTTGGCATATAGATCTAGAAAAAGCATTGCAAGGTTAAAGGCAACAGTTTAATAGTTTTTCAGGTATAGTTTCAAATTGCTTTCCAGAATGGTTGGATTAGTTTGCAGCTCCACCAAGAGTGCAATCAGTGCAGTGCTTCTTAAATTTTTTAAACTAATCACTCTTTTTCACCCTAGAAATTTTTATGTGACCACAGGTATATAGGTATATAAAATACAAATCAAACATTTACTGATAATAAATCATAATTTTTGCAACCCCCACATTCAGTTATGACTCCCCATATGTGGTGGGGAACCACAATTTAAGAAGCTGGGTGTTGGTGAACCTATTTTCCTACATAATCTCCAACATTTATCATTTTCCTTTTCTGTCTTCTTAGCCAATCTGAGCAGTGTAAGGAGGTACCTCAAATTCATTTTAATTTGCAACTCTCTAATCAATAAAAGCATTTAGAGCATTTTTATATAACTATTAATAGCTTTGATTTTTTTCTGAAAACTGTTTATACCCTTTGACCAATTGTCAATTGGAGAATAGCTCTTAATATTAATTTGATTCAATTCCCTATAAATTTTAGAAATGTAATCTTTTTTCAGAGAAGTTTGCTACAAAGACTTTAACAAGTTTTCTTACTTTTCTTCTAATTTTAGCTGCATTTGTTTTGTTTGTATAGATGCTTTTAAATTTTATGTAATTAAAATTATCCATTTTACCTCCTGTAATCCTCTTTATCTTTTACTTGGTCTTGAATTATTTATTTCCCCCTTTATCTTTTATTTGGTCATAAATTCTTCCCCTATCCACACAACAGGCAGGTAATTTCTTCCCCGAACCATTAATTTTCTTACTGCATAACCGCTTATGTCAAAAACATGTACTCATTTTAAACATGTTGGTATGTAGTTGCCAGGATTCCCATGCCAAGACCACTCTCCCTTTTTACTCTTCTCTTTTTACTTTTAGGAAACACCCTGTTTTCCAGAGGAAAAACCCGGAAAACAAGCTGTCCCTTGAGCTTGATTTAGCAAAGATTCTTTGAGCTCGCCCTCTGGATGAGCTCAGCTACAGCAAAATCCCAGAATTGTTTCATACCAGCACCAATTAGTTCCTGAGCTCAGACAAATACTTGTAGAAACCATGTTCCTTTCATGATGCCCTGCTGTGAATCAAGTTTTTTTCTTTCTTTTTTTCTTTCTTTCTTTCTTTCTTTCCTTTTTTTTTTTTTTTTTTTTTTTTGTTAATCTTCATCGTCAGGGCTACAGCTCATTGCATAACCATTGGTAAATGTACTGAGATTTGCCCACATTAAAAACAGGTCCAAAGAAGGGGCTAGTTTCCCACCTTCAAGGGAATAAAGAAGACTTGGGGTTTTTGCCTGAGGCAATTGGGGTTAAGTGACTTGCCCAGGGTCACACAGCTAGGCAGTGTTAAGTGTCTGAGACCACATTTGAACTCAGATCTTCCTGACTTCAGGGCTGGTGCTCTATATACTTGGCCACCTAGCTGCCCCATAAAGAAGGCTTTTTGTTTGTTTGTTAGCTCTTTAGCTTTATGTTTTTATTTGATTTCATTTCTTAGAATGAACTGTGATTGTGATAACCTGTATGAGTTCTTTGATATTAAGAATGAACTGTAATTTTGATAACCTTTGTAAGATATTTAGTATTTTTAGAGTTAACCGTGATTGCATAACCTCTATGATTTTTTTGGTCATTTATTTTCAGAGTTCACATAGTGTGAAATGTTGGCATATGCTTGGTTTCTGCCAGACTGCATTCCATTTCTCTATTAGTGATTTAGAGGATTTTTTAAAATATGGTTGCTGATAGTTTGTATTTTTTCCCTTGAAAACTGTTTGTTCATATGCTTTGACTATCTATTAGAAAATTATTGTAGTTAAATTGTTTCAGTCATGTGTAATTCTTTATGACCCTATTTGAGGTTTTCTTGTCAAAGATACTGGAGTGGTTTACCATTTCCTTTTCTAGTTCATTTTACAGATGAGGAACTGAGACAAACAGGATTAAGTGACTTGATTTGCCCAGTAAGCATCTGAGGCCAAATTTGAACTCAGGAAGATGATTTTTCCTGATTCCAGGCCCAACATTGTATCCATTCTGTCAATTAACTGCCCATATTGGCAACTAATTCTAATAAATTTATATTTGTTCCTTATATAAAATGGATAAAATTCATACTGTGGATGCTGGAAAGAAAGCTACTTAAGGACTTTTCATACTTAAGGTACAGCATGAATAAAAGCATAGAGATGGAAAATGCCAAGTTTTCAAGGAGAATAGCAGAGAGTCCAATTGGAAACAAAGTGAGCAGTGGTGATAAATAGTGCAATATAAGCCTAGAAAGGTGAGGTGGTATCAGATCTTGAAAGCCTTTGAATACCATCTCACTGCATTTTATTCACTAGATAACTGAAGGGTTTTTAGTAGAGCAGTGATGATCTGGGCATAAGAAGATTAGTTCAGCAATAGAGGAATAGACTAAAGGAATCGATTTTTAAAATGACAATTAATGCTTTAAGTAAACATTGAAGCCCACTAATTAACTGGCAAGTGGAAATGAAAGAATAGAAACACTTCTTTTGCTAAAGCAAGTGATATGGGTAAAATGAGGTAGAATTTTAACTTCACCTCCTGCTCGGACCTCAGCAACTAACATTTACTACTACAGAAATGACAGCAATTAGCATCTATGAAGCGCTTTTAAGGTTTACAAAGCGCTTTACAAATATCTCATTTTTAAAGACCCATCCAGGTCAAGGGACCTATATGTGCGTGCAAGTGTATGTGTGCGTGCGCGCGCATGCCTTCTGAGACCCATCAATCCCGCTTTCATGTATACTCCGCATGCATCAAAACTGCAATCCCTTCCCAGGCTAAATCTGTTCCTATAGCAATAGGAGTTAAATCCAATTCCCCATCCCAGTTCCTTCTCCTCCCACAGGAGAGAGACAAAGCGGCGTCTGGGCCCCGCCCCGTCCCGGACTCGAGGCTTCGCGAGCCTCTACTTTCTCCTGGGCGTGCAGGGTCCGCCCTCTGGTTTCTAAGGCAACGACTAAATACATATCTTGCAGGTGGTTGCAGCGGGAGGTGCAACCGGCCTGAACAACTGAAAGCAGTAGAACCTGCAGAGAAGTGGTAAGTACCATTCTTCCTGGAAGAACGGAGACCTTCACACACACACACACACACACACACACACCCCTGCATATAAATTCTGTCGCCTTTCCCTTTTCCTATCTTCTTTACCACTCATCTCCTTCTGAAGCTGGATAACACCTTGTGTGGTAAATTGCAGCTCTGGTCTTGCAAGCAGTCAGGAATAGAGTTCGAATGCGGGCTCAAATGCTTACTTATTATGAATTACTTTGCACAACTCATTCTTTTTTTCTGGGCTTCAATTTCCTTATCTGTACAATAAAGGGGTTGGTCTAAATGATTTTTAAGAGCCCCTTCAGTTCCAAATACGATGATCTAGCAGACTCTTTACCTCCCTTCCTCCCCCTTGCAGGATCGTCCCACATTTGGGGAACTTCTCTGAGCTTCCCCTTTTTGTAGATGAAGCCACGTTTCCTTACGTTATAGGAATTTTAAAGTCCAATTGCAATCAATAAACTTTTGGAACAAATAATCTGGTCAATGACTGTACATTTTGTAAAACGTGGAAGTGTCCCAGGTCATACAGAAGGTTAGGCCTTGAACACACTAGGCTAATGTCTCCCAAACCAATATTCTTTCGGCTACTCCAACATTGCTTCCTTCTCAGTGTAACATATCATGAAATAAAGATTAATAAAGGCATTTGCCACTTTTAATTTCTTGAACCAAGAAATAATAACTTTATTAATACATTATAACCAAGCTTCATTTCAAGGTGAAGTTTTCTTCACTAGTACCAACTGGGACCTGCTTCCTCCTATTGACGTAGGGATGTTTAATATCACAGAAATAGGTGAAGTACATTATAAGCTCCTTGAGGGCAGAAATTGTTTCAATTCTTCAGCATTTAGCTCAGTGATTTATACATAATAAACCAGCTTAAACAATGTTTTTCTAATTGAAATGATACAAGCAGTTCATTTATGTAAGATCCTCATTAGTAGCTTATTTTATTCATAAAAAGATATCAAGTTAATTTTTCCTATGTAACTGTTTCTAAACATAAAAAAGAACATGAGAGGGGAAAACTTTTCAAAGAGCTTTATTTCAAATTCTATATATTCAAAGTTACTATGCAGTTTCTTGAAAACTGGGGCAGAAGGATTGAGCTCCTGAACTCTTAAGTTTCACTTAAGTCAGTTATTTCTCCTTTTCTACACTAGGGTTCAGTAGTTTTTCATGGTTATATTCATCTAAGGAGTTGTGCTGTGCCTTTCCCAACTATGAATGAAATTTTTTTTTAGATATTTTTGAGAAACTACAACCAAACTCATCTGCAAAAAGTATTATCATTGGCTAAATGTTTAAATGGAGATTATTGGCTAGAAGGAATGATTTAATCCCCTCTTCCCATCCCCTAAAATATCTTCAGCTTCTTACATACACGTACACACACACACACACACACACATAAGCATACTCCATTTCCCCCTTCTGTTGCCAGCTCTTCTCATAATTTTGTGTGTCAGGTCAACTGAACAATTTTTATATGTAGAGTCTGTTAGTATATCCAGGCTATTTACATCCCAATACCCATCCCAGCTCCATCCTATTATGGTCTCAGGTCTCTATAAAAAAACATTTTTAAGGATTTTATAGATGAAATGTATCTTCATTTATACTATTATTGCAAAGTAGTTACTTGGTCTACAACACTTTCGCATATTTTTTAAAACTTTTTTTCTTGAAGATTTTTTTTGGGGGGAGATTTATATTTTCTTTTGCAACATGACTTATGGAAATGTATTGTGAATAACCTCACATGCTCCTTCTTAAGGGGGCGGGTGAGGAGGAAAGGGGAAGAATCTGGAACTCAAAATTTTTAAAACAAAAGTTTAAAAATTGTTTTACATGTAACTGGGGAAAATAAAAATATGTTTTAAACACTGGTTCAATTAAATTTGCAAGTGGGGGAGGGGAGATGTGTTTTTGTGGAACTAGTCATGAGTGGTTTAAGTGGAGCATGACTACACTAAATTACTACTTTCCTATGTAAATATAAATTATAAACCTTGTATTGTTTTCATAATAAGAACTGTGCCTGGTTTTTCTGGATCTGCCTGGACAAGATACACTAGCACACAAAATAGAAAATAAAGCAATATTAAAGTTTTCCAGAAAAATAACATCTTGAAATATAGTAGGATATATCAGTATAATTTTTATGGCAAAATGAAGGACGCTAGAATTACAGCAATAATTTTCTATTACCAGCTCTGTGATGAAACATATCCCGCTGCATATACTATTGTAAGGCTAAATTACATAAATTCAAGGCTTATTCAAGGAAGCTTTTGTCGAGATAATAGCTTCTTGCAATTATGGGATTCTCAAGTAAAGTTATGTTATGCCATTTAGAGGTTAGAAGAGCACCAAATGAAGCCTTGAGTAACCAAGAAGAAATAGCAGTAGCTGAGTTAAAGTTTTCTTCTTCTGTTGATCTTATATTTTTAGAGCTTTAAGAGAGATGTCTAACAATGATATGTTGGTCACATTTAGTTTACCTAAACTGATTTAATCAATAAATTTTCAATTATTGATTCAACTAGAACATTCTGTCTCTTCGTCAAGTTTTATGGAATTGCACTCTTATCACCAGTCTTGAGCAGTCAAGGATGTCTCAGAAGGGATGGCATAAATCTAGGACCAGCCATTAAGACCCATTGTTCTCTGCCATTTCATGGGAGAATTTGTTTCCTGTTAATCTGGCCAACTCTGAATGGTTGTTTCCCTTTTACATAGAGGAAATTTACAGCTGTGATTAAAAGGGCATTACAAATGGGACATTTGGGGAAGTGAAAGACTTAGGGAAATTTTCCACTATAGAAAGCAGTTTACCTGCAAACCATGAGGTGGTCTTCAAAAATTGTTTTCTATGTCCTTAAGAATTTTCTCCTTTTGACTCTTTTGACATTTTGACTCCCTCAAAATGCTTTCTTCCTCTGTTTCCTTCCCGAACTACAGAAGAATGTTCCTATTCTTCTCTGACCAAATTCCCTTCTCTTCATTCAACAGGGTTGGGCTACATTCAAATTTTCTTGCAAACTATGGGGGTTTAGTTGGAGATCTGGAAGTAATAATTCAGTGTCTTAGATGGTGTGGCAAAAGTGGAGAAGGACATTAAGTCTTTCATTAGACAAGATATTTAAGGGTAAGAAGAGATATCAACAATGCTAATATATTTTGAAAACTTGGCTGACAGTTATGTAGGTATAAAGAGATTAATTACATTTGAAAGAAGAATAGAAACTTGGTAGATCTGAGGACATGACATTGCTTTGGTGTTCTGGGTTCTTTGGAGTGTTACTTCTCTCTGCCTCCTGTATATTTACACTTGAAGGAGTATTCTGTTTCTCAAGCTCTTTGGCTGGGATTCTGATCCTAGTAAGAAAAGATCATTTCTTAATGGAATAACATAACATAAGCACATAACAGGAGGACTAAATTGTCATATAAAGTTGTGGGCTTAAAAAAAAACTCTACTAGCTAAGCAGGGAAATTTCACTAAAGTTGGAATAGAATGGATAAATAAATGGGTGACTTCCCCTATCTTTGCATATTTTTCTTTGAAATAATAAAATGAGAATTTGAGAAACTAAAATCATGGTATTCATCAATTAATCACAAATATTTATAGAGAATCAACTTATATCCTTAAGTAATTGAACTTTTTTCGATAACAGCTTTCACCCAGCAACCTGCTTCTTGCTTGGGAGAATCTGAATCTGTCTAGCTCTTCTGTATGAAGGCTTCTTTGATTAACATCATTTTTATATGCTGCAAGAACTCTGACAACTTCCCTCCCTCTGCTTGGCAAGCATTGAGAAGTTATACATAGGCTTACTACATATTGCTAATATTATCTTTTTAAGCATTCTCATACTAGAATCTCAGAATACAGTGGTTTCAGACAACAAATAAGATCAAATATAGGTCCATTGAGGCTTTCCATATAAATTTCCTGTCACTGCTGCAGTATTTCAATGGAACATCATATCTAGAGTTCATCTAGTTCTCCTTAGAGATCTATACAGATACACCACCCAGTTCCTCAATTTGACATGATGAGTCCCTTGAATTTGCAGCAACTGTTTTAAAAATTGTTTACTATCAATATGAAAGTAATGAAATATTATTGTTCTTAAAAAATTATGAACAGGCTGATTTTAGAAAAGCCTGGAAAGATTTACATGAACTGATGTTGAGTAAAGCAAGTAGAATCAGGAAAACATTGTACACAGCAACAAAATTGTGTAATGATCAACTATGATAGACTTGGTTCTCCTCAGCAAATTGGTGATCAAGGCAATCCCAACAACCTTTGGATGGATAATATCATTCTCATCCAGAGAGATACCTATGGGTATTGAATGTGAATCAATGCACATTATTTTCACCTTTTTTTTCCTTTCTTATGGTTTTTCCTTTTTCTCTCCCAATATCTCATATACAGATATGTATAGATATATATAATGAATGTACATGTATAATACTAAAAATGATTTTTTTAAAAAAACTGTATCATCACCAGCTTCCCTGGCTAATAAATATGCTAATTTTCTTCTTAAGAAGTCTCTGCCCTGTTTTCAAGACAATCATGTCTAATTGAGTCTTGAACCCTCTTATTACCACCCCATCCTCAAGAGATTTAGTAACCAGTGTGTGAGGGTCTTCTCCAACTTAAAATCATTAAATGATGCTGGAATTCACACTGATTCAGACAATTTATATAATAGTATTTTGCCTGGTTCTCCCACTCCCATGCTTCAGAAAATAATTTACTTCTACCCAGTTGTCCACAGCATTCTCAAAGGAGTTTTGAATATTGCTATTCTCCTGAGTATTAGGTGTTGGGTGTCTAAAACTTCACATCAGAAATCTGTTAGGGAGATCTAAGTCCATTATTTCATGCTAATGTTCCAAAACCTGGATGGACCTAGGATTTATTTTAACTTAGTTTGTCATCAATCACAGGTCCCAGAATAGTATGTTATCAGCATAGAAGTATAAAATCATGCAAAAATGATAAGTAATATTTACAATATTCGAATAAAATAAGGAATTTAGCATAGAATTAGATGTACAGTGACTCACAGTAATTCCAGACTTCTACCCACTGCACCATCTAGAGCAATGATCATGTTTTTTCCTTTTTTTCTCCTTCTTGATTGAGTACACCTAAGAATTCTCTCTGCTCCTGTCCTTCAGTTTTACCTGCTCCCCCAGTCTCTGATATCCTATATGCCTTCCAAACTCAAAGTGATTGTGCAATGTTGGCTTTCTGAGATTTCTGCCTGACTGTGATCCCTGGTCTATGTACCAATTAACTGTTCTGGTCTGATTACCAGTCCTAGCTTTTCCCACCTTCTCTGTCTCATTGCTATCCATGCCCCAATGCTAATAGATGCCAAAGAATTTTTATATTATCTTCATTTGTAATTTTGATTTGCACATTTCTAAGACCTCCAAGATTTTGGGATTCTTCTATGCTATGATTTAAGGTCATGCTAGAACTATTCATTTTAATTTTCTTCAGAAGTATTTTATATTCTCAGTCTTCTCTAGAATGATCAGAGAAAATAACAAGTCTTTGATGTTTCTGTTTATCACTTAAAATATGTGGGAGAACAAAATGAGTATTTATTCAAAGTTAACTGTTTTGCCACCATTCTTAATAGTCAGTTCTAACAATTAACAATAATTTTAAAAAATTACTTTGTGCCAGGCATGGTTTCTAGGAACTAAAAATACAAAAATGAAACTATCTATGCCCTAAAAGAGCTTAAATCCTATTGCATTGTCTATTTGAAGTAGAGTCACTGACTTCTTGTCAGTCCAATGAATAATAGGAGTGATAGTCCTCCTCATAGTCTTCCATCTATACTTTTAGCACATGTAAATTATACCAGTAAAGGTACAGCTTCATATTCTATGACAAAGCTTCTTAAACTGTGGGCCACCATCCCACATGGGGTTGCATAACTGAATGTGGAAGTCACAAAATTATGATTTATTATCAGTAAATGTTTGATTTGTATATCTATTTTATATACATTTATACCCAGTCACTTGAAATTTTTTCAGGTGGAAAGGGGTCACATGTAGGAAAATTTTAAAAAACCCTACTCTAAGATATAGGTATTATTGATGATCCTATTTAAACTGAGGATAACCACATCACATACCATCTTAAATATTTATGTATGATCCTGAATTGGATATCAAGGATCAACTAGCATATAAAAGAATGAAGATGGGGCAGCTAGATGGCGCAGTTGATAAAGTACCAGCCCTGAAGTCAGGAGGATCTGAGTTCAAATATGACCTCAGACACTTAATACTTCCTGGCTGTGTGGCCCTGGGCAAGTTACTTAACCCCAATTGCCTCAGCAAAAAAAAAAAAAAAAAAAGAATGAAGACATAAGAATTATTCAAGAATCAGACATGACTGAAAAAACAACAAAAAGTATTAACAGAAGTAGTAATAATAATGTTATCATTTATAGAGCATTTATGTGCTAGACACTATGCTAAGTGTTTTACTTCATCCCTTTTGAATTCCACAACCACCCTGGAAAGTAAGTGCTATTAATGATCTCTGTTTTACAATGCATACCCTTTGACCCAGCAGTGTTTCTACTGGGCCTATATCCCAAAGAGATTTTAAAGGAGGGAAAGGGCCCCACATGTGCAAAAATGTTTGTGGCAGCCCTTTTTGTAGTGGCAAGAAACTGGAAATTGAAAAGATGCCCATCAATTGGAGAATGGCTGAATAAATTATGGTTTATGAATATTATGGAATATTATTGTTCTGTAAGAAATGACCAGCAAGATGATTTCAGAGAGGCCTGGAGAGACTTACATGAACTGATGCTGAGTGAAATGAGCAGAACCAGGAGATCATTATACATGGCAACAACAGTACTATATGACGATCAATTCTGATGGACATGGCTCTCTTCAACAATGAAATGTTTCAAACCACCTCCAATTGTTCACTGAAGAAAGCCATATACACCCAGAGAGAGGGATGTGAAATGTGGACCACAACATAACATTCTCATACTCCTTGATTGATGTTTGCTTACATTGTGTTTCCTTTATCTGATATATCGTTTGTGTAGACAAGATTTTTCTTGCACAACAATGACAAGTTTGGAAATATGTATACATATATTCGATTTACCAATATTTTAACATAATTAACATGTAGTGGATATCCTGCCATCTAGGGGAGGGGTGGGGAGTTGGGGGAAAAATTTGTAACAGAAAGCTATGTAAGGGTTATTGTTGAAGAATTACCCACACATATGTTATGCAAATAAAATTTAAAAAATAAAATTAAAAAAATGATCTCTGTTTTATAGTTCAAGAAACTGAAGTAGACAGAAATTAAGTGATTTACAACTAGCACATGTCTGAATGCACATTTGAACTCACCTTCCTGATTCCAGGCCTAGCACTCTATTCAATGCACCACTTAGTTGTCTCCATCATATCTATCCCTTATATCTACTTGCTTTGTGACCTGTGACTAGAGAAGAGCCTTCCTTGTCTTATCAGCTCTGAATTTTGCATTCTTTTGCAGTTAAAATTTCCCAGAGAATCTTTTAAGGTCACTCTTCAGTACCCTACTGAGTCACTGAATCCTTTGGTTTCCAGCACAGATCCAAACCGTATTCAACAAAGGTTTTCAGCGATGTAACTGTCCTTCACTTTGCCACAGATTCATCAATACTAATCCCTTTGTTATTTCTTAGTTCAGAGTTTAAATAATTCCTTCTAGGCCTCCAGAATAAAGAGTAACTCCTCTGCTCATCATTTAAAGCCTTCTTTAGTCTGGCCCCAGGTTTTCTTTCCGGACAGATTTCACATTATCTTACCTCCTTCATACAATTCTGTCCAGACTGCCCTATTTTGCTGTTCCACCTACATGGCATCAATCTCCATCTTCCATGTTATCTTCTATCTTTCCCATGCTCTCTACCTCTATGAGTCTCTAATTCACTTCAAAGCTCATGAAGTGCTACCTTTTCCAAAAAGCTATTCCTGATTCCTCTACCGTTAGTTCTTTCCCTGCCTCAAGAAATTACCTTATATTTTCGGTGTATGCATTGTATATTTCCTTGCGTGTACATGTTGCTCCCACTCCAGCTCCTTATTGACAGGAAATCTTTTTTTTTATCCTTAACAACTTGGAGAATGCCCAATATGTGGTAGGTGCTCAATAAATACTTGCTGACTTAAGGATATAAATGCTAAATAAACTAAATTTGAGTATCCAGGCAATAAATTAAATTATTTTATTTCAAAAAGCATTGCTTAACTTAAGGATAAGTTTATCACTAAACACTTAGTGTTCACTTAAGGATTCTTGCTATTAATTAGCAATCCACCCTCTTCTCACTTCCCCCCTCCCTTTCCCTTTTCCCTGGGCAGTTTGATGTTCAAATCCAGACAATGGGAATAACTCATCTCCTTCCTTGTTCTAATGTGCATTTTGTTCTCTATCTAGTGTTATTTTTTTATTGTCCCATCCAAGGCCGACCCAGAAAGTCAATGGTGCAATCTGCCCCTTTTTAGCACACCTTGGGAATTTGGTGGGTATGGTGCTTAGCCAAAGATCTGAGTTCAAATGTAACCTTAGACACTAGATTTGTGATTTTGGGTAAGTCACTTAAGGATTGCCTTAATCCACTGAAGAAAGAAATGGAAAAGGATTTCAGTATCATTGCCAAGAAAACCTAATGGACAGTATACTCCACAAGATTAAAAAAAAAAGTGTATTTGAACAACAACAAATCTTCACTTTGGGTTTCACTACTTCTAGTTCTTTCATGCTGTCCAAGGTTCTTCTTCATTCATTTTTCAGTTGTATCTGACTCATCAAGATCTCAGTTGCAGTTTTCTTGGAAAAGATACTAGAGTGATTTGCTATTTCCTTCTCTAGCTTATTTTTATAGGTGATGAAAATGAAAAAAACAGGTTTAAGTGACTTGCTCAAACTCACACACCTAATATCTGAGTATCTGAGGACATATTTAAACTCAAGAAGATGAGTCTTCCTAGCTCCAGACCTGGCATTCTATCCACTGTACCACCTGGTTGCCCCACCTGGTACAGAGTAGGTGTTTAATAAATGTTTATTGATTGCTAGTGTCTTCTTTTAATTATTTCTTATTTTTCCCATATGTAACTTGTTTGTATTTGTTTACTTATTGTTTCTCTTAATAGTTTGTAAACTCCTTGAAGATAGAGATTTTTTTTTGACCTCTTTTTTTGTATCCCTACCACTTGACTTAGTGCCTGGAACATAGCAGGTGCTTAATAAATGTTTGTTGATAACTGACACACTTTAGAACAAATGAAACAGAAGACCTATTGCACTGCTTCCTAGTTTTACTATCCTGTGAATTATTGGATATTACTCAGTTATCTAATGGATTATTGAGATCCTGATTCAGAGAGCCTCTGATTAATTCTTTTCTCTCCGTGTACTTTCATCTCTTCATACCCAATCACTAATTGTTTTTTGTTGTTTCTTACCCTAGAAATGGATTCTTTAAAACCAAAAGAAGAAGAAAAATTACCTTTTGTGGATATATTTGATGAGGATGAAGCTGAGAAAAACTTTATGCTGTCCAAACCTCTCTGCATAATTATATTTGGAAAACCAGTAAGATGTCATTTCTAAATTTCCATCTGATACACATTTTGTTTATTTTGCAGTAACATAATCTGTAGACATTGGCTGATATATTTTAAAACTACATACAGGTTTTGCTGAGTTGGTTTTTTTAGACTACTTATAGATTCGTTTATATGAATTTAGCCAGAAATTACCCTAGCCATTAAAACGGGACACGTTTTCAGAATTTATTTTAATACTTGAAAAGTTTGTTTTGCTCACAAACTAGAGTTTTGTGAAAAATAAATTAGTAGATATGGATTTCAGGAAGACATTTGACAGACTCATGATATCTAAGTGGACAAAGTGGACAAAATGTGGAATGAATGAATAGTATACTTAGTTGGATTTAAAGTTGATTGTTCAATCATACTCAGAGAGAATTAACTAGTAAATCAACAATTAACTGGAGAAAGCTCTCTAACTGGTATACCTTAAAGGCTCTTTTTTTAAAAAATCTTTACCTGTTCAATATTTGTATCAATCTCTTTGACAAAGATATGTCTGCAATTTGTATCAAAAATATTGTCAGGGCAGCTAGGTGATACAGTGGATAGAGTACCAGCCCTGAAGTCAGGAGGAACTGAGTTCAAATCTGATCTCAGACATTCCCTAGCTGTGTGACCCTGGGCAGGTCACTTAACCTCAATTGCCTCACCCCCCCAAAAAAATATATATATACACATATATATATATATTGTCTATGTGGAAATAAAAAGGATAGTTAATTCATTGACAGAATCAGGATCCAAATAAGATCTCAGTAGTTGGGAATTATGAGATAAATTTAATAAGATCATCATTATTTATAATCATCTATGATTATGTTAGGTCTGCTAATGCAGGTCATGATCTGTCTTTGACTTAGTAGAGAGTCATTGGGTCAAAGAATTTCATCTCTCTAAGCCAACCTGGTGATACCTTGTCTTAATTTAATTAGCTTTATTTTCAAATAATAAACCAACCAACCTGCCAGAGCTTGTCCTAGCATTTGAGAACCCAGTCATCCACATATCACCCTGAATAAACAGAGAGGCTTGAAGTATTTGATAGCAGAAATTGTTCTTCCCTTTTCTAACCCTTGTTTTACCCCCGCTAAAATGGAAAGGCCTTTTCTCTAAGTGAAAACAGGGAGAAAGAAAAATATGCTAATGAACACAGAATAGAAGCAAGGGATATGGATAATGAACCAAATAATAGACAATAGATAGTTCTGTGTCATTTTCTTCCATGACTCATTTGCCAGTATATCAGATGAAACCTATGTATCCCCACTCAGAGGAATGATTTTGAATTAAATGCATAAAATACAACATATAGGATTGCAAATAAAGCCAATTATTTAGAAATAGTTATTTGATTTAAAAATATATATACATCGACCACAGGATAATAAACCTGCTTTTAGCTTTTTGAAGCAGATACAACTCAAAATACACTGATATATTTCATATACTGTGTAGAAAAAAAGTTTGGAAATAATTTTAATACTTACAATAGCTTTCAAAACAAGATTTAAAGATTAGAATATTCAAATGCTTGCATTTTATTTTTTTATTTGTTGCATGACTGTTATGCTGATTTTAAACTATTTTTTATGTATTTTAAAGGGAATTGGAAAGACAACATTAGCCCAAAAACTATCACAGACATGGAAATGTATTCTTGTTGAAGGTAAATATTATCTATACTATCATAATCATAATTGATATACTTTGTGCTCCTGTTTTGCTTAATTTCTTGTTTGTAGAATTTCAGCATTGGAAAAGATCTTAAGAGATCATTTTATTCATTCCTATATCCTGGAAGGACTCTATTTTAATATACTGGAAAGAAGTTGATATTTTCATGCAATGACTCACCAAAGGAATTAATAAAGTCTCGGAAGGTTTTTGTAAAAAGTGGGGCCAAAACTTAGTCATAATTATCTTTGAATCTTCCTGTGCTCTCAGCACAGTTCACACACACACACACACACACACACACACACACACACACACACACGCACGCACAGAGTTCTTAGTAAATATTGCATGGATTGATTGTTATCTTAATTTGATTGCTTTGGGATGGATGTGGTCTTGACTACAAGTAAAGAGATGAAAGGAGTATTCTTTCTAAGTTTCCTCCAGCTTTATAAATCAATAATTCAAAACTATCTCAGAAATGAAATGTATACACATTCAAAAAGTCTTCTTTTTAAAGAACAATATTCTATAACTTTCCTTGTAATATATCTTAGAATGTAATAGTCCTCACCATCCAGAAGAATTCCTAAAACTTAAATCATAATCCTACCATATAAGTAATCCCTGCATCTTAATTCCATTTCCTTTTCTCCTATCCTCAGGCAATAGAAACATGCAACATAGAAATAGCTTATCAATTTCCTCCACATAATAGTCTTTCATTGATTTGAAGTGTAAAATTGTCATTCAGTCTTCCCTCCCCCTAGCTAAAAAATACCAATATCTCTAACTTCTTATGATTTCTATTTCTTAGCTTTTTAAACACTATTTTTATTTCAGTGCTTACATGAATACTATTCATTAAATTGATACCATGGGGGTAGTTGGATGGTACAGTAGATAGTGCACTGTCCCTGGAGTCAGGAAGACCTGAGTTCAAATCTAGCCTTAGACACTTTATATATATAATAGCTGTGTGACCCTAGGAAAGTCACTTAACCCCAATTGCCTCAGCACAAATAATAATAATAAATTGATGCCATATACTAAAAGCAATCATCACATTTTTTTGTAAAGAGATGAGAGGATCATATCCCCTCTCCTTTTATTATTTTCGAAAGGTGGGGGCCTTCTTCTTTAAGTGAAAACATCTGCCAGTCTTTGGCTTTCTAGTCTTGGCTGAAGGGATTTAAATTTGTATAGAGGTTTTATCAACTATCTCAATCTTTGTAACTCTAAAACAGGATATTAAAGCCATTTTTATCAGTGCATATAACTTCACTGTGGTAAGGACTGAAAAAGAGACAGAAGAAGAAGAGAAAAAGGAAGAAAAACTATATAATTTAAACATATTAATTGGTTTAACTAAATATTTTGTAGTAATTGGATTCTGTCATTTATAAATGTATTATCCATCCTAAGTTCACCAAGATTCTAGCACTATCCCATGATAACTTATCAGCTCATATCTGTTCTCTTAATAGTTATATATCTTCTGTGGAAATTCTCCCTTCTGAATCTTTGCCCAGTTTGAATCTCTTCCAATCACTTAAGTTGAGTTTTTGATAATAATATATGAATGATCTATAAATACATATGGAATATATTGACATCTTTAAGTATTGTTGTTGTTCAGTCATTTCATTCGTGTCCTATTCTTCATGATCCTATTTGGGGCTTTCCTGGCAAAGATATTAGAGCTCATTTCCTTTTCCAGCCCATTTTATAGATGAGGAGCTGAGGCAAACAGGATTCAGTGATTAGCTCAGGATCAAAAGATATTTATCTGAAGAGAGATTTGAACTCAGGAAGATGAATCTTCTTGACTTCAGCCCTATCACTGTGTCCACTGCACAACCTGACTGTCCCCACATATGTAATTATACTAAATCCATTCACAAAACAATACAATACCAACATGTGTATGGTGCTTTTATGACCATTCTAATGTTTGTTATGAATTTTTTTAGCACTACCACTTTTGGAAGAACACATTGCTAGTGGAACTGAACTTGGAATTATGGTAAATAAATGTAAATTATTAAATTTCTTTGAAAATGAAGAAATTGCACACATATATGAAGATTTATTAGAAAGTAATGTGTCATATCTTTAATTGCTTCTAGTTGAATGATTTACTCATTAAAGGACAAAGTATTCCAGATGAACTTGTTTTAAGGATTTTACTGGAGAAGCTCCATTCTCTGGAAGTTATTCACTTTGGTATGTTTATTTTTATACATGTCTCAAGTTATAATTATACTGCCTTGTCTCTAGTCTAATCACTTAGATATAATGTTGCAGCAGTCCTCTGTGTTAATTTTGAATAACTTTTTCAAGGATGAGCATTTCATGTTCTTATTCCCTTTGAAAAGTTTGCCTCCATACCACTACACACCTGTCAGATTGGCTAAGATGACAGGAAAAGATAATGATAAATGTTGGAGGAATCATCAATAACATCAATAACATATCAGTAACATATCAAATTGCTTGTATTCTCGGTGTGCAGGGGGGGTCAAAAATGAGAGAGAATCTGGAACTCAAAAAGTTTTAAAAATAAATGTTTAAAATTGTTTTCACATAAAACTGAGGGGAAAATACTAAAAAATATATACATTAATTTCTTTTTTAAAAAATGCCTACAGGATAGTGGCAATCATTTTCTTTTAATTTTTTTTATTTTTCCCATTTACATGTAAAAATAATTTTTAACATTCATTTTTTAAATTTTGGGTTCCAAATTCTCTCCCTCCTTGCCTTTCCTCCTTCCTGGGATAGTAAGTAATTTAATAAAGGTTATTTAATTATAATCATGCAAAACATCTTTACATGTTAGTCTTGTGAGATAAAACACAATTTTTTTTAAAAATGGTAGAATCTTTAAAATATATTCTGACAACTATTTGCCAACACCATATCATCATCTACTATGTATCAGGCATTGTAGTAATAATGATAGCTAGCATTTGTATAGCATTGTAAAATTTACAAAGCACTTACAAATAATTCTCATTTTATCCTCATAACAATCCTAGGAAATAACTGCTCTCATTATGCCCATTTTATAGTTGAAAAGGCTGAGGCAGACAGAGGTTAAGCAACTTGCCCATTGTTAGACTAGTTTCTGAAGCCAGATTTTAACTCAGAATTTACTAGCTCCATAACCAGTGCTTTATCCACTGTCCCATCTAGTTGCCTACAAGCTGTTCTAAGGGCTAAGGCTACAAAGTTATTCTCAAAAAGTTCACATTCTAATGGGGAAGACAAATAGGATTGACCATCCTATTTGGGAAATAATCTCAGAGGGAAGGCACTAGCAGTTGAGGGAATCAGGAAAGACCTGTAAGTAAGTGGAATTTGAGCTGGGAAATCCAGGAAATCCAGAGGTGGCATGTAGCTCATAAAAAGGCAAGGATTAGATGCAATGTCATGTAGGAACAACTCTCATATTCTCTTAGTCATTGGTTTGGAAGGCATAAATAACCCCTAAAAAACCTTTCTCCTCACCATCTTACAAGGACATATCCCAAGCCTTCAGTTTTACTCTTTAAAAGAAAATAATGACATGTAAAGATAATTTTAATAATCATCTTTTACTTTTTATTGAAGATTATTTTTAATTAAAGCTTTGTATTTTCAAAACATATGTATAAATTAATTTTCAACATTCACTCTTGCAAAACCTTTGTTCCAATTTTTCCCTCCCTTTCCCCCTCTCCTAGGCATCAAGTAACCCAATATATGTTAAACGTGTACAATTCTTCTATACATATTTCCATAATTATCATGCTGCACAAGAAAAATCAAATCAAAAAGGGAAAAAACGAGAAAGAAAACAAAATTCAAGCAAACAACAACAAAAAGAGTGAAAATACTATATTCTAATCCATACTCAGTTCCCACAGTCCTCTCTTTGGGTGCAGATGGCTCTCTTCATCACAAGACCATTGGAACTGGCCTGAATCACCTCGTTGTTGCAAAGAGCCATGTCCATCAGAATTGATCATCATATAATCTTGCTGTTGCCATATAACATGATCTCCTGGTTCTGCTCATTTCATTTAGCATCAGTTCATGTAAAGTCTCTCCAGGCCTCTCTGAAATCATCCTGTTGGTCATTTCTTACAGAACAATAATATTCCACAACATTCATATACCATAACTTATTCAGCCATTCTCCAACTGATAGGCATCCACTCAGTTTCCAGTTTCTTGCCAAGTAGTCATCTTTTAAAATTTTGAATTCCAAGTTCTTTCCCACTTTCGTTTCTCCTCCCTTCCTGAGATGGTAAGCAATTTGATATAGGTTAAATATGAGCAATCATGCAAAATATATTTTTATATTAGTCATGTTGTGAAAGAAGACAAAATCCTCCTACAAAAAAACTTTAAATCCCATTTAAAAAGTGAAAAATATTATTCTTTAATCTTCATTTACATTCCATCATTTCATTCTCTGGAGGTGGATGAGTCCTTTGAAATTGTCTTAGATCATTGTTACTGCTGAGAATAGCTGTCATTCACAGGTGATCATGATTTTCACCTGGTTCTACTCAATTCATTTTGCACCAGATCATAATATAAATCTTTCCAGATTTCTGTGAAATCCATCATCTTATCATTTCTTATATAACAGTAGTATTCCATTATAGTCATATATCACAACTTCAACCATTCCCCAATTGATTAGCATCCCCTCTATTTACTTTTTTTTTACTACAACATAAAGAAATACTGTAAATATTTTTGTATAAATAGGTCCTTTTCCCTTTTTTGTAATTGCTTTGGGATATAGACCTCTTTTTGTTACTATTGGATCAAAGAGTATGCATAGTTTTATAGGCCTTTGGGCATAATTACCAGTTGCTGTCCAGAATAGTTGGGTTCAGAACTCCATCAATAGTGCATTAGTGTCCCAGTTTTCCCACATCCCCTCCAACATTTATCCTTTTACTTTCTTATCACCTTAGCCAATCTAATAGGTGTGAGGTGGTACCTCAGAGTTGTTTTAATTTGCATTTCTCTAATTAGAGAATTAGAGCATTTTTATATGACTATATAACTTTGATTTCTTCATCTGAAAACTATCCATATCTGTTGACCATTTAAGGGAATGACTTGTGTTCTTATATTTTAGAAATGTGGCCCTTGCCAGGGATATTTACAGTAAAAAAAAATTTCCCTGTTTTCTTCTTTCCTTCTAATCTTGGTTGCTTTTGTTTGTACAGAAACCTTTAATTTAATATAATCAAAATTCTCAATTTTGCATCTAGTAATTCTATGTCTTATTTGGTCAGAAATTCTTCCCTTCAAAAGGAACCCCCATGTGCAAAAATGTTTGTGGCATCCCTTTTTGTAGTGACAAAAAACTGGAAACTGAGTGGATGCTCATCAGTTGGAGAATGGCTAAATAAGTTATGGTATATGAATGTCATGAAATATTATTGTTCTGTAAGACACGACCAGCAGGATGATTTCAGAGAGGCCTGTAGAGACTTGCATGAACTGATGCTAAATGAAATGAGCAGAACCAGGAGATCATTGTATATGGCAACAGCAAGATTATACGATGATCAATTCTGAAGGACATGGCTTTCTTCAACAATGAGACTATTCAGACCAGTTCCAATGGTCTTGTGATGAAGAGAACTATCTGCACCCATAGAGAGGACTGTGGGAACTGAATGTGGATCACAACATAGTATTTTCACTCTGTTTGTTGTTGTTTGCTTTCTTTTTGGTTTCTTTCTCATTTTTTCCTTTGATTTGATTTTCTTGTGCAGCATGATATTTGTAGAAATATGTGTAGAAGAATTGTACATGTCTAACATATATTGGATTCATTAGGAATATTGGGCTATAGTTTTTTTTTTCTCTGTTTTTACTCTTCCTGGTTTAGGTAACAGTACCATATTTATGTGGTCAAAGCAATCCTACCAAATTCCTTCTTTGTCTGTTTTCCAAATAGTTTATATGATATTGGAATTGTTTTTTGGTTTTTTTTTTAATTTGGTAGAATTCACTTTTGAATCCATCTGATCCTGGGGATTTTTTTCTTAGAGAATTCATTGATGGTTTGTTAATCTGTTTTTTAAAGGTGGGGTTACATTACTTCATTGTTTAGTGTACCTTTTTAGCAAGATGTAGTTTGCTTCCTTATCTCTTTTAATTAGATCTATTTTTGCTTTATCTGAGATCATTATAGCTACTCTGGCTTTTTTACTTCAGCTGAAACATAATAGGTCCTACCTTTACTCTCTGTGTTTCTCTCTACTTCAGATGTGTTTCTTACAAAAAACATATTGTAGGATTCTGGTTTCTAATTCACTCTATCTGCTTCTGTTCCATGTGTGGTTTACCTGGGCATCACCTGAAATGAAATGTGTTCTGTTTTTATATGGCCTTTCCTGGCAATCTTCTAAGTTTTCTTCAACTAAAAATTTGTTTTACCCTTCTTTTTGTTGGTTCTGCTACTACAGAATTATGTTTGAGGCATTATTTTATAGTTGTTAGGAGGTGAATTTGGAAGACCTCAGGTAGAGTCCCTGCCTTATTTCATTACCTTGGTACTACCCCTTTCTCCAGTTTTGCTTTTAGGGAAAAGAGAGTGAAAGCTATGGCTTTTAAATGGCACCCAACTAAAAATTTCACTTATGTCCAGTTAGTATTGATTTCTCTCTGGAAGCATCAACTGTGCTCTAGAAAAATGCTATGATATACCGGCCCCCAGGGCATTCAGATGGACCCACTAAAAGTCTGTGCTAACCACTTTACTGTGCTACCTAGCAACTCCCTCTCATTAATGACCAAATACTTACAAAGATTCCTAAAATGTATGTCTTATTCTCTGTGCTTTATTCATTCCACTTATTCCATATTGACTAGTAATTTGACCAATGGGGGTGGGGATAGGGAGAGAGACTTTCTAGTAGTTGCCAAAAGTGCAAGAAACTTTTAAGGATTCTTTGCCTAATGATTCTAGTTACTATCATAAGTATACTTTCAATCTACATTCAGAAAATATATGGCAATAACATACTGCTTTTCTTTACTAAATTTGAAATATGGTTAATGTATTAATGTTAAAAAGAATAGTAAGAAAGATTATGGCTTCCTTTCATTTGGTTCATATTACTGTCTTGACAATATTTTATAAACTATTACTAATATATGTTTTGGAATATTCATAATGCTACAAAAGTTTTAAAGAGATAATTTGTGTTACAGGTTATGTTCTCAGTGGGCTGCCATCTCTCTCAGAGGATGCAGTGACCATTTTAGAACAGATAGAATTAATTAAAAACCTAAGCTTAAAACCAGATGTCATCATTAATATTAAGGTAAGAATCATTATAATCATGTGTTCTTCTAACATTCTGAAATAGTCAAAGAAACTAGTCAGATTTTTAATCAGTTAACCATAACATTTTCATTAAGGCTGGAAGAAATGATATTGCCTCCAAAGAATACAATTCCAAAATAAAGCTGTCATTGGAGATACATTTTTCACATCTTCTACTCCAAAATCAACCATTTCCCTTTTATATTTGCCACATAGTATGAGACTATAGGCCTAGCAAGCCTATATAATTTTAAAGCATCTCATTTTAAAGTTCTTCTCTTTGATGTTCTCTTCTTTCTAGGTTTTTGCTGTACTCCTTTCTCCTGGTTCTCCTCCTACCTATCTGAACACTCTTTCTTAGCCTCCTTTTCAGTATCTTCATCCAGGTCATCCCCATTAATCATGAATGTCTCCCAGATCTCTGTCCTAGGCCTTCTTCTCTTCCCCCTTATAACATTTGTCTTGGTGATTTTCCCAGCTCCAGTGGTTTCAATTATCATCTTTCTGCTGATCCTGTTTATAGATTGCATACTTGTACGCTGTCCTCCACATTAGTCTATGAGCTTTTTGAAAGTTGAAACTATATTTTTATTTTTTTTGTATCTCCATAGCTTAGCACAGTACCTAAAATGTAGTAGGTGCTTAATAAATGTTTGTGGTCTGACTCAATGACTAAAGCTAAAGACTGAATCTTTTTAGGGAAAAAAAATAAGAAATGTTAAAAACACAAGATATTTTTGGTAAGATTTCATTTGCCATCCATTGGATTAAAATGTGAGGAACTAATGGCTTTTCACAATTGTATTTTGTCTAAATGATAAAGTCAAGCTCAATATTTAAAAATTTTGAAAATGAGATTATTAATTTGAAATTTGAATCCCAAACTAATACTTTAATCGATAACTTTCAATGGACTAGCTAGCTAAATGAAAATAATATTAATAAGATACTTTTTAATGCCTATGATCACTAATTTCTCATAGTCTCACTTTGGGAAGATAAAATTTGTGGTGAAATAATAAAATTTTAGTAGTGTAACATTATTTTACATCATTCTGAATTATATTTTGCTCAGGAAGTTAATGAAAAGATGTATATCTATATACATAATATTAAGCAAGGGGTTTTAACCTCTTTTGTGTCATGGATTTCATTGGCAATGTCATGGAACCTGTGGACTCTTCAAAATAATATTTTTTCATTAATCTTTCTGAAATCATTTATAATTTAGTAGTATTTACAACTATTTTATTACCCAATCCCAATCTGTTTCACTTTGATAACATGTATAGGTTTAAAAATAGTTCCATTTATTATCTAAGTTGACATTTCCAATACCTGGATGAAGCAGAATCTTATATTGTAAACTGAAAAAATAACATCTGACATCAGAGATTGGTGATGAAAGTGATCACCTTTATGGTCTTGATTCTGGCCTGCAAGTCCCTGTTTCCCATCAAACCACCTTCTGGTTTTAGGTGTAAAAATGTCTTCCTTAAAAAAGATACCTAGAGGATTAATGAGTTACCTTTTTTCACTTTAAATTGTTATTATTTCAAATTTTTAAAGTATTTTATTTTTCAAATACATGTGAAGATAGTTTTTAATATTCATTTTTGTAAAGATTTTGTGTTCCTCAAGACAGCAAGTAATCTGATATAGGTTAAATATGTGCAACAGAATATTTTTAAATGTATAACAAAATTCATTGAATTACAAATAGAACCAATTATATTGAAATACAATTATCAAAATATTTTAAATGATTTTATAGACCCTAGATTAAGAACCCTTGATCAAAAATTTTGCAAATATATCTTGAAAGAATGAAATTAATATTTGTGTCTTAACCAGTGCCCAGATTATGATTTATGTCAAAGACTTTCAGGACAAAGACAACACAGTCTCACGGGATTCATATATATGCGAGAACAGTGGGATCCTGAAGTTATTGAGAATCTTAGAAAGAAGAAGAAAGATATACACAAAGAAAAAGAAGGAAAAGGAGAAGAGGAGGAAGAGGAAGCAGAAGAGGAAGAAGAAGAGGTAATAAATAGCCTGATTGGTCAGCACTATGTATTTTCTAACTTATGCTATACTAAAGACTGGTAGTTTGGATAATAGAAGACAACAGATAACATAGACACACATATATATTTATTTTGAGAAAATCCATTCTATTTGGAGGGAGGTGTAAAATAAAGGTTGTTCAGTATCAATAACAATATTGTAGGTTAAGTGCCTGTGCAGTAGGGGGATCCTCTCTCCTACTTTTGGGATACTCTTGATATGATATTTACATAAGTTTTGTCTAATAGACTTTTCCAAAGCAATTAAGGTGAGGGCAATAAGCCAACAAAATATAGATTAACCCTTTGTGATCATCACTCAGTATTGTACTTAGTCCATATGAGCCTTAAGTCTTGAGGGACCATATTATATATGATATATATATAATACATATAATATTTAATATTTGTCTTTGTGCCAAGTCCTCCTGATATAATAGCTTGTATTTCAAGAATGCTATGTGGTGTATGCAAAGCCTTTTTTTCCATATCTCTGTGACATAGATAGTATAAAAATTATATCCTTTTTAAAGATAATGTCTGTCAAATAATTTACATAAAATTATATAATAATTGTTTTTGTTTTTAAATAACATTTTATTTCCCCCAATTACATGTAAAAACAATTTTTAACTTTTTTTTAAGTTTTCAATTCCAATTCTATCCTTCCCTCCCTGAGAAGATAAACAATCTGATAGGTTATAAACTTAGAATCATGTATATTTCCATATTAACCATTTTGTGAAATCATTTACATAAAAATCACATGGTATTATTAAGTATAACATAAGGCCTTTTATAAAAGGAATATCTTTACTTCAAAAGTATAATTGAAAATATACGAACTTATTCTCCTGCACAAGAGGGAGGTATAATCCTCTTTTCTCCATTGTACTACTTTGGTCTCTGAGAATGGGAAAAGGATTAGGTTCATAGCTTAGCTCAATTCCTGTAGAAAAGGGCTTATTAAACTTTTTCCTCTTCTGACCCCCTTATACTCAAGAAATTTTTACACAACTCTTGGTATGTAAGTATATAAAATATACATATAAATCAAATATTTACTAATAATAAATCATAATTTCATGATCTCCACATTCAGTTACACAACTCCAGATGGGGTCACAACCCACACTTTAAGAAGCCCTGCTATGGATGGAGCACAGTCTCAATTCTAAGTTCAGTTGTGTGTTGTGTGCGTGTGTGTGTCTGTGTGTCTGTGTGTCTGTGTGTCTGTGTCCTATTGCAAAAAAGATATAGATTTCTGGAGCACCATTTTTAAATAATGTTTAAACATTAAGGAGTTTCAAGGAAATGTAATATTGTAGTTTTCTAAATATAAACAGTATGACTTAAAGAAACTACTAAAACTTTTTCCCCTTTAAGATGTTCATTGCAGAGATGCAAATGGTAGCAGAAATTTTTCGTCATTTAGTACAGAGACCTGAAGATTTTCCAGAAAATATTGAAGCAAGTATTCATCAGTATAGGGATGAAATGCTACATTTTCTAGAGGTAAGAAAAAAACATTTTGTGATGTCATCCCAATTAAATTACTAAAAAAAATCTTGCTGAGTTAGAAAAAAATAATAACAAAGCTCATGTAGAAGAATAAAAAGTCAGGAACTTCAAAGAAACCAAGGGGAAAAGATATAGAGGAAACATTCAGTAGTATCTCATCTTGTTGTATATTATGAGGTGAGAACATTATTGAAATATAAAATGGATAATTTTGATTATTTTAAATTAAGATTTTCTTGTATAAATAAAACTTATGCAGCCATAAGTAGAAAGAATGCAAAAAGAGAAAATTTTCATAAACAATCTCCCAGTATGTTAATAGGGTTGGAATATTGCTATAGAGTAGGAAATGATGACCTGGTTGATTTAAAAAAAACATGGAAAAACTTGGACTTATGAAGGAAGATGCTATCCACCTTCAGAAAAACAGATGGCAAATGGAAATAAGCACAATATACATATATTACAAATATGTTTATGTTTATAATATCATATGTGTGTGTTTATGTGCATATATGTATAGATACCTATACATGTTTGTGTGCATATATGTATAGATATCTATACATATTGAAATTGATTTATATGTATATCAGGCTTAATTGTAGCCTTCTGGGGGAGGTAAGTAATAAAGTTAAAAGTACACAGCAGAGAACGAAAAAAAAATAGGAAGCAAAGAAAAGCTAGGCAGATTTAAATACAAATGTGTAGTATTTATTATATAGGTTTGCTTAAATTAGAAATTTGTTGTTTTATATTGAATCTCACTTATGTTCTGCTGTGTAATGGAAGTTTTTCAAAATTTCTTTTCCTAGTGTATATTTAAGTTTAAAATAAATTTTTAAAATTTACCAAAAAATATTTTGTGGAAAACTGAAGATAGCACTGAAAACTAGGAATATTGTCATTTCTGTGTTTAATCATTGTGCATAATAATTCCCATTATTGAATTAGGCTTTTTAGTGCCTGTTTTGTTTTGTTTATTTATTATTATGATAATAGAAAATAAACTGCTCAGTACTTTTCCATACCTCCAAATCTGGCTTTTACTATATCTTAATATTAAATTGGTCCTCATTATTCTACTATAATTACCTAAATCTCCTGAGTTAAAAATGTTAGATTTTGGTTCAGGCCTGTGATTTCCTTTTTAAAATTAAATTTAATTTATTTGTAATGTTTTAAGTTCTGAACTGTCTTCCTCTCTCCTTCCCCGTCCTACTCTGGAGAAGACCACTATTTAACATCTATTTATAAATACATGTAAAACCATATTATGCATACTTCTATTAGTCCTTTCTCTGGAAGTAGATAGCATCTTCCTTTACCGGTCCTTTGGAGTTGATTTAAGTATTTCTAATATTCAGAGTAATTTGGTTATTCACAATTATTCTTCAAACAATATTGCAGATCTTTTCTACCAAAATAGCTGTAGTTCTTCGAAACAGAGACAGATGTAAAGCTTGATTCTACATTATCCTGACTCTGATTCTTTCCTACAGATTTTCATAGGAAAATAAATCATTATCACTCAAAAGTATTAACTAGGTAATTTATTAAAATACTCTTCAGTCAAACATCACCCTCTGCCTAACACTAATACTAAATCTATCTCTAGTCATCCTTTTCTTGGAGTAAATTTCTTTGTTGTTCAGTCTCTAAATTTTCAAGAACTTTTTCAAAAGAAAATTTTCTTAATTTCAAATGGTTAACAATGGACCTTGGAGAAACTGAAGAAAATCCCTTGAATATTTATGCAACACTGACCCCTTTTATGAACTTTTAGGCTGTAAAAGTGAAGAATCAATTAAATGCAAATGTTTGTCAGAAATATTAAATCAAAAGCCTCCATCAACATTTCAGTTTTGGTTTATCCTAGGAATTTCTTTATAATTGTCATTAAAATGTAAATTTATTTAATCCAAGAGAAAGATATTTTCATAATTTTAGTTTGTTATTTATTTTTTTCAAGATAAAAGTCCCAATCAAAATTTTTTGCCTTCACTGTTTACCATGGAATCTTGTTTCACATTTTAAATGTACTTCAAGTATCCTTTTCCATTGACAATTAAATTGTGTAAAATTGTCAAAGAAACCTCAGAATTAATACTGTATTAGTCTATTTTATTACTCCAAAATAGACTAATACAGTATTTAATTCTGATTTTACTGAAGGAGTGTACAGAATAAGTCAGAATTAGGATATATACCAATAATTTTCTGACAGAAGAAAAAGCATCTCAACTTTGCACAAGTTATCCAAAATTGCTTTGCATGACTCAGGCATTCTTAATTTTATGGTCTTGAAAAGTCATATAAAAATTGAATTTTATAATACAAATCATATTTTCAGTGGATACTCTCTGTAGAACATGGCACATTCTATGGTGACTATCTCATTTATGGAATTACCAAAACAGATAAATTAATGTAAGTTTTTAAAAACCTAATTAATTTCATCAAAAATGCAGGCAAATATTTCAGTTTCTTCAAACCAGTGTACTCTATGGGTGTCAATTCTAATTAGTATTAACACCCTTCTATTCTGAATAAGTTTTTTGTCTAGTTTTTTTTTTCCTGCTTCTGAAGACATAAAACAACAGGGTCTTGACCTAAAATCCCCAACTGCTTGAGAAACAGTAGTGAGACACTGAGGATAATAATTGAACCTATATGACCTGATGAAATCATCAAATGAAATAGTATAGAGGGAGAACAGAAGAGAAGAGAAGAGGAACTAGGACAGACTCCCAATTAGGCATGACCTGGGATCAAGATCCAACAAAAAAGATAGAAAAACAATGACCAGACAGGTAGGAAAAGAGAGAGCAAGAAGTATCATGAAAACCTAAAGAGAAAAGAATGTTAAGGAAAAGAGGGCAAACAACAGTGTCAAAGGTGAAGAAGGATAAGGATTAAGAAAAGGCTATTAAATTTGAAAAGAGATCATTGGCAACTCTGCAAAGAGCAGTTTCAGTTTAATGATGAAACTGGAAGGAGTTATCCAAGAAGAATAGAGTGATATAAAGTAGTAGCTAGAGGAGATGGTTAGATCAAGTCAGGGTTTATTTTTTTGTTTGTTTTTTTAGAGAAGGAGAAAAACATGTCAATAAGGAGAGATTGAAGATTATAGAGTAAGTGTTAAGAGAGGAAATTATCATATATCTATATTTTATGTATATGGTATTTACATCTATAAATATCTGCTGGAAAAGACAGAAGGGTATGTGATCAAAAGTGAATGTGAAGGGTGTTGCCTGGACAAGGAGAAAGTCTACCTTTTCACTTGGGAGAAGAGTGAAGGAGGAGATGGTGGAAGAAGATATCTGAATAGTGTTACATCGGGAGGGAAGAAATGACTATTCATGAATGACTTCTGTTTTGTGTCAAATACAAGGCAAGCTGGAATATAGGATATGGGAAGGCTGCTGTAAGGGACTAAAGGAGAAATGAAAACGTTTGCAGCAGCCATTGTAGTAAAATTGATTAAAGAGGTGTAAAAGTATTGATATTTTGCAATAAATCTTTATGAATATGATTTAGAAACATTTCATAACTACATTTATGTCATCATATTATGATATTGAATCAGCCTTGAGAACCCTTGGATTTGTTTCAATTTGTGCTATTTTGATCATCCTTGATCTTTTTGTTTGTTTGTTTTGTTTTACATATAGGACATGATGGCTGATCATGATTCTCAATTCCTTATTGAACTAGATGGAAATAAGTCTGCAGAAGAGCTCCATGAGGTAACTGAAGTGTTCATAATGAATAAATATTTTGCACTTGAAAAAATAAATGAAAAGTTCTTGAATGTATTATAGTTATTTTTCCTAAGTGCTAGAAAAAATAGTTAAATTTACACTAATAGTTTTAGGAAGAGAGAATTTGTTTTGATTTTTTAAGATTAATTGAATACCATTATTTTTCATAATTTCAGAAAGTAATAATGATTGAAAATAAATGAGTTTTAGAGGATCAAAAAGATCAACCATATTTCATGTTTATAGTGTCAAAATTATTTCATGTGATAACTTTCCAGTCCATTGGTAAGGGAAGTTGTTTCCAAAATACTAAGTGGAATTCTCTATAATTAATTGTATTGAATTGATATTACTAAAGAGTTGCTTCCTGGAGAAAAAAAAATTAGAACAGTAAGAAATTATATTGAAGTGTAAGTAAAAGGGAATGCTGAGCCTCCTCTGAGTCAGTTTCTTTTTGCTAGACTTTCTTGCTATGGTAGTGCCTCTTCTTCCTTCCTACCAATTCATATTCACACTAGCAAGTTGGATTCCTAGAAGGATCTTCTATCAGTGTATTTCCATTCACTATATATTCATTCATTCATTTGTGACCAAGACAGGTATTCTATAGGACAAGTTTTCTTTTCATATGCTATTGAGCTATTAGAAACCCAGGGTGTATAATGCTTCATTTACACATGAAAGTATCTAACCTTTACTTTTATCATTGTCTTAGTCCTTAGTCCACTTATCTCCAACTTTGCTGAATTTTAAAGGAGGCACATCCTTATAACATACAAGCAAATAATTGCTAGCTGGTGAACAAGAACTAAAGCAAAAATGAGCTATAAAAAGTGAAATATGGCATCCACAAATTTGGTTATGGTTTTAATCTCAAAACAGCTTGTGGGAACACTAACACACAGCACAGTAGCAGTCTAGCTGAAAAGAAAGGACATGGTAACACCTGGCAGGCTTTAGGTGGAGGTGGAGGAAATGCAGGGGGCTCATCATAGAGTGAGCTCAACAAATCGACTCAACCTGCAGAGATGCCCTGCAATGGGAGGACAGGGTCCTACAGTTCAGTGACCTGCCAATCTGTTCCTTGTGAAACACATGCACAACTGAGCAGGGTTGTCAACTCCCTTCCTAAATAAAACTCTCTGGAAAAAAGAATATGATTCAATATTTTTCTTTTAGTTATTTTTCTGATCTTTCATGAATTTTTCTTTTTCATAAACTATTTCATAAGGAAAAACTAGCTGTTACCATTCATAACCGTTATATGATATTCCATAAGTTTTAAATTTACAGGACTAAAATTAATAAGGAGCTATACTTCTTCATTTATGAGATAATTCAAATAACATTTAGTTTTTTTGTTCTTTGATCTTAGTCAGTAATAAGCAGATTTGATTGCCTTGGACTGAAGAGGGCAGCAGTTATAACTAAACTTCAAAGTTCTGAGGAAGAAATAACAGATAACATGGATAATGTAAGTTGTACTCAACAAATTTAACATTTTTTCTTCATTTCTACTACCTTTTATATTTTTATGTACATGATTTTCTATATTAAAAAGATGCTGCAAACCATCTTATAAAAAGAAGATGCAAAAAAATTTGTTATTTTATAAAACTTCTTACTTTAAAACATGGCATTTTACTTGCCCCACCCCCTTTTATAAATAAATAGTATATGGATGGGAATAATATATAAGAAGACTCAAAAGTTAGAAAGAGGCCAAATGAGGGAGAAGAGAATGGGGGAGAAAAACAGAATACTGGGGGATACCCCCAGTTAACAAGCACATCTTGGGTGAAGATCTTCAAAATACACTTTGATGTCATTGAATAAAAAAGGTGAAGCAAAACTAAAATTTTACAAATGTGTAATAAATTATAAACATTTACTCATTATTAATGTATTAATTGATAGGCCACTAAATGGCAAAGTGGATAAATTATTGAACTTGGAGTCAGGAAGACCTGAATTCAAATCTTGCCTCAAAAACTTTTTCAGGCCTATAATTCTGAGGCAAGCTATTTAACCCCATTATGCCTCATGGGCAAAAAAGAGAGAACAACTTGTTCTTAGCCACAGGAGACAAACTCTATATACTCACTGAAAAAGTCTGTAAAATGGGGTTGATAATACCCAGCAAGGTTGTTGTGAGGAACAAATGAGATGATGATAATTGTAATGATGATAACCAATATTTACATAGTGCTTTAAGATTTACAAAGTGTTTTAGTATAAGATGATTATTAGAACTTATTAAAATAAAAATATTAGCAAGTTTTTAAAAATACTTGTTCTTTGATTCCATCTTCTGTACATATATATGTATATGACTAATATTTTATTTTTCCCAATTACACATAAAAGCAATTTTATATTCATTTTTTAAAATTTTGAATGCCAATTTGTCTCCCTTCCTTCTTTCCCCTCCCATTCAGAAGGCTAGTAACTTGCTATAGTTTATACATTGTACATGTCTTTTTAAAATCCAAATTGATCAGTGAGACACCTACATATTCACATCAGACTCTTTAAATACCCCCTCATCTTTTTCCATCTCACTATAATTGTTTCTTTAAAGTATCATTTTTGAAATCTTCTTATTGCTGCCAACCTGACTTGTAGAATTTTAGAGTTTGGGATCTTTAACTTATTCTCTCACTGAATTTCCAAATAAAACTATTTTGCTCCTGATTATCTATCCTTTTCTTTTGAATAATTGATACTTTTCCAGAATCATATTATAATTATGGGTCCCATCCCATCTCACGTTCCGGTGGGGTAAACTGTGCTACCTTAGACAAATTAGGATCTTTAATTCACTTTGCTTATCATTCATATTTTGTGAATTTACATAAAGACATCTGAGGTCATAGATTTCATTACTCTCCATTCTCAGATTTTATTTCTTAAATATGCGTAGTCATTTTTCTCTATACCTCCTCTTTTTTCAGTTCGTTGTGCTTTTTTTATTAGATTAAAATTCCAGGCAATTATATTTTTATCAATCCTTGTTAAGTGTTCTCCATCTCTGGCCCCATTCCTGTATTTTAAGCTGTGATTCAGAAATTCTAACTCTGTTCTCTGACACCAGCTGGTCACTTTAAATATAAAATAAATCTAAAATCCAAACAGAAGGAAAGATACCCTAGAGTTAACCAGTAATAAAAATATTTCAAATAATTCTATTAGTGAATATTGTTGCTTTTGTCAGTTTGTTGTGCTTTTTTTATTAGATTAAAATTCCAGGCAATTATATTTTTA
>JAJPUD010001348.1:302157-312576 GCA_023553655.1 Myrmecobius fasciatus
TGCGGAGAGCCATGTCCATCAGAATTGATCATCATGTAATACTGTTGTTGCTGTGCATGATGATCTCCTGGTTCTGCTCGTTTCACTCAGCATCAGTTCATGCAAGTCCCTCCAGGCCTCTCTGAAATCGTCCTGCTGGTCGTTTCTTACAGAGCAATAATATTCCATAACATTCATATACCATAATTTATTCAGCCACTCTCCAATTGATCGGCATCCCTTCAGTTTCCAGCTTCTAGCCACTACAAAAAGGGCTGCCACAAACATTCTTGCACATGTGGGTCCCTTTCCCTCCTCTAAGATCTCTTTGGGATATAGGCCCAGTAGAAACACTGCTGGGTCAAAGGGTATGCACAGTTTGACAACTTTTTGAGCATAGCTCCAAATTGCTCTCCAGAATGGTTGGATCCGTTCACAGTTCCACCAACAATGTATTAGTGTCCCAGCCCTCCCACATCCCCTCCAACATTCATCGTTATCTTTTCCTGTCATTTTAGCCAATCTGACAGGTGTGTAGTGGTATCTCAGAGTTGTCTTAATTTGCATTTCTCTGATCAATAGTGATTTGGAGCAACTTTTCATATGACTAGAGATGGTTTTAATTTCATCATCTGAAAATTGTCTGTTCATATCCCTTGACCACTTATCTATTGAAGAGTGGCTTGAATTCTTATATAAATGAGACAATTCTCTATATATTTTAGAAATGAGGCCTTTATCAGAACCATTAAATGTAAAGATGATTTCCCAATTAGATGCTTCCCTCCTAATCTTGTCTGCATTTGTTTTGTTTGTACAGAAACTTTTTAACTTAATATAGTCAAAATTATCCATCTGGTGTTCAATTAGGAGTTCCAAGTCTTCTTTGGACATAAATTTGTTCCATCTCCACAGGTCTGAGAGATAAACTATATTACGTTCCTCTAACTTGCTTACAAAGTCCCTCTTTATATCTAGATCATGAACCCATTTAGATCTTATCTTGGTATGTGGTGTTAGGTATGGGTCAAGCCCTAATTTCTTCCACACTAGTTTCCAATTTTCCCAGCAGTTTTTGCCAAATAGAGAGTATTTATCCCAAAAGCTGTGGTCTTTGGGTTTATCGAACACTAGATTGTTAAGGTTAATGCCTAGGTTGTCCTGATAACCTATCCTGTGCCACTGATCGACTGCTTTATTTCTTATCCAGTACCAAACGGTTTTGATGACCGCTGCTTTATAATATAGTTTTAGATCTGGTACAGCAAGGCCACCTTCATCTGCCTTTTTTTTTCATTAATCCCCTTGAAATCCTTGACCTTTTGTTCTTCCAAATGAACTTTGCTACTATTTTTTCTAGATCTGTAAAATAATTTCTTGGGAGTTTGATTGGTATGGCACTAAATAAGTAGATTAGTTTGGGTAGTATTGTCATTTTTATTATGTTTGCTCTGCCTACCCATGAGCACTTAATATTTTTCCAATTGATTAGGTCTGATTTTATTTGTGTGGAAAGTGTTTTGTAATTTAGTTCGTATAGTTTCTGACTTTTCCTTGGCAGATAGATTCCCAAATATTTTATCCTATCATCTGCTATTTGGAATGGAATTTCTTTTTGTATCTCCTGCTGCTGAACTTTGTTGGTAATATATAAAAATGCTGATGATTTATGTGGATTAATTTTGAATCCTGCAACTTTGCCAAAGTTGTGAATTGTTTATAGTAGTTTTTTAGTTGAATCTCTAGGGTTCTCTAAGTATACCATCATGTCATCTGCAAAGAGTGATAATTTGGTTTCTTCATTACCTACTCTCATTCCTTTTATCTCTTTTTCTTCTCTTATTGCTAAAGCTAACATTTCTAATACAATATTAAATAGTAATGGTGACAGTGGGCAGTCTTGTTTCACTCCTGATCTTATTGGGAATGGTTTTAGTTTGTCTCCATTACATATGATGCTTGCTGATGGTTTTAAATAGATGCTACTGATCATTTTAAGGAAAAGCCCATTTATTCCTATACTCTCTAGTGTTTTTAATAGGAAAGGGTGTTGGATTTTGTCAAAGGCTTTTTCTGCATCTATTGAGATAATCATATGGTTTTTGTTAATTTGGTTATTAATATAATTAATTATGCTGATAGTTTTCCTAATATTGAACCAGCCCTGCATCCCTGGTATAAATCCTACTTGGTCATAGTGTACTATCCTGGGGATGACTTTCTGTAATCTCATTGCTAATATCTTATTTAAAATTTTTGCATCAATATTCATTAGGGAAATTGGTCTATAGTTTTCTTTCTCTGTTTTTACCCTACCTGGTTTAGCTATCAGCACCATATCGGTCTCATAGAAGGATTCTGGCAGTATACCTTCTGTCCCTAATTTCTCAAATAGTTTGTGTAGTATTGGAATCAATTGTTCTTTGAATGTTTGGTAGAATTCACATGTAAATCCATCTGGCCCTGGAGATTTTTTCTTAGGGAGTTGGTTAATGGCTTGTTCTATTTCTTTTTCTAATATGGGACTATTTAAATAATTTATATCCTCTTCTGTTAACCTCAGCAATCTATATTTTTGTAGATATTCCTCCATTTCATTCAGATTATCAAACTTACTGGCATAAAGTTGGGCAAAGTAACTCCTAATTATTGCCATTTTTTAAACACAAAAATCATCACTCATAATATACTGTTCACTTATACCAACCATTCTCCTCTTCCTCAGCGATGTCAAACTGGATAGTATAATAATTTAGAAAACCACAAATTAATATGATTTATATTGTATTTTTATTTTCTTTATTAAATATTCATTGATATAAACCCTGCCTGTGAGTTTATACCTCTGCTTTATACACTACCTTTTGGATGACTTGAAATTTTCACTCACTGCCATATAACATCCTTGAGAAAATATTGAGTAGTTGTGATTTTTGGACAGGAAACATCTTGAGATCATAGCAAATGTTATGCAGTTTCCCAAATGCAACATATCCCAGTCTTCTCCTTCTATTCCATTCCAAACCAAGTTTGCTGACTGTCTACAATGCCTTTCCAAGAAAGAACTGTGGATTTAACTGCATGCCTTAATCATTGCATAGAGAAGTCCCATTCTAATGCCTGATCATAGTACTATTCCTTCTCAACAGTCATAGGTCAGCAACTGTCTGCCTGCTACGCATTGCTCCCCAAGATTCATGGGGCCTTATGTCTGACCTGCTACTTTACCTAGTGGACTCTAAATCCTGGGTCCACTAGGGCCTTTCCATGTACCATGTAGCTGAAGCTTCCACTTTGTTCCCTAGTTAAATCAGTCTCCTGATTGCCGTAATGTTTCACCTTTTCTATTCCCAGTGCGTACCACATAGTCCACAACTAAACTGCCATCTTTCACAGGAGACCTTTCCTAATCTTTCTTAACTTCTTCCCTCTGTGAATTATTTCCTGTTTATCCCTTGTGTAACTTACTTTTCATGTTGTCTCCCCTGTTGGACTGTAAGCTCCTTGAGGATAGAAAAAGTTTTTTGCCACTTTTTGTAACCCCAGAACTTAGCACAGTGTCTGCCACATAGTAAGTATTTAATAAATGTTGACTGATTGGTTGAATCACATTCCATTCCATTTGGATGCATTTCAATATCCTAGCCACCTTCCAACCAGTGAATCATTGTTATTGTAAAAATCAAATACATATTTAAAGAAAGATTTATGCTATGTTGGTATTCAGAATGTTATCAGAGAGATCTTAGGAAAAAATATTTTATTTAGAAAAATTAAATTAAATGTAAACTATTTTTAAAACAAATAAAATCAGCAATAAGATGGTTTTTAAAAGCTCATTGAGTGAAAAGAAGTATTGAGTATTGCTACTCAAAGTTTAATCAAGATGTATGTAAACAACTTAAATTTCATTTTGTGACCAACAGGATGAATTATTCCGGGTTCTTTCAGCTTATAAATTAATTGCACCTAGATATAGATGGCACAGAAGCAGATGGGGGAGAGCTTGTCCTGTTGCCTTAAAAGAAGGTAACATCGTAATGGGATTGCCAGATTTGAGTGTCAGGTAAGCAACATTAGTAATATTTTTTGAATGACATTTTTAACCTTGTTATTATATTTTACTTTGTTGAAATACCTTTCTTTTAGTTTTCTAGGTAAAATGTACTGTCTTTCATCTGAAGAGGCTCTCAGTGCATTTTTGAGGAACCCACGTCCCTACCTTCTTCCACCTATGCCAATTCCACCATGTAAAGTTTTTTTATATGGACCAAAATCCTCAGGAAAAACAACTCTATGTCATTTAATTGCAAATAAATATAGAGGACAGGTATGTATACATGAATATATACATACATGTGTATATATGTCTATATGTCTATACATAATTGGTCACAATATAGAATTGTATATTTAGACTTTAAATTTTACATTCTTAATGAATCCTGGGTGTGTTTGGTGCATGAGGCATTTAATAATTACTTGATGGTTGCTTTATTCCTCCCAACTTACTTCTCTTCTGAATTTTCTTATTTCTGTTAAAAGTACCACCAACTTTCCAGTTACCCAGATTTACAGCTTTGGGTTAATTACATGAGTGCTTGCTCTCTTGAGGAAAAGAAGGAGAGAGGGAGAAAAATTTGGAATCCAAGGTCTTGCAAGGGAGAATGTTGAAAACTATCTTTGCATGTATTTGGAAAAATAAAATACTATTAAAAAGAAAAAAAATTACATGGGTACTTAATTTCCCTTGACTCTTCACTCTCCCATATACTGTATGTCCAATTAGGACCCAAGTCCTATCACTCCTATCTCTATAACTTCTTTCTAATCTGTGACCTTCTTACTCTTCACAAAGCCATCACTGTAATTCAGGCCCTCATGACTTCTCAGCTAAATTATTTAATAACCTGGTAATTGGTCCCCAGCTCAAAAAATTTAATTTTTCTAAATAAAATATTTTTCCTAAGATCTTTCTGGTAAATAACATTCTGAATGCCAACATAGCATAAATCTTTCTTTAAATATGTATTTGACTTTTACAATAACAATGATACACTGGTTGGAAAGTGACTAGGATATTGAAATCTATCAAAATGGAATGGAATATGATTCAATCAATCAATCAACATTTATTAAATACCTACAATGTGCCAGACACTGTGCTAAGTGCTGGGGATATAAAAAGTGGCAAAAGATAGTATCCTCTACCCAGCTGTAGAAATGATTTTTCTAAAATACACATCCAACCATGTCATTGCCCTCCCCAAATACAACGTTTTCATTTTGGCTTTTAAAGTCCTCCACAAATTAGCATTAAGTTTCTTTTACAATACATTATTCTCTCTGTTTGATCTAGCCAAACTGACTTTCTTGCTCTTCTTCACATATAATACTCCATCTCTTTTATCTCTCCAATTTTGTTCTGCCTGACCTCAATACATCTCCTTACTGCCTTTTAAGAATCACTTTTTAGCATGGACAGATTTATTTGAACTCTTGCTAAGTGAGGTGACTAGAACCAAGAGATCATTGTACACAGAAACAACCAGATTATATTATGATCAATTCTATTTTTTATTAAAGCTTTTTATTTTAAAACATATGTATGGGTAATTTTTCTATATTGACCCTTGCAAAGCTTTGTTACAAATTTCCCTCCCTAGCCTCCACCCTTCCCCTAGATGGCAGGAAGTCTACTACATGTTAATTGTGTTAAAATATTTGACAAATCAAATATGTGTATACATATTTTTACAGTTATCTTGCTGTGCAAGAAAAATCGGATCTACAAGAAAAAAATCTGAGAAGGGAAACATAATGCAAGCAAACCTCAATAGAGAGCATGAAAATGTTATGTTGTGGTCCACATTCATATCCCTCTCTCTGGGTGTATATGGCTTTCTTCACGAACAATTGGAACTGGTTTGAAACATTTCATTATTGAAGAGAGCCATGTCCATCAGAATTGATCATTGTATAGTATTGTTGTTGCCATGTATAATGATCTCCTGGTTCTGCTCACTTCACTGAGCATCAGTTCATGCAAGTCTCTCCTGACCTCTCTGAAATCATCCTGCTGGTCGTTTCTTACAGAACAATAATATTCCATAACATTCATATACTATAATTTATTCAACCATTCTCCAATTGATAGGCATCCACTCAATTTCCAGTTTCTTGCCACTACAAAAAGGGCTGCCACAAACATTCTTGCACATGTGGGTCCCTTTCCTTCCTTTAAGATCTCTTTGGGTTACAAGCCCAATAGAAACACTGATGGGTCAAAGGGTATACACAGTTTGATAACTTTTTGAGCATAGCTCCAAATTGCTCTCCAGAATGGTTGGATCCGTTCACAGTTCCACCAACAATGTATTAGTGTCCCAGTTTTCCTACATCCCCTCCAACATTTGTAATTATGTGATGATCAATTCTGATAGACATAACTCTTTTTCAACAATGAGATGATTCAGACCCATCTCAATAGACTTTTGATAGAGAGAACTATATGCATCCCAAAGAGGGCTATGGGGACTGAATGTAAATCACAACATAGTATTTTCACTTTTTTGTTGTTTGTTTGCTTTTTATTTTCTCATTTTTTTCCTTTTTGATCTGATTTTTCTTGTTAGCATGATAAATATGGAAATATGTTTAGAATAATTGCTCAGGTTTAACATATCTTGGATTACTTTTTGTCTAGGGGAGGGAGTGAGGGAAGGAAGGGAGAAAAATTTGGAACACAAGGTTTTGCAAGGGTGAATGTTGAAAGCTGTCTTTGCATATATCTTGAAAATAAAAAGTTATTATTTATCAAAAAAGAATCATCTTCTATATGAAGTCTTTCCTAAGCTTTCACAGCTACTAAAACCCTTCTTCCAACATATTTACCATGTATTTTTTAATTTATATATTAGAAGTAGTTATGTGTCCCTCTGGATAGAGAGATGGATCTAGAGTCAAGAAGACTCAAATTCATTTCCAGCCTTAGACATTTACTGTGTGATTTTTGTCAAGTCATTAATCTCAGTTTCTCAACTTCAGTAATCTCTGCCTCTGTTTCCTCAATTGCAAAATGGGGATAATAATAGCACTTACCTCATAGACTTATGAAATATCAAATGAGATATTTATAAAGCATTTAGCACAGTACCTGGGACATAGTAGGTACTTAACACTTATTCCCTTTTTTAAGTGTGTTTTGAACTTTATGTTGCAAGCAAAACTCAAGCCTGCATAAGTATACCCTATTTCTAAGCCAGTATCTTAACCATGTAGCATGAAATAATGAATAGGGAATAGACTTTAAAACTAGAAAGACTTGGATTCTAGTTCTGACCCATAAATACTGCTTATGTGATCCTGGGCAAACCATTTAACCTCTTATTGCCCTAAGCAACTCTCTAACTCAATTAAAGAAAATTTATAAAGTCTTAAGCAATTTTACAGCTATTATCTCATTTAATGAATGATAATTATAAACCAATTACTTCCATAACTTTCATCAAAAATGCTATACTGCAAGAGAACTTTGTGTAAGGAAAAAATATTCCTACTAAAAAAAGATATTAATCAGCCTTGGATCAAGCTCACATATATTACATGATAACATGGGAAATGTTAAATTTGTTTGATTGTAGTTCTTTTCTCAAATATTCCCTCCAGGTTTTTGACTATAACAAACTTATGGAACCATATATTGAAGAAGCGAAAAAAATATACCTTGAAAAAGCTAAAGCTGATGCAACAGAAGTAGCTATTAAATCTGTGACAGACAAGCTGCAAGTAGAAAGAATGATTAAGAAAAGTCGTATGTACATATTTTTAATTTCAGAAAAATTTGGTCCTAAATCTTCTTTAAGCTAGATAAAAAAAATAACCATGATCTCTAAATAGGGATAAAGTGTAAATTTGGCTTTGTCAACAAAGTGGAAAAGTCAGAAAGGGTTCTTTACTGAAATTTTAACAGATCTTTAGGCTGGGATTCTTTTCCTTTAAGTGAGTCTTGTGAGTTGGAGAGAGTAGTGGAGAAATAGTTATGTGTATAGCTATGTTGTAGGTTTGTTATCACTCAGCAAAAAACGAAAAAGACAGCTGATGGTTACTTCCAAAAGTAAATGAACAAACAAATATTTTTCCTTTTCTTTATTTTATATGCTCAACTTTTGAGCTCTAGTTGAATGGTATTAGAATCATTAATTTCAGATTCATTTTTATTACATAGTAAACCAGTTCAGTTAACAAACGTTATCAGGGTGTGTGCTAGGAAAGAATATAGAGATAAAGCCTGACCTACCTACCTAGAATCTAGAGGAATGATGATGAAGTATCCTATCTCTTCTGATAGGATACAAAATGAGATATGCATTTTTTGGATTATAGCCAATAAAGGAATTTGTTTTTAACTTGACTATGAATATTTGTTACAAGGATTTTGCTTTGCTTTTCTTTTTTCCACTTAGGAAGAAAGAAAATAGCTTTTATTAATTGAAAAAATTAATTTAAGAAAGAAACAAAGCCAAAGAGCTAAGCGTGGTTATAAGCAAAAAGTTTTCTTTATTCCATTGGAGGATAGAAACTAGAGAGGATGAGTACAAAGGATTGTTGTTATACCAATCTCAGGACACAATTTGTAGCTGGGAAGTAAAAAGAGAGGTGTGGTCTTGGCATGGGGATCCTGTCCGGATATACTTGCATAATTATGTTTATGATTGATTTAATTTGTACAAATATTTTTCTTAGGCTAATAAAATCTGTTGTTTCTTTGTTTGCTTGCTTATTGTAATGAAGCAATATCATAGGATAAACTGGCCTGGAATTTTAATTATATATATATATACATATATAAAACATATGCATATAAAATATGTATAACATATGCATATATACATATAATAATATGCCATGGATCAATCCTATAGTGATATGATGATAGAGTATAGGGTACAATAATTTATTCTAGTTTACTTCTTTATGTTTAACCAAAATTAGACATGAATATCTTACTCAGACATTCAGAAAAAAGGGAGACAGTAAGGGCTGGATCAGGAATCATAGTTGGGAATTAGAAAGAGCAAATATCATTAGTCACATCATTTCATATTTAAAATCCTCTTTTCTACTTTTTCACAAAACAGTTTTGATCTGGTTGCTTAATTGGCTGGTTGTTATTGGAGTGGAATAGTCTGAGTTTATTCTTTCCAGTGGAATGAAGCTGGACAAATCTTTTCTCATTTCTGTTTAGACAAAAAGGTTCAGATCTATATGGCCTAAGGTGGAATGGTCCTGCAGTTTTATTTAACTTTACTGTCTCCCTCTATTTGACAATTGAATCATTCTATTTTTGAGTATCTAAAAGAATTTAGCTACTTATTTTTCTCATTTTTTTTAATCTGGCTTTTTCCTATATAGTTCAAGTTGAAAGTGCAGGGCTGTGAATGTCCATCTCATGGGCTCAATCTCACCACTGATTGGTACAGAAACTCTGATCTGTTCTGTTTCCAACATGGGCCAATTGACTCCTCCAAGTGTAATCTGACTACCTTTCCTCCAGTCACAGAAGCTAAGGATGTTGACTGTGGATTTAGTGCAGACACCGGATTGGTTTCATGCACTGAAGTTCAGATGAATGAAGTTAAAAAATCCACCAGCTTCAGCTTCCTTGATAGCTAGAATTATATACATGTAATATCATGACTGGCTTTTTTTTCTCATAGAAGCTGGGGTACCAGTGTGACATGTTCTGGTTTGTTATTTTGTATGTATATATTGGGAGGCCTTTCTTTTTGTTTTCACTTTTTAAATGAAAGTACCTTTTGCTGACAAAATTTGTTAATGACTTTTAGAGTTAAAGGAGTTAAGAGAAGAATATGATAGATCTGAGGACTCAAAACCAGAAGAAAAAGATTCATCAAAAAAAACTGGGGAGGAAGAATCCACTGATGAAAAAAGCTCAGAAGATAAAACCTCAGAAGAAAAAAACATAGATGAACAAAAGCTAAAAGATGAAAGCAGTGAAAAAGAGGGTAAAGAAACATACTGTTAATTTTCTGAATGTCTATTAGTCTATGTTGTAGGTACACACATGCCTTTATTTTTTAAATTTTAATTGACTTTTTAATGTTTTTATTTTAAATTTTGAGTTCCAAATTCTCTTGCTCCTCTACCTATTGAGAAGTCAAGCAATATATCAATTACACATGTGAAATCATACAAAACATATTTCCATGTTAGCCATAATTTTTAAAAAGCATGAAAAGTAAAGTGTGAATATTATACTTCAGTTTACAGGAAGTTCAATTTGCATTGAAGTTTATCAGTTTTCTCTCTGGAGATGGATAGAATTTTTTTCTTCATGAGTCTTTTGGATTGTCTGGGATCATTGTATTGATCAGAAGAGCCAAGTTTTTCATAGTTAATCATCATTATTGATCAGAA
>JAJPUD010001348.1:320267-351559 GCA_023553655.1 Myrmecobius fasciatus
TCTCTTTATAATTTTGAGGAGCTTAATTCCAGTTATTTAGAGACCAATTCTAGACCTTGCAAACTATAAGCGCAACAAGACTGGCCAATTCATATTGCAATACCAGCACTTCCCCACAGCCTATCTTTAAAGAGCAGTAACATCAGATATTGACCTTCCTTAGTTACTGTGAATTAGCTTTCAAAAATCATCCTCTTAACAGCTATAACCAATCAACATAGGTAGCTTTTGTGGCAGGTAAATTAGGAGAGGTTTTTCTAAGAATCTGCAGAATGAGGGGACCTTCTTATTAAGAATTATCAGAAGTTTAAGGTGGAATTCCTGGCCAAGAAACAAGAGATTGTGCCAAACACTTTATAAGTATCTCATCTCATCTATACAACAAACTAGAAATACATGCCATATTATTATCCAGTTTTCCAGAGAGCCCAGGCAATATAATTACTTTTACTGAGCCCTAAAGGCTTCTCCTGGATATCACCCTTATTCTACAAACCTTAAACTTTTTCCACTCACACCCCTTTTTGCCCAAGAAATTTTTATGTGACTCCAAGTATATAGGTATATAAATAGGTATATGAATCAAGCATAAATCCAGTAGATAATAAATTATAATTTTAGAACTCCTACATTCATTTACAAGACCCTCTATGGGGCTGCAAACTATAGTTTGAGGAGTTGGGCTTAAACAATCGAGTCCCCCTAAAGAGAATGAGGTTATAATTATCTAAAATTATCCAGTGGTAACCAATAACAGCTTCCTAATATCTAAAAACACACAGTTAATAATGTGCAGTTCATATCGCTATAATATACACATCAGGATAACTGTCGTAGTTCATCCGGACCCTATCTAGGTCTCTAATTATGATATGACAATTGGGTAGGTAAGTGGTGCAATAGTTAGAGCACTGGGCTTGGAATCAGGACGATTCGTCTTTATGAGTTCAAATGTAGCCTCATCAGCTAGCTAATTAGCTCACAGTGACCCTGTAATCCTGAATAAGTCACTTAAATCTGTTTGCCTCAGTTTCCTGATCTGTACAATGAATTGGAGAAAGAAATGGGAAATCACTCCAATATCTTTACTCAAAAAAAAAAAAGTCCCAAATGGGCACATGAAGAGTCAGACATGACTGAACAACAAAAACATTGAAATGACATAATGGGACTGGGATTCACATGATTGGTGAGAAGTTTGCTAATGGAGACTAACAACAACCCCCTTTCTTCTTTCATGAAATTAAGAAGCACTCATTGTTTGAGTCCAGGTGTGAGATAACAGACCAGACTTTTGGGTGACAACCCAGATATCCTTCAAGGATAGATTAGTGGAATAAAAAAAGGGAGTGGAACTCCTTTTCTTTCACACACATTCTCCAAGGCTGTGCTACATTACTCCTAATAGCTATATTCCTAAAGTGACTACATCATTCCCAAGAGCAAATAGCTTAAGAGTTATTACTACAACATTTCTAAAAACTGCACCCCCACATTAAACTGAGGCTGGGAAAATGAATGCTTCCCAATAAGCCCCATCAGTTTTCTGTCGCATGGGGTAACATGAGTTACCCCATTATTGATAGAGCATGAACATAAAATTATTTTCTGCTCCTAGTGATAAAGAGCTACCCACTGGCTCTCCTTTAACCAGTTGCTTGGCACACAGAGGGAAACAAGGGACCAAGTTTTAGGGTCCATCAGAGTAGAGTGTACCTTTCTTTACTGCAATTGTCTTTTAAGAGTAATAATGACTCACATTTTGGTAGCAATTTAAGGTTTACAAAACACTTTGCATATATTATCTCTTTACAAACTCCCACTGAATAAGGCATTCACACTGTATAAATTTAAAACCTCAATTTCTAATCAAAAATTTAATTGGATTTCAGAACCAAATACAATCATTTTGATATAAAAGACAGATAAAGAAGGCAGCTAAGCTATCAAACTACTTAGCCAGGTGGCAAGCCTTTGAGAATCTGATAGAAAAAAAAGGAAAATTTATAGATATCTTTCACCTATTCTCTCTCATTTTCTTTCTTCTTCCTTCTTTTTACTTCTCTGCTTTTTAGCCTTCTCCCTTTCTTCTTCACTTCCCCATCCCCATTATATACATATATCCCCAGACTATGCATTTTGATTTTGGCATTTGCTGTTGTTGCAGAATTAAGCTTCATGTTTCCTATTCTTTATTTACAAAGCAGGGAGGCTGAATGCATGTATAGTCTGAGGACTTCTCCCTTGAATTCATATATAGTCCTCTATTTCTCTTCTCCCTCCCCAATGGCGCACAATGCTCCCAACACCAAATATGTCCTATACACTTTATTTAAAGCAGGAGTTCTTATTCTGGGGTTCATGAATTTTGTTTTTAAAATATTTTTATAAATATATTTCTACATAATTTACTTCCTTTATAACTTCCTGAATTTTATTTTATGCATTTAATAGCATTTTTTGAGAAGGGTTTCACCAGACTGCCATGACACACAAAAAAGTGAAAAAGCTCTAGGTTAGAGCCTCAAAGATAAATAGCATGGTGACATTCCATGTTATTTCTCCTATCTCAAGTCATGATTGTAATACAAATTTATAACTTTGCTGCAGCTCACTGAGGAAAACAAAAATAGATTTCCTGGTGCACCAAAGAATGGAGGTTGGGTGATGGATAATACTCCTATGATTCGAGAGTTCTGGACGGCCATAAATAATAAAGGAATTCTTCCTGATATCATTGTTGTATTAGGAGATTCAGAAAATCAAGGTTGGTAGATATTCATTTCAAAGTGAAATGAAATTCCCCACTGTATATCATTATTGTATGATAATTTTTGACATTAGTTTTTAAATTTAAATTTTTTTGGTTGCATTTTAAGTTCCAAACTTTCTTCCTTCTTCCTTCCCTACTCCACAATAGAGAAGGCCACCATTTTTTAACCAATTAAAGAATCCTTATCCCCAAAGTTAAATCTTTACATTTGTTTAACACAAGGTTACTTTATTTACTACTGTGTATCATAGGTCTACCCTGTTCTACTGATCCATCTTTCTATTTTTTTAGCTAGTCCCAAGATAGTTTTGACAAGTAGTACATAGTACATTTTAATACAATTTAAGATCTGATATTGCTAAACCTCTTTCCTTTAATTTTTTTCATTAATTCCTTGGATATTGGTGACCTTTTGTTTTTCCATATGAATTTTAATATTATTTTTCTAGCTCAATAAAATATTTATGGTAATTTGGTTGAGATGGTATTGACAAAATAGATTAGTTTAGGTAGATTTAGATCATTTTTGTTATATTGACTTGAGATTCTTTTTAAAAAAATTGAATCCCTCAATCATACATGTGAAGTCATGTAAAACATATTTCCATATTAGTCATGTTGGGGGGGACAAAGAAAAATAAAGAAAGTGAAAAAAGTGTGCTTCAATCTGCTCTCAGAGTTTGTCAGTTCTCTCTCTGGAGGTGGATTGCATTTTTCATGATGGATCCTTTGAAACTGTCTTAGATCATTGCCTTAATCAGAGTAGCTAAGTCTTTTCCAATTGATCATTATTATAGTATTGTTTTTACTGTGTTGAGTGTTTTCCTGGTTCTACTCACTTTACTTTGCATCAGTTCATATAAGAGTTTCCAGGTTTTTTTTGAAACATCCTGTTCATTATTTCTCATAGCACAATAGTATCCCATCACAATTATTTATTACAAATTGTTTAGCCATTCCCCAGTTGATGGGCATCCCCTTAGTTTCCAATTCTTTGCTACCACAAAGAGCTGCTATACGTGGTTTGTTTTTTTTTTTTTTTTTTTTGCAAAAAATGACCCCTTTATATTTAATAGCAGTATTGCTGAATCAAAGGATATACACAGTTTTATTGCCCTTTATGCATAATATTTTTAATAAAAAAATACTGGAGGTGGATTTAATTATTTAAGTAGCCCCTGCAATTATGTCTCAACCAATGTGAAGAGCATTTCTAGGTGGATGAGAGATGATCTTATATTAGCATCTGCTATAATGTCTGAATGAGCAATATAATGTCCAAGATTGAAGATAAATGATATTGTCCCTTTTTTAGTTCAAGGAGGAAGACCTTTTTAAAATACAAGCAAACTTAAATTGTTTCTCTTTGTAATGTAACAATCTGTTTTGAGTGAAACATATTTAAAGAAAATTTTTCAAGGGGCAGCTAGGTGGTGCAGTGGTTAGAGCACCAGCCCTGAAGTCAGGAAGACCTGAGTTCAAATCTGATCTCAGACATTTCCTAGCTGTGTGACCCTGGGCAAGTCACTTAACCCCGATTGCCTCAGCAAAAAGCAAAAAAAAAAAAAAAGAAAGAAAATTTTTCAGACGGAAAAAAATGCCTTCCATGTCTAAATCTAGAATTCTAAGTTCTTAATCAAAACATAGTGCTTCAGTTGAAGTAATGAAATATAGATCAATATAATAAAATTTATAACTATTATAATGAAGAGATTAGGGGTTCCCAGTTATTCCTAGTCAACAACTTTTACTTTCAATTTTTCAACTATGAATTAATACTTTAGTGGTTGTAAAAACAATGTAAAAATTATTTTTTAATTATATTACAGGAAATTTTTTACTTAATAGGCTGTTTTTAGAGAAAAAAGAGGAGATTGTCGCTAAAGTAATAGAAAGGAAAAAAAAAGAAGCAGAAGAAGTTAGTGCAATTGAACGATTTCAAAGGTAAACTGTTTGGTATTATGCATTAATAAGCCTATTTTAATATTTAGAAAAATATTGAATAAACATTTAATAATGTATTATAGCTATTCAGTTGATGTTGCTAATGCCCGTTGGTAAGATTTTTATAATACAAAATAACTTTGTACTAGTTAAAACAATTCTTAATTAAATTTTTTTTAAAAAAACTAACTTTTCTAAGTACTTTTCACATCTTTAAGATAGAAGTTGTAACTATACTATCAGTTAGCATTATAGTTATTTCTTTCACTCAACAACCAATCCTCAAGAAGTTCTTAGTAGGAGAAACAGTAAGTTGGATTTTTTTTTTTACTACTTTAGCTATCCCTAAAATAACATTGCAAACCAAAATCTACAATTTGGAAAGACAGAAAGTAGAGAGGAAGGATTTATATATCTGATGTATAATATGTATTATATATGTGTGTATATATGTATTGTAAGTATATATATTATATATGTATAATATGTATTACATATATATATATACATATATCTTCTGATGATTCATCTTAGCATGAAAATTACTCTAGGTTCTCAAAAACTATGCCTGCTGATTGAAAGCTATGAAAAGTTTTTAACATTTGACCTCTAGTATTATTATGAGTTACTCAGACAATGAAGATCTGATGATTAATGATAGGCTTTTTGTCTAGTAGCCCCACATTTGGGCTAGAGACCAAGTCCCAGTCATTGTACCATGAGGTTGGATGCCTGAAAAGGTTGTAGGGTGTTAATTTCCCTTACAATCCCATTTTTTTTTTCAGACTACAGAATGGTGTTATATGAGTCTTAAGGACTATATCTGGAAGGAAAATAAGACTCTTTGGACAAGAAAGGGGAAATTAATAATTACAAAAATAGAAACAATTACTTTGTAGGGTTTGGTAGGTAGATATAGATATAGAATGACAGAATAATCCATTAAGGAGACATCAGATAATTAATATTTTAGCTCATAATACAGTCATTCAGTTTCTGGCAAGGTTTAGTTCTATCTTACTGAGAAGAAACAAAGTTCTGTTTGTAGTCTAATAATGTAAGCAGATATCTAGAACAGAGTTCCTCCTATTCCATGAGGAATATTCAACATGTGGGCAAGCTAGATGTCATTCATCCCTTATCGTGGGCCTGAGGTGAGAAGAAAATAGAACAAAGATGGAGCTCCTTTCCATTGGGAGACTGATCTTGGGCTACTATTTATGTCTTGGTATGCCCACCAACAATCTATCTTCCAACAAGATTTTGGTTTCTTCCATCGTGCCATTTGTGCTGTCCTTTTCATCAGTTTTTATGATACTATAATATATTCACATTCACATAGCATAATTTATTCACCCATTACTGATTTTTAACTACCTTAATTTCTACTTTTTTTGCCACTCCAAAGAAGAGCTGTTATAAATGTTTTTGTTCACATGGGTCTATTTCTTCTTTCTTTAATTTCTATATATAAATTGTAGAGGTAATTCTGAGTCAATAAATATGCACACTTTTGTAACTTTGGGGATACAATTCTGAATGATGTTCCAGAATGAGTGGACCATGAAGATTAATATTACAGCCAGAAGTCAAGGAAGGGAAGAGAATTCCCCTTCTTGGTCTTGGCTTGTCTTTTTACTCCTAGAAATAAATGATGACAGAATTATTCCTCATCCTGGTACCAGCTGAATATGCTAACTCAGGTTGTGTAAACAAAGTTTTCTGATACATGGCCAAGGCTCACACAGGGACACCAGCCTCATACACAGGGAGCTAGTCTACATTAGCTCAAAACAAGGTAACACCTGGAGAGAAGTGGATCCAAGGGAAGCAGGAGCCTGGTCTCCAGGCTATAGGTCACAGATGGTTTGTATGCTCTCATTCCACAAGAGCTCTATAGTGAGCCCGGACCATGGCTTTCTCCACTTAGAAGATGCACTCACAAAACAAGATTGGAAGAGAAGACAGGGGAGAAGGAGACTGGATTATATCTCCCAACCTGAGCCAATCTTGCAGCTCAAGATTCACCTTACATCTTTTCTCTCTTTGCTCCCCAAGTAATCCAGCTGAGACTCTTCTCTCATTCTGTAATTACAACCTCAGCTGTAATCCCTATTCCAAAGTGATCCCTCTACATTTGATCACATTATGGATTCATTAATTTAGGGTAAATATTCACACTCTGTGCACATGATTTAAACTCCAAAAACTTCTTTAGAGCTTAAAGTGATGATACTCCTGCCAATAGAATAAAAATTTTACTGGTTCTATTATATATATAAAATTAAACAAAAATTAAAATAATCTTGGGTACAAGCCACATAAAGGAATAAAAAGTAAAGAAAAAGATAGCAAGCATTATCAGGATGGGAGGGACTCAAATTCTGTCTGCAGAGATTTGAAGTCATGAAATTGCAAAAAATGTTCATTTTAGAAAATTCTCATTTCAGAAAATCAGATGAACCAACAGTTACATTTGAAGATGATAGTAAGAAAAAAGATACTGAGAAAATTGAAGGCAAGTAGACTGATTTAAGATAGTATGATTTTATATTGTCATTTCATATAATTCAAAAGAAATAAAGGGAAATGTGATTAGTATCAACCTGTGTGGTTCATATTGCATTTATACTTGTTACCTAAAGACATTTTCATTCATTGTATCCAAGGAAGTTTGAATCCTGGCTCTTCTGCTTTGTATTTATGTGACCCTGTAAAAATCCCTTCACCTCTCTGACTGTGAACCTCTTTATTTATAAAATAGGGCTGATAATATTTGTACTACCTATCTCAGGAAGATGCTTTTAGGTAAGGAGATAATGTGAATAAAGTGTTTTATAAATATAGTCTATGATTCTTTTCTCAATATAGATAGTAGGACTTTTGGAGTAAAGACAGAGTAAAACAAGTTTGATCAGATCATAAACTAAAGTGAAAGTGAGAACAAGCTATACTCTGCCAGAAATATTTAAAGATTTAAAAGATCTCTTTTTTGATATCATTGGATATGGAACCCATAGATCATGTGCCTTAAATAACACTAATAATGATGACTAGAATTTTTCTAGCAACCACCATACATCAAGAACTGTATTAAGTACTTTATAAAAATTATCACAGTTGATCCTCACAAACCCTAGGAGAAAGTGGCTAGTATGAACCCCATTTTTACAGTTGAATAAACTGAGGTAGATGAAAAGGAGTTGCACTGTATGACTCTTAAGGTACTTTCTAGCTTTAAATCTATAATCTTATGAGGTTTTTGTTTTGTCTTGTTTTCTTTTTTTTTTTAATGGAGTCTTCCTATCTTGCCCAGGCTGGAAGTAAGGTGGCCACTCATAGCTCCAACCTTATTACTAATGAGCAAAGAAGCTTTGATCTACTCCATTCATCTCTCCTTAGGCAGCCTAGTGGTCCTTCTCTCAGGAACTCACCTTATAGGTATCAGATTTCTTGAGGACACTGGGATCTCAGAACTCTTGAGCACAAGCTCAGATTGCCTAGTATCAGGGATTATAACCACGGATCACCATCCCCGCTGGACTTTGTAATGTAAACATAGATGTTAGAGTCAATTTTCAATTCTATCAGCAGATAAACTAGCAAATCACTTCCTTTATTTTCTTTTATTCAAAGGGAACCTGTCACCCAAGCTGAGAGGTAAATTTAAGATCCCCTTCTAATATTGAACCACTTGGAAAGTAAAGTTCTTTTACACAGAAATACTTTTATTACCTTCTTTCCACAAAAACAAACAAACAAAAAAGTGAGCCAGATTAGATATGTGGTGAGCTTAAATGAAGAAGGTAATAGCATGCCATTAAAATTAGAATGGCAGACTGCTTGATGTCTTGGGGAGGTTTTGTAAAAGTAAGTGTTAAAAAACTATATATATATTTGGAAAAATAAATTACTATAATAAAAAAGTAAATGAAAAGAAAAACAAAAAAGATGAAATTGGATTTGCATTAGTTTGAAATGAAATATTGCCCATCTTTGAATTGGAGTTAGGAAAAGGGATCTGTTGAATAGGGCAGACAGAATAAAGAAACTAGCTATCTCCCACAATAAGATCAACTTTCCATTACAACTCATAATTCCATACACTTATGGAATGAAAAGAAGACTTAGATACTATTCATTAGACCTCACTTAGCTACTTGTTGGATCAGTAACCTTAAAAAAGCCACTGAAATTCTCTGCTCTCTTTCTTTATGTTTAAAATAAAGAGTCAGATTAAATGATATTGATGGGTCTTTTCATCTCTAAAGTCTATGAATTCATGAACAGTGTCTGTGTATGTATCACATGTGTCATATCTTTGATAATGAAAAATTGCAAGGAGATAATGTCTAGCTAATGCTTTATAACAAAACACTTAGCAAAATACTAAATAAAAGCAAATATTTAAAATTTTTGTTGTATGATCTCAGAAAATTATTGTAGTTGCTGTTTTTTGTTACCATTCACAATACCATGTAACAAATTGCTTAACAGAACAAATACTTGGCATGTATAATTCCAAGGAAAATTGCACACAATAATGTTTCTTTATATATATATATATATGTGTGTGTGTGTGTGTGTGTGTGTGTGTATATATATATATACATATATATATATATATTTCTCTGAAACGCACTGAAATTTATTGAAAATCTGGGAAGGAAAGCAAGAGAGGAAAATCCATTACATGGTGTCTTCTGAAAAGTTTCATGTTTGAGGACAGGTAGAGATTACACTAGATGACCATTAGTGGCAGCTGGTGGAGCAGTAGATAGAGCACTGGGCCTGGAGTCAGGAAGACTGAATCAAATTTGGCCTTAGATACTTCCTAGCCCCATGATGCCAGGCAAGTCATTTAATCTTCTTCTCAAACTTCTTTTCTTCTTCAGATATCTTCAACTATAAAAGGAGAATAAATATTAGCATTTTCTTCACAGGGTTGTTGTGAGGATCAAATGAGGTAATATTTATAAAATACCTGGTATATAGTAGGTGATTTATTAATCCTGTTATCCTCTCCTTCCCTTCCCTACTTTGAGGTCCTAGCTTCTGTGACTGATTTAAAGGAAAACCTCAGCCCTAATTTCTATATACCTTACTGCTATTTTTCATGCTTTTATTTTGCAAAAAGAACAAATCCAAAATGAATTTTATTTAATTATTTTTGACATATTTGTCATCCAGCAATACCTACTATTTTCCATTCACTGTCATCATTGCCAAGGATACAAAGACAAACCTGAAATATTTCCTACCTTCAAGTTCATGTTCTATATAATTCCACTTCTTAAACTGTGGTTTGTAACTCCATTATATATATATATATATATATATATATATATGTACGTCCATATTATATATATATATATATGTATATGTATGTATGTATTTTATATGTGCACCGGATACCTATATGCTCGTGTGGCCACATGTATGTCCATATGTACACACACGTGTGTATATACATGTATACATACAGTAGATACAAGATAATATTTAAAGAAAAGGCACTCTAGCACCTAAGTGAACAGGAAAGGCCTTTTTAAAATGGTTCTTGACTCCAGTCTTAAAGGAAAACAAGTATTCCAATAGATGGAAGTTAAGAAGAAAGAATTCCAGGCATGGGGGTCCGCAGGTACAAAAACCCACAGGTGGAAATGAAGCAGCAAGTGGGAGACACAGCAAGGAGGTCTATATGGCTAGACAGCAGAGCACAGGGAAAAGAGTAATGTTTAAGGAGACTGGAAGTCTAGGAAGGGAGCCAAGTTGTGAAGAGCTTTAAATGCCAGAGAAGTTTCTATTTGGTCCTAGAGCTAAAAGGGGGCCACCAACTTTATATGGTCAGATCTATGCTTTAGGAAAATCACTTTGATGGCTTTGTATAGGATGCCTTGGCGTGAGGAAAGACCCAAGTCAGGAGTCTCTTACAATAATTCAAGCAAGTGGTGAATATGTGAGTCAGAGAAGGGGATGGTTTTGAGAGATGTAGTGGAATACACTCTGTGTGTTTTTTTGGGGGGGACTTTTGGGACACACTGCATTTTTGTATCTGTGTATATGTCTATGTATGTATGAATATTTGGCCTGGATATGTGGTTTCTCCAGGAGAGAGAACTCTTGGTATGGAAATTTAAGATTCTATAATTTGGCCCAAGGTCTTTGTTTTAAGTCACAAAATTAGTTTCCTCCTAATGCACCCCAACGCCTATTACTTACAGCATCAGAGAGCAGTCCCATGTCACTTAGTGAAATGATTTGCTTGAAATCCTCAAGTTAATATAAATTAAAGGAAGAACTTGAATAAAGTCATGTTTCCACTAAGTTCCTCTCTATCACTTCCACCATCTTTCTTGAAAGATAAAGTTAAAATGAAAATATTAAGGAAAATGACTAACTCCAGGATCCTTTTCCCTCAAATTCAGAAGTGAATTAGTTTGAACAAGGCACAGAAGTTACTTGAGTATAACCCTCTCCCCCCCCTTTTTTTTTCCTTTAAATAATTTTGAACTAGGATTTGTACCCGAGGAGCCAGAACCTGAACCTGAGCCCGAGCCTGAGCCTGGGCCTGGACCTGAGCCCGAGCCAGAGCCAGAGCCAGAGCCCGAGCCCCAGGTGACCGAAGTGGAAGCTGAAGCAATAGAGTCGCCCGAGCCAACCCTGGAATCAGAGCAGCCAGGACTGGAAGGGGAGGAATCTGAAATTACAGCAGAACATGAGGCTGAGGGCGAAGCCGATTTAGGTTAGATTACATCTAATATGCTATCCTTACCTATACTCACATTTTATCCAATTCTTTCTAATCTGATTCTCTTAAACTAGATTTACTGTTGGATCCCATAAGATCCAGGGACAGCAAAATACCACTAATCTGTCTTTCCTCTGATTTCTTATGAAGAAGATTTTCCTAGAGTTGTCCTAGACACCAAAAGGGGAAGAGAAGTGGGGGAACACAGCCAAAAGATAATAGATTTTTTAGAAATCAGTAAGGTAAATTTCTATTTATCCCAAACAAATGCTTCCCTTTTGGCAACTGCTACATGTTTAGAGAAAAAGAATCTTAGAGGTTGGTGGTCATTGTGTCTGTATATAGTTTGCCATTTCCTTCTCCAGTTTATTTTACAGATTAAAAAAAACTAAGGGAAATAGAATTAAGTGACTTAGAGTCACACAGCACATAAATGTTTGAGGTCAAATTTGAATTCAAAGCACACTGCTCTATCCTCTGTGTCACCTAGTAATCTCCTTAAAGCATTGCTGCATGTGACCTTAAAAATTTGCATGCTAAAAGTTTCATAGGTTTCTTTTTTTCTTTGACCTGAAAAATCTCTACTCTTCCATTCTAATATAGCAGTGGCTTCTCAGGGAATTTATTAGAATGCAAACTGTGTAGACTGCCCATCCTGGGATAACTATCACCTCCTAATGATTGAAGTATGTGAGGAGCATGGTTTCTAGTTTGAAAGAATTCAAACAGATTCTCTTAAAGTCACAAAATAATTTATTTACTCCATAGTTGACAAGCTAGTCTCTAAAGGGAGTCTAGCAAATTAGAAATAGTTTGGGAGAGTTTTATATATTGAAAATTTGGGGCTTAGCAGGCTAACAGTTAGCCTACCAGGTTGTAAATTTTAAAAGAGAGATTAAAAAGAAACCAGGATGTCTTTTCATCCAAGTACAGAGACAGGATGTCTTTTAACAAAGTCAATCAGATAGAATGGAGTTTTTGCAGAAGACAAATAAGGAACAACAGATAAGAGAGGGTATTTTTGCTCTATATTCCTTAACTAGATATGCAGTTTTGAGTAGACCCTTGTCTCTGATCCATCATCTTCTCCCTTTTTCCTCTCCTTTGGGAAGAAGAAATTCGGGGGATCAGGGCTGGGAACCCATTAATATCACTGACTATTAATCATCTTTAGCTTCAAAATGAGAACTAGCCCAAGATAGGTTTCTCCCAGACAATAGGAAGCTATTTCAAAGGAAAGCTACTGAAGGTCTTGAAAATGTGCCAGTCAAGTTGCCTGAAAAACTAATCCTGAGGGGACAGCTAGGTGACACAGTGGGTAGTATGCTGAGCCTGGAGTCAGGGAGGACCTGAGTTCAAAATCTAGTCTCAGCTACTTGCTAACTGTGTCACCCTGGGCAACTCACTTAACCCCAATTACCTCAAAAAGAAAAGTTAAATAAAATCAATCACAAATGCCAAAAAAGATTATTTTGACAGATAAGAGCTCATAAGTATATCCTAGACAATTAACGCTCTTAAATTTTCAAGAATATCCCAAGAACCAGACTGAGAACAAATGGGAAATCAGTCTTTTCTTGATGTCAGCAAGAACAATTCAGCCTCATTTTGTATCACTGTTAAAACCCATCCTGTGATTCTCTCATGAATAGTGATACTTTTATGAGCATGGAGAAGGCTTGTTGAGAAACATGCTCGTCATCTGAAAGCAACTTCCAAGGGAATCTTTATAGGATTTGCTCTTCTTGTACTTATTACTCATCCAAGATTCAGCTAGCTATAACTTATCCCCTGCAACTACTCATGTCTTTCCATAAATATTCCCCAAATATATAGGAGTTGTGCTTTTTATCTTTTAGTTTAGCTTTTACCTGTTAGTGTCATGGAGCTAATGCTTGCTACATTTATTCAGTTGGAATAAGTATCCAGAATGAGCAAAAAAACCTATTCACCTCTCTAATCCTTGGAATTAAACCCACAGACTTAAAATAAAACATGACATTGGCCATCATTAACAGACTCAGTGAGTTCTTGGCTTACAATTTCTACCAATCCTTTCCATTTTTAGGTTGAAATAGCACATTTTAGGTGCTGAATAAATATTTATTAACTAACTGATTGAATTGCCATATCACTCCGCTGGCTTATGTTGTACTTTTAAAATTGAATTGTACTTTTAAAAAAGCCATGCTATTTTATTATACCTGCCTCATCCTGTATTCATAAAGCTGATCTTTGAACCCCACATTTGGAACTTTACATATATCTCTATTATGTTTCTTCTCATTAGATTCAGCCTACCATTATTCTCAGTCAGGTATATTTTTTGATTCCTGACTCTCTCATCCAATATGTTGGATATTCCTTAGTTTCCTCATCTATAAAATGAACTAGAGAATTAAATGACAAACCACTCCGGCACCTTTGCTAAGAAAACCCCAAATATGTCATAAAGAGTTGAACATAGCAGAAAAGCAACTGAATGAAATAAATTTGACAAGCATACCTTGTATGGTTTCATCCAAACCACTGATAAATATCCATTGAACAACACAGGCTAAGGAAAGATCATGAGGATTCTCCATTATAGATCTATGTTCAAAGTGACATGGCCTATTGATGATTAGTCTTTGGAGCTGATTATTCAAACCATAATAATCCACATAACTATATGATCATGCAACCCACATTTCTCCTTGTCTCCTTGTCAATAAGAATAGTAATGGAGACTTTAACATTTAGTTAAAATATAGGTGTATGCCATCTACAGTATTCCCTGGTACTAATCTGGCTATTCTGTTGTAAAAGAAAATAAAGTTAATCTGACATAACTTTTACATTAAAAAAGCCATATTGGCTTTTAGTGATTCCTAATTTTTTTGTCTAAATCTTCACAAACAATTTCCATAATAATTTGTTTTAGTATTCTACCAAAAATCAAAAGCAAGTTCACTTGCCTATAGTTTGTAGGCTCTATTATCCCTTGGTTTATGATTGATATGACCCAAAGCATGGCTCCAGTGTTTATTGATTCAACTCTTGAAGATTTCATCATGGCCGGCAGAGGTCAGCAGAGGCCTCCATCTAGGCAGCAGAGGCCTCCATCTGGCCAGCAAACATGTTCTTAGCTGATTCTCTAGCTGCAAGAAATAATAGCAAGTTCTGGAGAACCACAATGCACAAGCAAGCTGCAGACTGATGGATTCCACCCATTAGGTCAGTGAAGGAAATAAAGCAACAGATGATCAGCTTGTCCAGAGAGCATAGCCAGGAGCCAAGCCAGAATTCAGGAGTGGAAGAACTGAGAATGGAGTCACCAAAGCCGAATAAGAATAATCAGATTACATGGCAGAAGACCAAGCAGAGGTCAGAGAAAAGCAACTTGTTACAGACTTTTATCTAGCTATTAGTCACATACATTCCTAAGTGCATGAAGTCAATCAAACCTTTAGGGACCTTGAATTTATTCTTTCATATACATTTTTGGAGGTCTGATTTTTTTTCAATTACTTATGCATGTAAAGCATCTGTGCAAACTGATCTTGGGAGTTTTAAGAAAGTGAATTTTAACTGATGTCATCAATTTTTCAACTCAGCTTGAATAAATAAATGAAGAAAAATCAGAGGGCATTGCCATTAAGCCTCACTGTAGAACTAAATTTAATAAAAATTGGGTTTTTTTCTGGGAAATTTATTACTAGGAATAGAGAGGCACAATCAAGCATTTTCATTTCACAGGCTTCTTGGGAGGATCAAATGAGAAAATATACATAAAGTGTTTGCAAATCATAAAGCATCATATTACTATTGGCTATTAGTATTACACCATGCTCTCACAACATTTGTACAAAAGTGATTAGCATAACAATCATAATAGCATCTGTTTCCCTAAACTGAAATTAACTCAGATGCCCAGAATCTGAATAAAATTAGGTGGGGGTCTAAATATACTCTGAAAAATAGATACATTATATTGTTTAAAGTATTGTTTCTTCTTATTCTCACAAATACATCAACATTTTTTCATCAAGCTTTCACCAATTATTCTAATCAAAAATATTGTCTCACCAACCCTGAGGTACCACTACACACCTGTCAGATTGGCTAAAATGACAGGAAAGATAATGACGAATGTTGGAGGGGATGTGGGAAGGCTGGGACACTGATGCATTGTTGGTGGAGCTGTGAAGGGATCCAGCCATTCTGGAGAGCAATTTGGAGCTATGCTCAAAAAGTTATCAAATTGTGCATACCCTTTGACCCAGCAGCGTTTCTATTGGGCTTATATCCCAAAGAAATCATAAAGGAAGGAAAGGGACCCTCATGTGCAAGAATGTTTGTGGCAGCCCTTTTTGTAGTGGCTAGAAACTGGAAACTGGAAACTGAATGGATGCCCATCAATTGGAGAGTGGCTGAATAAATTATGGTATATGAATGTTATGGAATATTATTGTTCTGTAAGAAACGACCAGCAGGACGATTTCAGAGAGGCCTGGAGAGACTTGCATGAACTGATGCTGAGTGAAATGAGCAGAACCAGGAGATCATCATACACAGCAACAACAGTATTACATGATGATCAATTCTGATGGACATGGCTCTCTTCAACAATGAAATGTTTCAAACCACTTCCAATTGTTCACTGAAGAAAGCCATATACACCCAGAGAGAGGGATATGAAATGTGGACCACAACATAACATTTTCATGCTCTCTATTGATGTTGGCTTGCATTGTGTTTCCTTTCTCAGATTTTTTTCTTGTAGATATGATTTTTCTTGCACAACAATGATAAGTGTGGAAATATGTATACATATATTCAAATTGTCAAGTATTTTAACATAATTAACATGTAGTGGATATCCTGCCATCTAGGGGAGGGGTGGGGAGTAGGGGGGAAAATTTGTAACAGAAAGCTTTGTAAGGGTTAATGTTGAAGAATTACCCATACATATGTTTTGCAAATAAAAAAGAGTGGAAAAAAATATTGTCTCACTTTGAATTCACACAGCATTTTTTTCAGTTCAATAGATTTGTTAAGTATCTATTTTGTGTGAAATACCATACTAGATGCAGAATATTAAAAAAATTAACAGCCCCTGACTTCAAAGAGACTACATTCTAGTTAACAAGCATTTATTAAGCACCTACTATGTCTTTTTCTACCTTATTCCTCTTATAGATGGGGCAGGTAAGTGGTATAGTGCACATAGTGCCAGGCCTGAAATTAGGAAGCCCTGAGTTCAAACTTGGCCTGAGATACTTATTGCTGTGTGACCTCTGGACAGGTCATTTTACCCTGTTTGCCTCAGTTTACTCATCTGTAAAATGAGCTGAAGAAGGAAAAGGCAAACCATTCCATTATTTTTGGCAAGAAAACTCCAAATGGGATCATGAAAAACTGGACAAAACTGAAAAGGACTAAACAACAGAAAAACAGCACTACTCTAGGACCAGTTCTCTTTTTATGTTTAGATAATGGCATCATTTGTTGCTCTGTCATATTCCTACATCCTCTTAAACAGGCTAAGAAATTGTCGTCAAAATGGCACTACTCACTGAAGCAACTTGGATGTGGGCTCCTTCGAGGAGTTTTAAAATGAGGAAAAACTCAATCACTTCCTTCCACTCTTCCTATACTTGGCAGCAAAAAAAAAAAAAAAAAAAAAAAGATCTTCTCCAAATGAGTGATCATGTGGTAAGCCAGCATCTGCTGAAGAGAGGGGAAGAGGTGAAAACCCAGACACAGGACTTAAATAAATAAGATTTATTATAAAATCCCACAATCGATAAATGAACTAAGGACTTGAACAGGCAGTTTTCAGAGGAAGAAATCCAAACAGTGCTAGAACAATCACTAACACAATCATTCCTCCTGAAATGGGCAGGGAAAGGACAGCAGCCAGGTAGTCATGCTTCACTTTTCAGTAATAAATGGTTATGAAACAATTTATTAAGATTGCTATTATTACTGAAATACAAAGTATTAACGAATGTTTTCTTTTAACAGCTGCTTCTTCTGTTTTAAAAGAATTCTTGACAGTACAAAAAGAGATTGATCCATTAAAAGGTTAGATCAAATGTCACACTATATTCTTTTTTCTTACAAAGAAGCACAGATTATTATTAAATATTAGATATTATATCATTACCTATATTTTAGTTTATTTCTCTAATACCACATGATGCATCATTTTAGTACTATCTTCTCTATATATATTCACATCCATAAAAGTGTTTTGAAACGAATTGTGTATTTCATTTCCATAAAAATGTTTTATTTATTTTGTCCTCCTACCCTCAATTTTGTTAACTGGAAAAAATATTTCAGTATTTTAAAAACTATATTTATATGCAGAAGAATAAATTGTTAATATCGATATGAATCTTCCCAGGAAATTCTGCCTGGGGGCAAGCTATTATAAAGTAACAGCAAGCCCATTGTATCACAATGCATACATAGTGTACCATGGCTCTAATTTTTTTTCTACTAGCAAACCCTAAGACTTAGCTTTTCTTGTAGCTCCACTGTGGGTTTCTTGTTGCATTTTACTCTTTGAAGCCAGAATTTTTGCCACACAGTTTTATCTACAGGAAAGGACATAGATTTTCCCAAACCTTATCTTTTGTCTTGCTTCTTACAAATAACCCACACAACCTGATGTCACCATTACCATCATCTTTGTTTTTTATCTTTTGTGGTTGTGGTGGTTGGGAGAAGGGGGTGAGGTTGAAAACAATAGACAAAAGAGAAACTCTTAAACTTTAGTAGTTAAATCTAGTTCAATATGTAAACATTTCAGAAACGGGGCATTGCTCATTCTTATTTTCCTCTCTCTCTTACTCTCAGCCAACCCTTCTTTCCTTATTCCTGCCTTGGAGTCAGTTTATTTCATCCTATCTGAATTGGATGCAATAGCAAATTCTAGGTTTCTGGCTGTTGTAGATCTGATTTAGAAAGGCTGCTAGAAACCACAATTGTTTCTGTTCTGGCCAGAAACCCAGAGGGTCTCTCCTTGCCAGATTTTTGTCTCAATTCTTGCCTATTCTTTAGTCACTGAATGGCTGTTGCTTCAGACAAACTGAGACTTTGGAAGGACCTTAACCTAAAAACCCCAAGGTCCCCCACTACATCTGGGGCCATTGCTAGTCATTCTGACCCATATCTTGCCACAAGACTCTAAATGACTCTGGAGAAAAGAGGGGAGTTGATGACTTTGTGCAGCCTTCCTCACTTACATTCAATTCACTTGCAAGTCAAGCCATCACCCTCCTGAGGTGACTGGTCCTCTCCAAGAATAAAGGATGAACAACAACTTTTACTAAGTCCAGATTAAGAGCTGCTGCCAGATCTGTTCCAAGCAAAGCATTTCCTACTTTTTTCCATCTTCTCCCACTTTATTCCACACACTTTATGACCTAGCTACATTGGTCTGTTCATTGTTCTTAATTAACAACACTCCATCTCTTGCCTCTAGGGTTTTGCATAGAAAAAAAAAATCTAGCAGACCCTGGAATGTTCTTCTTCCTTACATCTGCTTCTTAACTTTCCCAGTTTCTTTCGAGAGTTAGTTCAACCTACCGGAAGATTATTCCTGCTGCTATCCTTCACTCTGAAATTACCTTCCATAAACTCTGCTTGTAGCTCCTCCATAAATAGCTTTTTACATGTTGAATCCCCTTTTAAAATGTGTTCTTGAAGGCAAGGACAGTTGTGGGGAGTTATTGTTGTTTCCCCCTTTGCATACTCATTGCTTAGCACAATATTTAGTACACTATAAGTTTTTAACAAATGTGTACTGGCTGAGTCACTGAACAATTCTCCAGCTTTTCAAATGAATCCTTTTCTTGAACAACATCAGGCTTGCAACTTACCTACTATTGCCTCCTCACCATAAGCCTACTGGCAATGGGTTCATGAAATCTTTCCTTGCCCCCAGTAAAGATCCTTCATTATCTGATTTCCAAAGATTTCTCTTCAGAATTTTATCCTAGAAGAATTTGTAGTCATCTCTGTCTTCCTGAAGTTCTAAATGCTATAACCTTGAGAGTCCTAGAACTTAACCTAAAGAAAAACTTTCTGAAGTCTCTACTATAGCAAGCTGAGGATAGGGACGTGATGGAAACAGCCATTCTTCTCATGTCTTCCCAAAGTCTTTTCCTCCAACAACCTGAAATGAGGTTGGTCTCTTCCACCTTCTTTCTCAAAGCCAGAAGTGCCCAAAGCAAGTTCAAACTTGAAGAAAGTGTCAAAGACAAAAAAGGCTGGGGCTCTCTTGCCATCTCATTCAGGAAAAAAAATTCATCTCTACAAGTGAGGAGAGAGTTCCCTTATCAATGGGCTTTGTGACTGGGGTTACAACAGTTATCCTGCCCAGCAGTCAGTCAGCAAGCATTTATTGATCTCTTACTCTGTGCCAAACATAGTACTAAATCCTGGGGATACAAAGAAAGTCAAAAATAGTAATCCATAAAGTAATATACACAAATTAAATGAAAGAGAATCTAATGGGGGAAGGCAAAAGTAGCAGAGGGTATTGAGGGAAAAAAGGTAAGATTTGTCCTGAGTCTTGAAAAAAGCCTGGGAAATTTACAGGTGGAGGTGAAGAGGCAAAGTATTCAATGCTTGGGAGCCAGGCAGGAAATGGAGGAATTAAAAGCAATTCTAGTTTGCTGGATTGTGGTATATGTGCAGACTTGAGTTGTCATTATTTAAGGAAATGGAAATAATTCTATTAAAGTGACCAAAAAATTTAGTTTTGTCTTTTTTTCTTTCCACTCAGGAATATTGCCTGAATATCCAGAAGATGGTTACCCTGAAATCCCAGAAATGGAGCCAATAAAAGAGGAAGTTAAAGCTTTCACAAGTATTTGGAAAGCCTTAGAGTTATTGATTGTTGAATCACCTTTGGTTCAGATACTAAATTTAGAGATCGGAGGAAAAACTCCTGAGGATCTACTTCAACAAGTGGTTGAGGCTATGGACAGTAAGTATGTAATGTTGCTTAGATATATATATATATATATATTGATATTGATATTGATATTGACATTGATATTGATATTGCAAAAGGAATAATACATGTTCCATGAAATTTTAAGAATTTTTTAAAAAGATTCACATATTCCACAAATGTTTGTCATGAGCCCTTTTGTCTACAGGGCAATCTCTTCAGTATTAGGACAGGGCAAACTTGCAATCAGATAAGTTTTCTCTCCTGGACCTTTATATAATATTAATATTATATTAAGTAGTATAACTATATTATATTATATTAATTAAATAGATAATATTAAAGGAATAGTTCAATTCAGTAAGAATTTAAGAAGGGCTTACTGTATGCCAGGCCTTGTGTTAAATAAAAAAGAAGCAAAAGACAGTCCCTGCCCTCAAAGAGTTTACAATCTAATGGGGGATGATGGGAAGGAAATGGTATGCACACAAATAGATACAAAACAAGCTAAATAGGAAATTATTTACAGAGGGAGAATAATAGAATTAAGAGAACTTGGGGAAGGTTTTCTGTAGGAGGTGGGATGTTATTTGGGATTTAAAGGAAACCAGGGAAGTCTATAATGAGTGAAGGAGGGAAATCATTCCACGTATAAGGGATTGCCAGAGAGAATGCCGGAGGTCAAGAGATGGAGTGCCTTGTTCATGAAACAGGAGACATTGGATTGAAGAGTACATGTTGGGGAGTGAAGCATGACAAAACTGGAAAAGAGAGGGTTGGGTTGTGAAGACAGAAAAAGAGATCCCTAGCTGACACAATGGACAGAAAGAATCAGGAACACATGAACTTCAAATATCAATGCTCTGTGCCTTTTGAAGACCTTAGCTTAAAAAAAGCCAGTCTCCCATTTCATCCAGGACCATCTCCAGTCAATTTGGTCTATATGTGGCCACTGGACCTGGATGTCTCTGGAGGGGAAAGTGAAGCAGGCTGTGACCTTGCACAGCCCTCCCTTACTTAAATCCAATTCACTTTCATGTCATGACATCACCTCTCTGATGACATGGTCCCCTTCAAGAACAAGGGACAAACAACAATAACATTTAACCTATTCCTAATTTAGTTTCTTCATCTGTAAAATGGGAATAATAATAGCACTTACCACCCAGGATCATTGTGAGGATAAAATAACATACACATACTCACATATACATATGTGTACATTCTAAAGGGAAAGCTCTTATTTTTGAGATTAAATGGTGATTGTTTTCTTCCTATTTCTAGGACCTTTCAAATATATTGGATGGGAAATGACTTTAGAAGATTTTGATGAAGAAACAGATGACTTTCAAGCTGAGACAGAAGCTGAGGAAGAGTTAGAAGAAGATGAACAAGAAGATGAATATGTAGGAATCATTTTAAATGACTAATTAATTTTTAATTATTAAAGGAAACTTTGAGATACATTCTAGATTTTCATGGTTAATGATGGATTTTGAAATCTGAGAACTGTCTAGTATTACTTACATGAAAGATCTCATTCCTTGAGATAAAATTGTTTTATTGGCTAATTCCTTTTAGTATGTAGATGCAGAACCCTTTGGCTTCCATGAGGAAGTGGGGAAGGGGGAGTGGCCTGAGACCATTGTAGTTCAGTAGGCAAGAGGAGATGAAGGTTTGAACTAAATGGACTGTGTGAGTGGGAAGAAAACATTGGGAATGAGAAATGTTGTCAAGGCAGAAATGGCAACTGTTTGGACATGTGAAGTGAGAACAGGGGAATTGTTGGGTATAATTCTGAGATAATAAACTAGCCTGGAAGACTAAAAAAATGGTGGTACCTTCAGAAATAGAAAAGTCTGAAAAAGGAGAGGTCTTGGGCAGAAAGATTATGTGTTTCATAGTGCTTGGCTCCAGAGAATACAATCTATAGAATGTGCAGATGGATTTGGGTTGATTGTAAGGGAAAACTTCCTAATTATCATAATTATCCCAAAGTGGAATGGATTCTTTGAGGGAAAAGTGAAAATTTTCTCTTTATTTGAGGTTTTCAAATGAACAATCACTTGCTGACACAGGACCTGGGACAGAGTAGGAGTTGTTATTGTTGAGTTGATTAGTTTTAGCTGACTTTTCATCATTAGAGTTTTCTTGGCAGAGATAATGGAGTGGTTTGCCATTTCCTTCTCCAGTTCATTTTACAGATGAGGAAACTGAGGCAAACAGGGTTAAGTGACTTGCCCAGGGTCATGTAGCTAGTCAGAGGCCAGATTAAAACTCAGGTCTACCTGATTCTAGAACCAACCTTCTATCTACTGAGTCATCTAACTGTCCTAAAAGTTGGCATTTAATGATTGTTAACTAATTATTTGCATTGCCTGGATTTCACTCTTCCATCACCTCACCCCACAGAATCTCTCTCTTCCTTCAAGATTCAGCTCCATCACCACCTTTATGAACCCTTTCCTACTCTATCCAATTGCCAATGCCCTCTCTCCCTAAATACCTTATAATGGTTTGTATTTCTTCTTTTGATATGGATTGTGCATATAGATCTTGTTTTCTCTCCCATTAGAAATTAAGCCTCTTGACAATAGGGATTTTTATTATTCAAATTTATATCCCCAGCTCTTGGAACTGTACCATGTATGTTGAATGATCGGTTGAAGTAGAATGAGGTCTAATTTCTCTTGGGCATGATGGCCTTTCAGATACTTGAAGATGATTCTAGTATTCCCAACTTCAATAAGTCTTTTCTACTCAAAGCTAAACAACCTCAGTTCCTTTTATCAATCCCTGAATGGCATATTCCCCAATCACTCACAATTCTGGTTGAACCTTTTATTTGTTTTGCTTTGTTTTGTTTTGTTTTTGTCTGAAGTGGGTATGAGAAGTTTGGGGTCCGAGCAAAGTTCTCTGGCTACTTCCAGTGACACTTGGGCTCTTCCCTTTTTTTATTTCTAGGATGAAGACAGACTTAAAGAGAAAAGGAGGCATTTGGGAGACACAAAGAACTTTTGTCCAGTAGCTCTCAAAGAAAACTTTATGCTATTCCCAGGTCCCCCAGAGGATGGAGCTAAGTATCGAGAAAAGGTTTACTATTTTTCAAGCATTGAAGCAAGAGAGAAGTTTCTGGAGAAATCTGAAGACTTTGTGGCTCATGAAGAACCATTAAAGGTAAATTAATAATAATAATAGGCAGCATTTATCTAATACTTGGTTTTAAAAGTTTAAAAGTTCATATGTTAACTCATTTTATCCTCAAAACAACTGTCTCTCTGTCTCTGTCTCTCTATCTCTGTCGCTCTTCTCCTCCTCTTCCTTTTCCTCCTGTCTCCTCCTCCTCCTTCTCTGTCTCTGTCTTTTTCTGTCTCTGTGTATGTGTATGTGTTTCTCTCTCCCTCTCCCTTTTTCCTTCCCTTCCTCCCTCCTTCCTTCCCCTCCCTCCCTCTCTCTCTCTCCTCTTCCTCTATTTCTCCCTCTCTCCCTTCCTCTATTCCTCCCTCTCTCCCTTCCTCTTTTCCTCCTCTCTCTCTCCCTCTTTCTCTCTCTCTCTTCCTCCCTCCTTCTCTCCCTCCCTCCTTCTTTCCTTTCCTCCCTTTCTGTATCTCCCTCTGATTTCTCTCTATCCTCTCTCTCTTTCACCTTCTCTCTGTATGTGTCTCTCTTGGTCTCTCTATGTCTTTCTTTGCCTCTGTCTCTATTTTTCTCTCTCAGTCTCTTTCTCCTAAGAGAGCATCATTGGATTTGTCAACTTTTCTCCTACTGCTGGTCTGAGAGTTCCATAGAACATATAAGAGATGAAGGAACTAGACCTGGCTCACACAAATTGTATGTCAGACATAGTTCTTCTGTCCAGTATACCAGACTATCTACATGTCCCTAGTCCCCAGTTTTCATCTAAATCAATGCCTTAAATAAACTGCTTTATTCAAAAACTCTTGAAACAGGGGTTCTAAATGAATTAGAGTAGCAGTAACTATCCTTTTGAATAAAACTTTAGTGATCTCCTTGCAGTGGAATATTTTTAAATGATTCAGTACCTCTGACAAATGGTGTCAAATAATGTAAACCTGATTTTAAAAATCATTTTCTATTCATTTCATGGTCAAACTAAAATATTGTTTAAAAAAACCTGCTTAGTAAGAAGAATCATATGTACTTTTTTGTGTGTGTGTATGTGTCTCTCTCTTTCTTTTTGTGTGTATCTCTCCGTGTCTGTTTCTCTCTATGTGTCTTTCTCTGTCTCTTTCACTCTATCTCTCTCTCTGTCTCTGTCTCTCTTTCTTTCTCTCTCTGTGTATATCTTTCTCTCTCATTCAATATTGACTGGGACAGTCTCCTTGTAAGATGCTTCCCAACAATTTTCATCTTTATCTTTGTATGTGTAATCCAGTATTTGGAGAGATTATTTCAGTTAATCACATCTAGGCTTAAAAAATTCAAAATTTTGTCTTGTGTTTCCTTTACAAATCTCTATGTAATACTTTCAAAAAAAACAGAACTGATTTTTAAAGTGTGTTTATTGATGATCTTCTGCTTTTTATTAACTGCTTCCTCTGAACGGGATCAGATTTCTATTTTTTTATTAAAGCTCTTTCTTTACAGAACATATGAGTAATTTTTCTACATTGACCTTTGCAAAACTTTCTGTTCCAAATTTTTCCCTACTTCCCCCCCACTTCCTCCCCTAGATGGCAGGTAGTCTAATACATGTTAAATATGTTAAAATATATGATAAATCCAATATATGTATACATATCTATACAGTTATTTTGCAGCACAAAAAAAAATCGGATCTAGAAAGAGAAAGAAAAGAAAAACCTAAGAAGGAAAACAAAATGCAAGCAAACAACAAAAGTATTAAAATGCTATGTTGTGGTCCACACTCAAGTTCCCACAGGCCTCTCCCTGGGTGTATATGGCTCTCTTCATCACTGAACAATTGGAACTGGTTTGAATCATCTCATTGTTGAAGAGAACCATGTCCTTCAGAATTGATCATCATATAGTCTTGTTGTTGCCGTGTATGATCTCCTAGTTCTGCTCATTTCACTTAGCATCAGTTCATGCAAGTCTCTCCAGGCCTCTCTGAAATCATCCTGCTGGTTGTTTCTTACAGAACAAAAATATTTCATGACATTCATATACCATAATTTATTCAGCCACTCTCCAACTGATGGGCATCCATTCAGTTTCCAGTTTCTAGCCACTACAAAAAGGGCTGCCACAAACATTCTTGCACATGTGGGGCCCTTTCCTTCCTTTAAGATCTCTTTGGGATATAGGCCCAGTAGAAACACTGCTGGGTCAAAGGGGATGCACAGTTTGATAACTCTTTCAGCATACTTCCAGATTGCTCTCCAGAATGGTTGGATCCGTTCACAGTTCCACCAACAATGTATCAGTGTCCCAGTTTTCCCACATCTCCCCCAACATTTGTTGTTATCTTTCCCTGTCATCTTAGCCAATCTGACAGGTGTGTAGTGGTATCTCAAAGTTGTCTTAATTTGCATTTCTCTGATCAATAGTGATTTGGAGCACCTTTTCATATGACTAGAAATAAATTTCAATTTCTTCTTCATCTGCTCATATCCTTTGACCATTTATCAATTGGAGAATGGCTTGAATTCTTATAAATTTGAGTTAATTCTCTATATATTTTAGAAATGAGGCCTTTATCATAACCTTTGAATGTAAAAATGTTTTCCCAGTTTATTGCTTCTCTTCTAATCTTGTCTGCATTCATTTTGTTTCTATAAAAACTTTTTAATTTGTTATAATCAAAATTATCTATTTTGTGATTAATAACTGGCTCAGATTTCTACAGAATGTTTGGTAAATGTTGTCATAAATTGCTAGATCTACAATGAATTGGCCATTTTAACATCTTATCTCAAAGAATGAGATCTTCCATTTATGTGATATTAGCAGATAATTGCCATCCTGTTTTATTTTGTTTTTTACATTTAAATGAAAAATCTTCCTGAAATGTTTGAATATCCCTGCCTTCTTAAATAGCAAACTAAAGACAATTTATTTTTAATGATTTTAAATGAACATTATGAACATTAATCATTGCATTGTGTCATTATCTGGTGATGCTTTTTTACCTTAACTGCTGAACCCTTAGTCCTGCTCTTTTATAATTTTTCAGTCTACAGCCTCTGCTGAGAACTGCCCATCCTTCTTCCTACTCATGTATCATCAGGTTTTTAAACTAGTTTCATTTTATTGATTTCATATGGGTGAGGACCTCAGGGCTTAAATAGTGACTCCAAACCTCTTATGAAAAGATACATGAATTTCTGTCAGCTCATTTTCCCACCTGTTCAAGAGTTACTTGGGTTTCTGTACCCCCTCTGGATTCAAGGCTATATTTCAAACGTTTCAAGTTTCTGGAAATATATTTTTCTGACAAGTATGCCTTATTTCTGAAACATTTAAAATGTGATCCTATAGTTAATCCATATAATGTTTGGTGATGAAAAATTCAACCCTAGAAAAATTCCTGGCATGTCTGCTTTTTAAGGAATTTAAGGACATTCCTTATAGCTAACAATTGATCATTTCCTATTTCATTTATGTTTTTTTTTTCCTTAGTGGAGATTGCAAACAGCTGGCCATTCTCTGTGTACTAACTCTTCATGCCCTTGAAAACCATTACTAAATTGATAGTCTTCCCATCCTTCCTTTCCTCTCTCTATTCCTTCCTTCCTTTCTTTTTTCCTTCATCCCATCCATAAATATTTATTGAGTGCCTATTATAGGCAAAACCCTGAGCTAGACACTATGGGATTTATTAAAAAAAACATTTCCCACCTTTAAAAACAATGCAGTGCAATAGGAGAAGTGAGGCAGTACATAGATAATGTAAGATCAGAAATGTGTATTATGTGTCATTAGAGAAGTATAAATGAAAAAAGAGGAAAATGAAACCCCAGAAGTAGTATTTGATATTTGGTCTTAGAGGATGGATAAAGATTAAACAGTAGAGCTCAAATAAAAAGGCATTTTACAAGAAGGGGAAAGTATGAGAAAAGATGCAGAAGTAGGAAAATATATTTTATCTGGAGAATGGCAAAAGATCCTCTGGGTTCTTCAGTCAAACTAAACATCTTTTCTCATATACTTTAATTTTTAATATTTTAATTGTTCTATGTTTAAGTTCCTCTTAAGACAGAGATCCAAAGAATTCATTGTCAGCACCCAATTAATATAAAAGGGAACAATGTGTGAAGAAATGTTACTAGGAACATATTATATTTCAAAATTATTTTACCATTCTTTCCCCCCCATCCTTTTCTCTGCATCCTTTGCCAGGCTCCTCCACTAAGATTATGCCTTATAGGTCCTCATGGATCTGGCAAGAGTGTCTGTTCTCGATGGTTAGCTGAAAAATTTGGCATGTTCCATATTCAATTTGAAGAATTTCTCCAGGAAAAAATCATGATGAAGACTGAGAGGAAAGTTGGACCTGAATATGATGAAGAAATTGAAGAAGCTGCAGCTGAAAAACAAGAACTGGAAGAAATTGCAGCTCAGGCTAATGTTTTACTTGAAAGTGAAAAAAGCAAACCGGTATTGTAATATCTAAGGTTTGGAGGCAACCCACAAATCTATGATTTGCAAATAACTGAATTTATTTGGTTTATATAGAGTAGAAAAGCCCATTAATATCACCTTTATAAAAACTTTTCAAACAACCAAAATCTTCATGCCACAAAAAATTGGTCACCAGTCCATTATCCCCACACTATGAGACAGACACACTAGCCTGGCCAGAGTAGATATTAAATACTGTTGTGAACATAACTACAATAAAAGTTAATATAACTTATTCAAAGTAGTATGGGATCACTTTCTTGCTTTTGTCAAGGAGTAGGGGGCAAGCAATATTATTTCAGCCTTTTTGTTCATAGACTATAACATCTCTGAATAATGATATTTTGTTTTCTGTAGTTTACAAAGTCCCCCATAATCTATTTCTGCATGTGGTCAATTGCCATTACAAATCAATTTTTTCAAAACTATAAACAATATTATTTTAAATAACCTGTTTTTCACTGATCTCAGGCATATGACTATCTGTCAGATTTACAGTTTCAGTAGTAAAGATAAATCTCACAGATATTTCAGTGGGCACATAGATTTATAAAGTGATTGAATCATGAGATGAATTACACCAGCCATTTGTGAAAAGAATATAGTCACAACTTTGCAATTGTTCATTTTAGTATTTTGTATATTTCAACTATATTGAATTTTGGCACAAAATAAGCCAAAATTTTCAACTTTTTCATAAGCCCTAGTATGACATTAGTTTGAGAAAAATAAGAGCCTACTTAATCATTTATATACTCCTTGTTAATGTGTGTTTATTGATATTTTCCCCTCATTTGTCTGAGTTCATTTTCAGAATAAAGAAATAGTGTTTACTGATGAGGAAGAAGCTATTAAAGCAAACCTTGTGGAAAATGAAACATTACCATCAGAAATTCTGGACCTCTATCTTTCCGAATGGTGGCTTAAAGAACCAATACGGTAACTTTGACTTTAGTAGTTTCCTTTTATATGTTTTTGTTTTATTATTGGGACATCTAAGTGCTCTAATAAACAGTGAAGGGCCTGAAGTCAAAAAGACTCTCCTTCATGAATTCAAATCCAGTCTGATACACACTAGCTCTGTGACTCTGAGCAAGTCACTTAACTACATTTGCCTCAGTTTCCTTATCTGTAAAATGAGCTACAGAAGGAAATGGAAAACCACTCCAGTGTCTTTGCCAAGAAAACTGCTAATGGAGTCATAGTTAGTCACAACTGAAAAATAAAACAATAATGCTAATAAAAAAAATGGGAACAGGGAACAATCACACAACCTTGCTTCACTCCATTGGTAACTGGGAAAGCTCAAGAGCACTATTCATTATTTAGAATTCAGGCAAGCATGCCATCATAAAATTGACATATAATACTGATGAATTTATCTGAGCAATCAAATTTTGTAATTAATTTCCACAACCTCTCACAACTAAAGGTATTAAAGGCCTTGATCACATTTGAATTTGAAATTGAAGGGGGGGAAGATAGGAAGAAGGGAAGGAAGGAGGAAGGGAAAGGGAAAGGAAAAGGGGGGAGGGGAAAAGGAAAAGGGAAAAGGGGAAAAATGAACTGGAGGAGAAAAGTGTTCCTGACTCCAGGCCCAACAGTCTATCTACTGTGCCATCTAGTTGTCTCATTAACATTGTTAATTCTTGCTTAATTTATTTTGATGAATTGCTTATTCACCTGTAGACAGCTCTCCAGATTTCTTACATGGTTTCTTTATCCTTCTCTAAAGCAGTCAGCATTTTAGCAGATTCAGTTGCTTTATAACATTTTTTTTGCACTAATGATCTACATTACCTTGCTTATTTTTTAAATTGATTTTTTAGCCATGTTTCTCCTACTTAGTGTTTTTTTAATTGTTTTTAAATGAGGATAACTCTCTCCAATATTCTCACTCAACATTATCAGGGTACAATTTGGACTTCCTCAATTTTACCCTTTCAAAAGAATGTAACAAAATAATAAATAACAATCAATGAATAAACAATGAATAAATAACAAAAACCAAAAAAGGCAAATGATAAATAACAAAAAACCTAGAGGAGACAAAAGCAGAAATATGCTTTTAAAAATTAAATAAAAGAACTTGGGAAAGCTCTTTAAAATATTTGTGTGCAGGGGCAGCTAGGTGGCACAGTGGATAAAGCACCAGCCCTGAAGTCAGGAGGACCTGAGTTCAAATCTGATCTCAGACACGTAACAGCTGTGTGACCCTGGGCAAGTCACTTAACCCCAATTGCCTAAGCAAAAAAAAAATTGTGTGCATATATTTATACAAAATTGTTATTTTAGTTATCTATATTTTTGTTTATAAATGTAATTTCACTTTAAAAAGCTGAAAATATTTTTAAATAAATTAAGCAAATTATGAATTTTCTCATCTAGCTCCACAGGCTTTATTCTAGATGGATTCCCACGAAACCTAGAAGAGGTACAATTTCTAGGTGAGCGTGGATTTTGTCCAGATGCTGTTGTTGTTCTCTTAGTTGAAGAACAAGAAATTATAGATCGCCTGATTGATGGAGCTGTTGCAAAGTGGAAAGAAAAACAAGAAAAAAGGATTGCCAGAAATACACTTATTAAAGAAATGAAGGCAAAAATTAGGGTATGTATATCTTTAGAGAAAAATTCAGTAAAAATTCCAAGGGAATAAACTGATTTAGAAAGTTAGCTCTTTTAGGACAGGAAATGTTTTTTTTTTTAATTTTCTTCTTCATTTAGCAGTGTCTGATCTACAATTAAGTGGTTCATGAATGCTTTTTTGATTGATTGATTTCTTTTCATTTTACTTTTTTAAGAATAGTTTTTTTTATTTTTTCAAAATACATACAAAGATAGTTTTCAACATTCACCCTTGCAAAACTTTGTGTTCCATACTTTTCTCCCTCCCTTCCCACCTCCCCCTGCTCCTAGACAGCTAGTAATCCAATATAGGTTAAACATGTGCAATTCTTCTAAACATATATCCACATTTATCATGCTGCACAAGAAAAATCAGATCAAAAAGGGGGGGGGGAAATGAGAAAAAAAACAAGCAAGGAACCAAAAAAGGTGAAAATACTATGTTGTGATCCACATTCAGTCCCCATAGTCCTCTCTCTGGATGAAGATGGCTCTCTCTATAACAATGGCTTGAATTATCTTGTTTAAAAGAGTCCAAATCCAGCCCTTTTTGTAGTGGCTAGAAACTGGAAATTGAATAGATGCCCTTCAATTGGAGAATGGCTGAATAAATTATGGTATATGAATATTATGGAATATTA
>JAJPUD010001348.1:351959-386779 GCA_023553655.1 Myrmecobius fasciatus
AAAAAAATTTTAAAAAAATAAAAGAGTCCAAATCCATCACAATTGATCATTATATAATCTTGTTGCTGTGTACAATGTTCTTTTGGTTCTACTCACTTCACTTAGCATCAGTTCATGGAAGTCTCTCCAGACCTTTCTGAAATCATCCTGTTGATCATTTCTTATAGAACAATAATATTCCATTACATTCATATATTATAACTTATTCGGCCATTCTCCAACTGATGGGCATCCACTCAGTTTCCACATTATACTTTTTTAATATATATTGTGTGTGTGTATATATATATATATGAAAAAACATACATAATCTATCACATATTGCACAGTAACATGGATTCTATTATTTGAGGAATAGCATGGAGACCAATATCACTAGATTGAAAAATATTTAGGGAGTGTTGTTTTTCCATTGTTTGAAGTCATTTCTGTCATGTGTGATTCTTCATGACCTCAGTTGGGATTTTCTTAGCAAAAACACTGGAGTGCTTTGCCATTTCCTTCTCAAGTGCATTTTACAGATGAGGAACTGAGGCAAATGGGGTTAAATGACTTGCCCAGGATCACACGTGTAGTAAGTGTCTGAGGCCAGATTTGAACTCACAAAAAAGTCTTCCTGACTCTAGGTCCAGCACTCTATCCACTGTGCAAACCAGTTACCCCATTTATAAGGGGAGTAAGGTTTAAAAAGACTAGAAAGATAGGAAGAGATAAAACTGAAGGACTTTAAAGGCAAAATAGAGGATTTTATATTTAATCTTGGAGTTTAAAGGGAATCACTTGAGTTTATTGAATAGGGAAGAAGATGTGATCAAACCTGTGCTTTAGGAAAATCACTGATATTTAGGTGGAGGATGAACTAGAGTGGGAAGAGATTTGAAGCAATATGATGAATGAGAAGACTTTTGAAATAGTCCAGAAGGGACTTGAGGGCTTTTACATCAGCTATGTAAAAGTGTCGAAGCATAAATGCAAAGCTAGAACCAAAGAGACTTGACAGCAAGATTATGTAAGGGGGGAAGAGAGAGAGTAAGGAGTCATGGATGACACACAAACTGTGAGCCTATTGAGTGGGGAAATGATGATGCCCTGGAAAAATAGGGAAGTGAGGAAGAAAGGAGATTTGAGTTGTAGGAGAGGCGGGATGAGGAAAAGAAGATAATAAGTTTTATTTTGGACATATTGAGTTGAAGTTATCTGTAGGACATCCAGTTGAAGTTGAATATTGGATACCAATTCCAGACCCTTTCTTTTGCTTCACACTTTGAGAGACTGCAGTGAATCTGGAATGGGGACCTGGGGGGGAGCAAAATCTTCCAGAAGCTGGTTCTTGATGCTTTTCAAATCCCCTCTTTTTTCATTCTCATTGCCAGCATATTAATTCAGGTTCTAATTACCTTATTTTCAAATAACTGTAATAGGTTACCAGTCACTCTCCCATTTTCTAACTCCTCCCTACTCTAGAGCACATTGTTCTTTCTAAATCCACACTTTTGATCATTTTACTTTCCTGCTTAGAAATCTTCAATTGTATCCTATTGAGTATAAGGCAGGTGTTTCAGTTTAGCATTCAGGACCCTGTACCATATGGCCCCCATATGCTTTATATCCCATTTCTCCCTTAAATGGACTCTTTACTACAAACTGCTTACCTCTCCTACATAAGGACTTTCTCGCCACTATGCATTTATTCATACCAATTACCAATGGACCACCATTTCCACACTTATCTTCCCCAATTCTTTCTTCCTATACAAATCCTAGTTTACTTTAAAAACCAACTCATATTTCACCTCCATAAATATGCTAACCCAAACTAATACCTTCACACTCCTGAACTTTCTGTGTATACTATTCATTTAATTATTAACAATGTGTGAAGGAGCTATTTCTTCTTATTAGTTAAATCTTATATTAATGTTTCATGTATTTATGCTTCTCTCAATTACTATACTGTAAGAACTTTAAAAACAAAAAATAGATCATATATTTTATTTGCTTTTTTAAATTTGCACTACAGTGCCTTGAACTTAATAAATTCAAGGTCTGATTATGAACTAATGAGAATGATTTTTAAATAATCATATCAGAACAGAAAAAAATTTGAAATAAAGTAGGGACCAATTGATGGCAGAATGACTGAAGAAACTGACATATGACTATAATTAAACATTATTATATGGTAAGAATTTATAAATATAAAGATTTCATGAACTATAAAAGATTTAAGAGTTTTGATGCAATGAAGTAGGACCAGAAAAACAATATGTGCATATATGTGTGTATGTTTATACATAAATACATATATGTATATATATAAGATATCATAAATGAGAATACCAAAAGAAAGCAAAACTTTGAGTTATTGTTATGGCCAGTCTTGGTGCAACACCATAGATGAAATAAACTTCCCTCCTCTCAGCAGAAAGGTAGAGAAATATGGGAACAAAATGATACATATACTGTCACAATATTGATTTCTTTTGCTTAGCTATTTTTTAAAAATAAGACAAGGATCAATTCTTTGAACAAGGACAAGATATCTGGAAATTACTGTAATATAAAAGTAAAAGACATCAATAATTTTTTAAAATATACCATGACTTTTATATCTAATTATGTACAATAACAAACCATCATTTGAGAGTGGATTTTTAAGAACAACAAATAGTCATTCAGAGATAAGTCTAATGAATAAGATGATATTCAAGGTGAATAATTTTGTTTGTGATTTAGATAACCACAAACTAGATTTAACTATTGAGGAATGTGACTGATTTTCTTTTGTGACTCATAAATTGGCTCCAAGGGCAATTCTCAAAGAGGAATCCAAAAGCATTCTAAGCAACAAACACTCCAGTCATGTTCTAAGCATTGCTGGAACAAGTCCACAAGCTGTTAATTTTGAAGGACAACACCCATTTGAATGTAGTAGTTCTCATATGTTTATTTTTTTAAATGTCTCAATCTAGTCCTAGTGTGTTTTTCTCAAAATCATAGTTTCAGAGTTAGAAGGGACTTCAACAACCTACCCATATTTCAGTAAGAATCCCCTTTACATCTCTAGATAGGGATCAAGCCTTTGTTTGAAGATCATCAATATGGAGGGAACCTGCCACCTACCAAGAATGTCCACTGGACTTTGAGATAACTCTGATTTTTAGAAAGTTTTTCCTTGTGTCAAGCCTAAATATTTTTTTCGTAACTTCCAATTCATTGACTAACTGATGAATTTTCTCAAATGAAGAGACAAAAATAGGAGAATAGATTCAGCTAATTTAAAAATGTACAATATTAAGCATAAATAATTTATAGGTATATTTAATATGTGCATGTTTTTATGCAGTAGAAGTTATTCAACTATGAAAATACAAGAGTGTCCTCAACAAAGAAACCTATATTTAACACTAAGTTTTAAAAGATGCATGCACAAAATAAAAATTCCACAAAGGGTCCCAGTATCTCTCAAACTGACTGGACATACTTGGTTAAATTGTGGTGATAAGAACCCCAGGCAGGTTCAAAAAAATCCAAAGTGACTTGTCTGTGAAGAAAAAGATTAGTAACAGATGGGCCATGTTCCTGGGTGGGGGGAAGCAGAGCTAAAGGTTCAATCCATCAGGAAAGGAAGAGGACAGAAACAGCTACTCTACTGTTTTGAGATTTCCCCATCCTATTTGTAAGTCTTCCAAGACTTAAAATTCCCAGTTTTTAAAATATTGAACTGTATTTTAGATAAAAACTAATCTTTTTTTCTTCATGAAATTAAATATATTTCTTCTTTTACAAGATTCCTTTGTCCCTTAGAAAGTTAAAGCTATTCTTTCTTTTATAGGATGATCAGATTGCTAAAAGAAGGGCTGAACTTATAGCAGAAAGAGAAAAAAGAAGAACAGAGGTAAAAAAAAAAATAATTGGAAACTTCAGATGAAATATAACCTACAATGCTGCCAGAAGCCAGTTTTTAAGTATTTCTCTGTTTGATTTTACTTTTTCTTTCAGCTGATATTTCCATTGAAAGTCAGAGAGATTTGTACAAAGTTGATTTTTCTCTACTTATTCAAATGTTTGTCACATCAAGCATGTCACATTAGCTAAATGTATGTCACATCAAAAATTTAGTGTTTGTGAAATTTTCCTCCAAAAAATGTAAATGACTTAAAATGGTAAATGGTATTAATGTTTTATAGGTTGTGATAAAATAATATGCTAAACTATTAGAACTCAATGGCACCTGAAAACTTGCCTCTCTTGATAAGATTCTGTTCTTTAGTTTCATACTCAGCGCTTAGTACAATGTCTGGTAATAACTACTTCATAAGGTTTGTTGATTGATTATATCCCATAGAATGCACAGCATGTAAACTTGATGTTTTAATGCTCAGATTTGCCCATATTCAAGCAAAGTAAGAATAAGTCCCCAAAGTATTAGGTATTTTACTCGTTTACTCAAAATAAATATAATAAATATAAATGTTTAATCATTTCAGTACTGTCCAACTTTTCGTGACTTCTTTAAGGGGGTTTCTTGACAAAGATCCTAGAGCGGCTTGCCATTTCCTTCTTCAATTCATTTTACAGATGATGAAACTGAGGCAAAGAGAGTTAAATGACATGTCCAGGGTCACACAGCTAATAAGTGTCGGGGATCAAAATTGAACTCGGGTCTCCTGACTCCAAGCCTAGCCCTCTATCCACTATACCCACCCAGCTGCACATATAGTTTATTTAGGGAGATAATTTTTTTAAATTTTATTTGCATAACATATGTGTGGGTAATTCTTCAACAATAACCCTTACATAGCTTTCCGTTACAAATTTTCCCCCCAACTCCCCACCCCTCCCCTAGATGGCAGGATATCCACTACATATTAATTATGTTAAAATATTGGCAAATCGAATATATGTATACATATTTCCACACTTATCTTTGTTGTGCAAGAAAAATCTTATCTACACAAACGATATATCAGATAAAGGAAACACAATGTAAGCAAACATCAATCAAGGAGTATGAGAATGTCATGTTGTGGTCCACATTTCACATCCCTCTCTCTGGGTGTATATGGTTTTCTTCAGTGAACAACTGGAACTGGTTTGAGACAATTCTTTATTGCAGAGAGCCATGTCCATCAGAATTGATCGTCATATAGTACTGTTGTTGCCGTGTATAATGATCTCCTGGTTCTGCTCATTTCACTCAATCAGTTCATGTAAGTCTCTCCAGGCCTCTCTGAAATCATCTTGCTGGTCATTTCTTACAGAACAATAATATTCCATAATATTCATATACCATAATTTATTCAGCCATTCTCCAATTGAAGGGCATCTATTCAATTTCCAGTTTCTAGCCACTACAAAAAGGGCTGCCACAAACATTCTTGCAGATGTGGGGCCCTTTCCTTCCTTTATGATTTCTTTGGGATATAAGCCCAATAGAAATGCTGCTGGGTCAAAGGGTATGCACAGTTTGATAACTTTTTGAGCATAGCTCCAAATTGTTCTTTAGGGAGATAATTTTAAAGCACAGGAAGCAATTGGAGAACAAAACAAAAAAGAAGTAAATGATTGTCAACTGAATGAGTAAATGAATAGAACTGAGTTTAAACTTAGTGAAATAGATAGTAAATGATATAGGAAAACTTCAGAAATTGGATTAGATTATGGATTAGAATAGTTAGAAAGGGCTTTCATGGAGGAAATATTTTTTGATGGGTCTCGAAAGCTGTTGCTGGGCACTTACGTGGCATAGAGGATAGAATACCAGGCTTGGAGTCAGGAAAACCTGAGTTCAAATCCAGCCCCAGACATTTACTGGCTGTGTGACCCTGGGCAAGTCACTTAACCCTGTTTACCTCAGTTTCCTCATCTGTTAGATGAATTAGAGAAGGAAATGGCAGACCACTCAAGGACCTTTGCCAACAAAACCCCAAATGGGGTCATAAAGAGTCAATCAGGATTGAACAATAAATAAACTATATACTACTTTAGGGGATAGCCACCTCTTTTATTTGTTTTGTACCACCCTCCCCCCATCCCTAGTTCAGTGCTTAGTACAAAGTGTTTAACACTATATGCTGAATTGAATTAAACACTATTACTAAAGTTGCAATTTTTCAACTACAAGAATAAATAATATTTTACTTGTTTAGTTATTTACTTCTGGATTTTTAATAGTCAGAATTACTGAACTTCTGTGAGTCAGATTAAGCAAAGTCTGACCGTATCACAAATCATTTTGTGACATGCATGACCCAACAAAAATTGAATGCTTATAAAATTTCCCTCCAAAAAACAGGAATGACTTGAAATGGTAAATAATGACAAAACAATATACTAAACGAAATTTGAATTCTGTTCTTCAGTCAAGCAGGGATGAAGATGATCTAAGTGAAGAAGAGGCTGAAGAAGAGGAAGAAGATAATATTGATGCTATTCTGGAAGAAGAGTTCCCAAAAGATGAGGAAGAGATAAGTGAGGAAGAAGAACAGGAAGAAGAAGCTATTGACAGACTAAAACTTGAAATGGGAGATAAGTTTGAAGTAGATATAAATAACCTGCAAATTATACAGGTTATTATTACTTTTCCTTCATGGTTTTCCATATATTTTTTTTGCAAAACAGTAGTGAATCAAATGGTTTAGATTGAATCAAAATGTTAATAATTTTAGCTTAGCTTCATTTCCATGCTTTAAGGTTAACCTTTTATGGTATAATTACTGTTTACTTATTGTAATACTTCAAATGTTCCAAGGTATTCAGGATTTTACCAGAATGGACATACTTTCCCGGGCATCTATGGCTTAGGATATCTGCAAGTTGTTGCGGATAAAAAAAAATAATTATCTGTTGGACCAAACCTCTGGAGAAGAGCCTTTCCAAACTTAGTTAGGCTGGTCTTCAGGTGACAGATACACAAAGGAATTAGTGTGAAATAAATCTGGAAAGGTAGCTGAAGCCAGATTGTAAAGAACTTTAAATGGCAAGCAGAGAAATTTGTATTTTGTGCTAGAAGTGATAGGGACTTGCTGAAGATTCTTGAGAAGGGGAGTAGCATTGTTAGTCCTATGCTTTAGAAAAATTCTTTTGTCAGCTGTGGGGAAAATGGATTGGAGAAGGGAAAGGCAAAAAGAGAGACTAATTAATTAGGTGACTATTACAGAGGTGATGAGAAGGGCCTAAAACAAGGTAATCCATGGCCATCTGCATGGAAAAAAAAGGAGAAAGTCCTCCATAATTTGGCTACCACATATTCTCCTAGACTTATTTTACTTTGAAACCCATTATCATTCAGTGTTTCAATTAAACTGGTATCCTACTTGTTTTCTAAACCTTTCATTTCTTCTCTCATCTCCATGCCTTTGAACAGGCTATCCTTCATACCTGGAATATACTTCCTCCTCATACCTTCCCAGTGATATCCCTGACATCCCTTCCTCTCTTCAAAGCCAACTCCGGGTGCTATATCCTATCCTTGTTTCCCAATCCCTTGCATATAGTAAGCATTTTTTAAAAAATTGTTGAATTGATTTGAAGGAAGACTTATGCTTCCCAAATGCATTTGCCAGTGCCATAAATAATATCCTGCATAGATTCCAAATGGAAGACAAGTTCTGTAGAGAATATCTTCCAGATATTCTTATTTGTGAATAACAATATATTGATTGCATCAATCTTAGAATAACACAGAAATGTTTCAATGAAATTCATTTTCATTCAAAAGATATTTCCCTCACAATCAAATAGAAAAAAATGAAGTGGATAAAAAGTGCCTATTACCCAGATTATAAAATATATGATATGTATGTATCTATGTATATATAAACATGCATTATATATGTGTGTATGTGTGTATCGCTATGTACATGGTATATACAGAGATATATGGATATATGTGAGTATATATGGGTATGTGTGTATATATGTATGCATGTATCTATGGATTATACATGGATATATGTGTGTGAGTATATGTAGATATGTATATACACATACAGTGTATATATGTATCTGTATGTATATATAAACATATCCATGGGTTGTATATGAGTATATGGATTTATGGATGTGTATATATATACACATATATATATATATATATTCATATACATACATCAATATATGGGTAGTCCATTTATTTATTCCATATGTCTTTCTTGGATAGATACCAGAAATGGACAATGAGCTGGGCCCAAAATTAAAAAAGATAAAGAAGGCAGGCTAAATGACAGAATCATAAAATCTCAGAATTGGAAAGGTCCTCATAAACACCTAGTCCAGTTAAACTATGAGCAAGTCTCTTTTTTTGTTTTGTATTACATGTATATGTATATATATATATGTGTGTGTGTATATATGTATGTATGTATGTATGTATGTATATCTGACAAATGTTAACACAAGCCTTGCTTTGATATCTCTAGTGAAGGGAAAGTTACAAGACTGAAAAGACAATCCATTCAACTTCTGAATAGCTCTGATTTTTCTTTTTTTTTTCCTTTGTCAATTATCTTTTTTATCTAACAATTATTGACAAATATTATGAAAAAAGAAATAAAAAGAGAATCAATAAAATATTTGAAATACAGTTGTTAATATAGTACCTGGCATATCATAGATACTTAACAAATGTTTGTTGACTATTTCATTTTATACTTTTAAAAACATTTTTGAGAAGACATCCATAGGTTTCACAAATCTGTTAAAGAGGTCTGTAACAAAAACAAACAACAAAAAAAACAATTCCTGACTTAAAAGGATATGGTTCAATTATCTAGAAAATTTATATGCACACTAATATCCTCCAAATCCTATATAAATGAGACACTACTGTACTTCTATTTAGCATAAAGAAAATGGTCTCTATGCTATTTTCAAATCCAGCCTATGATACTGGCAATGGGCACCCCACTTAACCTGTCTGAAGTTCAGTTTCCCGACCAACAGGAGTATTTCAGAGAGGCCTGGAGAGACTTGCATGAACTGATGCTGAGTGAAATCAGCAGAACCAGGAGAACATTATACACAGCAACAAGACTATACGATGATCAATTCTGATGGACACGGTTCTCTTCAGCAATGATGTGATTCAAACCAGTTCCTATTGTTCAGAGATGAAGATAGTCATATACATCTAGAGAGAGGCCTGTGGGAACTGAGTGCGGACCACAACACAGCATTTTAACACTTTCTGTGAATATTTCCATGAATTTTGTTTTCCTTCTTAGGTTATTTTTTCTTCTTCTCTTTCTAGATCTGATGTTTCTTATGCAGTAAGATAACTGTATAGATATGTATACATGTATTGTATTTGTCATATAATTTATCCTATTTAGCATGTATTAGATTACCTGTCATCTAGGGGTGGGGGGTGGGGGGAAGGAGGGGAAAAGCTTGGGAAAAAAAAGTTTTTGCAAAGGTCAATGTAGAAAAATCACTCATATGTTTTGTAAATAAAAAGCTTTATTATGAAGTTCAGTTTCCTTATCTATAAAAGGAGGTTATTGGACTTTCTGGCCTCTGAAGCTCTTTCCCTCTGTAGATCACTTTAAAAACTTTAAAAGTATTATGTTAATTCAGTTATTATCATCTCTACAGTATAAATATTAAAAATCAGTTGTGGATGTTGACTAGCCTCAGTAATGAGCACCAAAATTTTTAAGTATATATGTAAAGAAGGCTAATCAGGAAGAGAATTTTTATCACACAGTTAACAGGTTTTCTGTGATAAGTGGAAAAGATGCATGTGTGTTCCTGAAGAAGTGGTTTAAAGTAAATGCCTATCATCTTACCAATTCGATTTTCCCCTTAATCCCCCAGTGAAAAATAATAGGCATGAGAAAACAATTTAAAAGCATGGAAGTTAGAGTGATAATAATAACTGACATTTATATAGTATTTTCTGGATTGTAAATTGCTCCTTTCGTTATACCATACTATCTCAGATAAAGAGAAGGAAAGAAATAGCATCAAAGAATGATTCCATTATCATTAAAAACATGATCATTCTAATGAAGGATTATCCTTTTCCTTGTTGGGAGAATCACAAGCAGAATTCTCTTTACTATGACATTGGTTGTATTCGACATATAATGGAAGAAATTTGTGTTGAGAAAGGGAAGTGATATTTGCATTCTTAAGTAAATAATCTTTTGTTATGATTCTATACAAGATATCTTCAAAGTGAATGACCATGGTTCACAGTTCTATGATATTATTGCAAATATTTTTACAATTTTTTAAATTTTTTACAAATTTTACAAAATTAGAGTTCTTTAGAAGATAGTAACAAGTTAAGACTCTCACTTTAGAATGTTGAAATTTATTTTTTATGCTTTCATTTTAGGAGGAATTGGAAAAATTGTTGATTCCATTTATTTCTATTCTGGGAGGACGGAAGCTTCATATTGTACATTATCTGCTGCATGAGAAACTGCAGCCTCTGGTGGAAAATCGTGAAAGTATTTTTGAGAAATGTTATCCAATACCATTACCACTTGCTCAGAAAATGCTTGCTCTTACTTATAAATATCCAAGCTCATTTGGTCAATGGGACCCTGTAAAGGTAATTTCGCTAAATACATTTGAGAGCTTACTGGTTGTCTTGTTGAATATATCAAAAATAAATGTGATCATAAATAATGGAAAGGTAATGCCTAGTGGCAATGAGTTGTAAATTATATTTGAAGTTGATTTTTGTATATGTTTGACATATAAATTAGTTTGAGAGTTCCCAAAGAAGAGCAAAACATGTTTTGAACAATTGCAACATCTTCAGAATAAATATCTCCCTTTCTAAGATGACCATTTTGAAGAATGGCATCCTTGTGGGATGGTCTAAATCTGCATCTACAGAGAGCTGGTTTTGGAGTAAAAAAAAAAATGGGTTCAAATTCCTTTTCTCATGTGGTACGGCATGAGTTTCTAGTTATTCTCTGAGAAAAAAAGTTGCAGAGCAGGAGCCAACTACATTTTTAAAAGGAGTGCCTTCATTGGTAGTTTCTTCTACCAATGAAACTATAGGTTTGGTTTATTTTTAAAAGTCCTGGACATTTGTATCCTAGGGCAACAATAAATAAATAATTCCAGTGATCTTAAAATTCTTCACCATTTCTAGAAAAATTATTGTTTCACTTGTTTTACATCATATGCTCAAATGCATTCAGGGAAATAAAATTGACAAGTAATTTGGCACAGGAACGCAAAATTGTGGCTGCATTGAACCAAGTTTGATCACCATCTAAAAGACAAAATTCTAGATATTGACAGAATTGAAAACTGTCATGAGCCAGAGAAAATCACCAAATTTGGAAAAAAGACTGGTCAGAGCTCAAAGCAGCATATTGTGAAAGGAGAACCCAAACTGAGAGAGGGGAAGGTCCCTAAAGGTCCAGACACTCATCCACTTGCAGAGTTTGCTTTTCTCTCAGCCTCTTTACTACTGTCTAATCCCTTTTGATTAACCCAATATGGCTTTGGCAAAAACTCATAATATCTCAGTAATAACCAAATTAGGCAATGCCTCCCCAACTTAGGCCAGATGTAATACAAAAAGCAAGTGTTTTAGCCCAATTTGGAAAACCTCACAAGCAACAAATCTTCCCATCTTTATCACTGTCCATAATGATCATATGCTGAAAATAAGATAAGATCTGACTAGATAGTAATGAGCCTTGTTTAAAAAAAATAAACAGTATAATTTAGAAATCTACACGAATGTCATTCTGCAAAATGATTACCTTGGAAAGAGAGATAGTTACTCCAAATATATTTCCATTGCTTGTACCCTTCTTTGGGAACAGTCTTTAGCCAATTTCTAAGCCAAATGCATACAAAAATCAGCTTCAAATATAATTACAATTCAATCTTTTTACCAAAAAACTATACTACAAATTGATAATAATAACAATAACTGTAGCTAGCATTTAGATCAAGCTTTAAGATTTGCTAAATGCTATACATATCTCACTTGAGATTCACAATAAGCCTGTCAAGTAGGTGTTATTATTACCCTTAATTTACAGATGAAGAAACTGAGACTGCTCAAAGCTAAGTAACTTGTAGTTATTGAAACCACAGGGTCACACAACGAGTAAGTATCTAAAATGAATTTGGATTCATATCTTCCTGATTCCAAGTCCACTACCCCCTTTAGGTGAATAGCCCATAAAACTCACCAGTCTTTTTTGTGAATGATTGGGTTGTTTTTGATTCTAATTCATCAAACATATTCAGAAAAATGCACTTCCTTTTCACTACAATCTCAGAGAATCTCTTCCTTTAAGATGCTAATCAAGCATTATCTTTTTTCCCCCAAAATCTTTTTCTAATTCTCTATTCCCTCCCTTCCTAATTATCATGTATTTAACTACTCTGTATTTATTTTGTATTTTATATATATATATATATATGTGTGTATATATATATATATATATATATATATATATATATATATATGTATTTGAGGTCTCTAACCTCTCCACTTCGTTAGCAGAGAGCTTACTATATAAGTCTCATGATTTTTTTTCCTTTGAAGTTCAGGGTATTTGGTCTCATCAATTCACCTGAGATTCTTCTTTATGTATTTTTTTTCTTCCCTATTCCTGCATAGTTAGCATTCACAAAAGTAATAAATAATAATAATAATAATAAAAGTTAGATTATCTTTAATAATAAATAAAAAGTCAGCTTGTTTTTATCTAAAGAAAAATATAGACTTCAAGTAAACAAGGTATAAAGAGAACAGGAAAGTATGGGTAAGCAACACCATTTGCCACATAGCAATCAGGGGATAAAGAAAAGGTGAAAAAGTGGAAAATGGATATATTCAGTAGGTGCCAGTAGCCACAAAGCCAGAGCATTCAGGCAAGCCTCCAATTCTACCCAGGGAAGTGACTCTTTAAGAGGATCAGAAAGCCAGACAAAGTTCTAATTGCTCACAGTTGTTTTCATGGTAGTAGAACTTTTCACTTTCAGTCAACTCATCCCATTAAGCTGAGGGTCCAACATGGAAGTTCATGAGCTTCCAATGTTGTTTCTTAGGATCAATATGGTTAATAAAAACTATGCTTTGCAGCAGCCCATGCTGCTGGTCCAGGTCTACATAGTCTTCATATATTTATAAAAGCACATATTGTCTCCCCCCGCTAAATGTTTCATTCTTTGTATTTGCATCCTTGCCACCTGTCATATACTAGGCCTCTGTCATATAGTAAGCATTTAATAAATGCATGACAATTTAAAATATCCCTAAGTTTGAAGGTAATTCCAAGAAATGACTTCCAAATGGCTTTGAGTACTAATGAATACATTTACTATGCAGAAGACAGTATTTATTTGGATATTTATTCCTATTTGGATAAGACTCAACTGAAAAAAGCTAGAAAATGCTAAGAGGGGAAGAGAATTGAAACCAAAGGAGATGGGTCATGTTGCATCAAAGGTAGTTAAAGCAAGAAGGGATGATGGAGATCAGGTTCTCCAAACCCTTCTTTTTAGAGATAAAATATAGATATTAAGTTATTTGCCCACGACAATCAGTAGTAAGTAGGATTCAAAGCCACATTGTCCTGACTCCATATTCAGGACTCTTTCCAAACAAGTATTCTTAGCTGAATTTTATAGTTATGGAAATTGAAACCCAGAGTGGTAGACTGAATATCTCAAAGCTGCTTATATAACAGATGACAAAAAAGTGACACAAAGCCAGATTTCCTGACTTCAAACCAAGGCCTTGGTGATAGTCTTACTCATCCTAACTGGGGCCAAAGTTTTCCTTTCCAAAGCCAAACTTCTAAGTCAGTCCTTCTCTGACCAACTTTGGGCTTTGTTCATCAGTACATTTTTTTTCCTTCTGCCTGTCTAGGTACATTGTATAGAGTGCCAGATGTGGAATTAGGAAGTCATGAGTTCAAATTCAACCTCAAACATTTAGTAACTGTGCGACTCTGGGAAATTCATCTAAGTTCTCCAAGTTTAATTTCCTTTACTAAAAAACAGAGATAATAATAACAGCTAACTCTCAGGGTTGATCTCAAGTTAATATATATATACATATATCTATATGTGTATATATATAGATATATACATACATGTATATATGCACATATACATACACATTTATACACACGTACATATATGTATATATACACATGTATATATATAGTTAATATGTATAAATGCTTAGCACAGTGCCTTCAGAAGACCACTAATAAATGCTTATTTACTTCCTTCTTGACTATGGTCATTTTGTCTGTCCTTTCCTGCCTTAAACCTCTCTTCCTTGGATTAGTACATAGGAGATATAAGGATATAGAAAGAGATTAACCAACTGATTTCATGTGTTCAAGTCTCCTGAAAGAGTCAAATTATATCCCAGGGTACTGCAAAGGCAATTATAGAACCATCATCAGTGATCTTTGAGAATCATGGAAAGAGAAAAAGTGCCAGCTGAATGATATGGACACATTCCTCAATTTTCAAAATGGGGGAAATTATGAACTTAGAAAGCTAAATATAGAAAACATGATATTGATATATTCTAAGCCATATTCTAGAATGTATTACTAAACATGATCTGGGAGTGCTTAGAAGAAATAAAGGTATCACTATTAAGAGTCATCTTGGATTCCCCACAAAAAAAAATTATTTCAGTGGTAAGGAACAATGAGACATTGCTGGTGTTTACTTTAAACTGGACCATTACTTCTGCTAAATAAGAGTGAATAAGTATGAAGTGAGATAGCTCAATATTTCTCAAAGTGTGGTTTAGATAATTCTGGAGGTCTCTAAAAGCCTTTCAGAGGGTCTATCAATTCAAAATTAGTTTTTATTTCCAATATGGTAAATATTTATAAATATAACCACATGAACAAAAATTCTTTGGCAGAGCCTCAATAATTTTTAATAATATAAAAATACCGAGAGCAAAAGTTGAGAATCACTGAGCTAAGTAATCTCTTTTTCTTAGAAACAGTGCAACTTCTATGGTCCAGCATCCATGGGTGCTTGCCATGTTTTTGTATTTTATTGGTAAACTTCCCATTTGAAAAGGACAGTTCATTGTGCCTCCCACCCAGATATATATTAAAGGTCATAGGATTTGGAACTGGAAGAGCATCTCATTCCACACTTTCATTTTGCAGATGAAGAAAATGAAGGTCAAAGAGGTTATTAATTTTCCAGAGGTCACCCAGGTTGCAAATAGCAGATTGAAATTCAAGTCTTCTGATTCCAAAACCAAGGATATTCTTTCCATTATACCATAATGATATGTACTATATAACCATGTCCATGTTGGCAAGACACCTAGAACTTCTGGCACATAGAACATCAAAAGATTATTATTCTTGACAATCTATATGCCTTTGGCTTGGCTGTTACTGTTTTATATGATACCAAATTCTTTTCAATCAAGGCTGTGTCTGTGGCAAAAATTAGAGACCTTATCAACATTTGATAAACTCTTTCATGATATCCTTGTGGATAGGATGGAGAAATGTGGATTAAATGATAAGTGGACTCAGTGGTGATTATCAGTCATATCCAAAGAGCATTAATTAATGGATCTATATGAATCTGAAGACAAGCTGCTTAGTTGCTAGCCACAAAACTCTGTTCCTAATCTAAGTAACATTTTATCAGGGACTTATTTGAACACATAGAAAGGAGTGGCTTGGGAGAAAATAGAAGAAGTTGGTGGTAGGAGTGATCCCTGTAGGGTTAAAGAAATCCTTTAAAATTTTGACTTTTTAATAATTAAAAGACAAATAGAAAAAAGTATATTTTGATTGCATGCACATTCAAAGCCATCTAAAGTTGTTGAAAAGAAACATTTTGATAATAACAAATTCTCTCCAGGCAGCAAGAACTCCAGATTTGAAGTGTCTTTGACTCCAGTTCATATCTGGCCTCAGACACTTATTAGCTATGTGACCCTGGGCAAGCAACAAACTGCTATTTGCCTCAGTTTCCCCGTCTATAAAATGGGGATATTAATAACATTTATGTCCCAGGGTTGCTGTGATGATCAAATAGGATAATATTGTAAAGCACTTTGCCCAGTACTTAGTACATAATTAACACTATATCAATGCAAACTATTAAGTTACAGACTCCAAATTAGTGAGAACAAATGTATATGTTAGAAATAACTGAGGGAATAATTTTGTTTATATTATAGCTATATGAAGGAGATGCTATCAAACCTTTAGTGAATGCAGCTAATCCAACCTATCCAGTGATCCATCGACAATATATTTATTTTTTATCTAACAAAGAAAATAGGGATAAATTTATGAAGAACCCAATCAAATATATCCGTCAGCCCAAACCAAAACCTGCTGTGCCCATTAGGATTGCAATTGTTGGGCCTCCAAAATCTGGGAAAACTACAGGTGAGTCTGCATATTTGTGCATTTTCTTAAGCAAAGAAGAACTGCCTGAAAATTATTATTATGTATTATCTTATAAATTTAATAGAAATAATCATGAAAATCCATATATGCTGAGCTAACCTTCTCTGGGCATTTTGGGATACAGCAGGGGGAATGATATCTGTCAAAGGAAGTTTGGCCACTGCCCAAGAAGACCCATTAATTTAGTAAACTTTAAAGGACTACTCCCATATTCATTCTTATTCTCTCTCTTTCGTTGTCCTCCTCCCTCCTTGTCTCTGTTTTTGCCTCTTTCTTGTAGATAGGATGGAGAAATGTGGGTTAAATGATAAGTGGACTCTGATAATTATCCATCATACTCAAAGAACATTAATGGATTCATACACATCTATTAATATAAACATGTTTTGTTGTGTTTTCATTTTTAAAATGACTCAATTTTCTCATATTGCTGAATCTTGTGTATGAATCCAAGAATGAATATGGGAATGAAGGGAAATTTCATTCAAAATGGCTTTAAAAGATCTAAAAACCTAAGAGTCAGTCTCCTAAAAGAAAGAAACACTCAGGACACAAGACTTACTCAAGTACTATTTTTAAAAAATACTCTTTCAAGAAAAAAAGAATTCCTTAAATACTTGGAGCAATATTCATTGCTCATAGTTGGGGACTATACCACTATAATAAATATTATCAATTTTTTAATATTAATCAGTCTATTAAGGAAGCACTTTTTTTGGTTCTTTTAAGATCAGTGAAGTAAGAGAAAGAGAGAATAGAAGGTAGTATGTAATAAAGAGAGAGAAATGGTTTTGGAATCAAGAAGAGTTGTATTCAAATAGTGTCTCACACATATTAGCTACTTGACTATGGATAAGTGACTTAACTTTTCAGTTCCCCAGGCAATTAAGACCATAAGGATAGACCAATTACTATATTTCATTGATGGAGAGACAAAGCCTTCCCCATCCCCTCTTAATTCCTGTGTTTTCCCTCCGTTATTTCCTATTTATATTGTATATAGTTTGCTTTGTATATACTTATTTGCATGTTATCTCCCCCCTTAGATTGTAAGTTCTCTGTCCCTTGTCTCTTTTCATATGCCCAGCATTTAGTATAGTGCCTGGCACATAGTAGGTGCATAATAAATGTTTATTGAAAGAATGAATAAATAAGCTTGCCTACTGAGAGTCACCTTTATGGATAAAGCCACATATCCAGACTGCCCCCTCTCATTTTTTACATAGCATCATTGGACTAGATGACTTCTAATTCCCTTTTGGAACCCTTCTGGTAGTGGTCATTAGTCCTTTGGCACTGCAAGACCTTTTTTTAAAAATTAATTTAGTATTTTATTATTCCACAATTATATGTAAAAATAATTGTTATTTTTGTTAACATTATTTTTAAAATTTTGAATTTCAAATCCTCTCCCTCCTTCCCTCTCCCCTCACTAAAAAAGCAAGCAATTTGATATAGGTTATACATGGGTAATCATGCAAAACATATTTCCATATTCATCATATTATAAAAGAAAATATGAATCAACAAAAGAAAATAAAACAAGTATGCTTCAATCTGTATTTAAAGTTCTTTTTCTAGGAATGGATATTCCTAGAAAAATGAATTTTTCATTTCAAGTCCTGCAAAGTTGTCTTGGAATCTTGTGCTTTTGAAAATACCTTAGTCATTCATAGGTGATCATCTTAGAATATTGCTTTTACTGTGTACAATACTCTCCTGGTTCTACTCATTTCATTTTGTATTGGCTCATTTAAGTTTTTGCAGACTTTTCTGAGAGCATGCAGCTCATCATTTCTTATAGCACAATAATATTCTGTCACAATCACATACAGTTTGTTCGGTCATTCTCCAATTGATTGGTATACCCTCAATTTCCAATTCTTTGCTACCAAAAAAAAAAAAAAGAGTTGCTATAGATATTTTTGTATATATAGCTCCTTTTCCTTTCTGTTTTTTTTTAATTCTTTTGGGATTTTGATATACCACTAAGCTTTCTTCATATATTGTTTTCATTTTCCTAGTTACAAACAGAGGATCACAGCTCTAACTTGAAGAGATGTCAGAGATCATTGAGTCTAAATCCCTCATTTTAGGGCAGCTAGGTGGCACAGTGGATAGAGCACCAGCCCTGAAGTCAGGAGGACCTGAGTTCAAATGTGACCTCAGACACTTAACATGTCCCAGCTGTGTGACCTTGGGCAAGTCACTTAACCCCAATTGCCTCAGCAAAAAAGCAAAAACAAAACAAAACAAAAAAACCTCCTTAAATCCCTCATTTTATAGATGAGGAAAATAAGGTTCAAAATATCAAGTGATTTACTCAACAGTCATGCAAGTAGTATCAAAGATAGATTTGAACCCAAATTCTTTAATTCCAAATCCATCATTTTTTCCACTCTATCACACTGATAATCCTAAAGCAGGATTTACATTGTTACTAAAATCTGAGAACTGAATGTTTAGTTACCTTTAAGCTATTTAGGGACTTTGCTAGGAATAAAGGGAGACAGTTTCCTCAGGATCCAGGTGTCATTTGGGTGAATTTTGTGATAAGGCAAAACATACTTTCATTATAAAAGAGCTTTGTTCTCAGAGAATCCATTTACCAAAATATTATTGAGGATTTTTATTGTTGAGTCATTTTTCTGTCATGTCCAACTCTTTGTGATCCCATTTGGGATTTTCTGGGCAGATACTAAACTGGTTAGCCATTTCCTTCTCCAGTTCATTTTATAGATGAAGAAACTGAGGCAAAAAAGGTTAAGTGATTTGCCCAGAATTCTCCCATTAACCAAAATATACTATCCTAGGATGTGGATATAGAAGAGCTGACCAAAAAAATTATGAAAGCTTTAACCCAGTAATGTAAAAGTTACAAAACTAATTCTAATACTAAGATAATTAGGAATATTTGCCTCCAAAATACTTTATATGTACATTATAATTGCTTCATATGTATAATTATAAGCACAAACCATGTAAAAATAGCATTGTAAAGTTTTCATCTGTACCATTGCCACACAGAAAATACTTGAAAGGAAAAGCAGGTACTTTTTTGTCATTTCAGTTCATTGTGTAAAGTAATAAAAAGACAGTTGTATTTAGAGTCTGAGGTCATTTCAGTCATGGCCAATTCTTTATCTCATCTGGGGTTTTCTTGGCAAAGATACTGGAGGGGTCTGCCATTTCCTTCTCCAGCCTATTTTATAGATGAAGAAAGTGAGGCAAAAAAGGTAAAGTGATTTATCCAAGATCACACAGCTAGCAAAAATCTTGAGGTCAGATTTAAATTTAGTTCTTCCTCTCCCTAGGCTTGGTGCCTTGTCTACTGCACCATAGAATTTGTGTGACTTTTAATAAATCATTTAATCCTTAACTTGGAACTCAGTTTCCTCATCTTAAACTAGAAAATCTTTAATATCCCTTCTAGCCATAAATTACTAGCAGCTAGGTGGTGTAGTATGGATAAGAGTGCCAAGTCTGGATTCAGGAGATCAAAGGTGACCTTATTCACTTAAGAGCAATGTGACCTGGGCAAGTCACTTAATTCTGTTTGCCTGCTCCTCATCTGTAAAATGAACTGGAGGAGGAAATGGCAAACCACTCTACAATCTTTGCCAAGAAAATGTCAGATGGGGTCACAAAGAGTCAGATGTAACTGAAACAACTGAACAACTATGAACCAAAGTTATTAACCAAAGACTTTGTCATAATTGATTGTAGATTTTAATGTTGCTAATTTAGTGTTAAAGTTGTAAATTAGTTTTTTCATATATCTTTGGTTAATGTTAAGTTTCAGTGCCCTACTTACATTTAGCCAGAATTTGAAGCTAAAGAATAAATAATGGATTTTTGGAAAGACATTTCAAAAGCAAATGTTCAATGCATTAAAAAGTTTTTGCACAAACAAAACCAATGCAACCAAGATTACTCATTACTCAATGAGTAAACTCAAGGAGTTTTTGAAAACTGAGTTAAATTTATAAGAATATAAATCATTCCACAATTGAGAAATGGTCAAAGGATGTGAACAGGATATTTTTAGATGAAAAAAAAATCAAAGTTATATATGGTCATTTGAAAAAAATGTTCTAACTCACTATTGATTAGAAAAATGCAAATTAAAAGAGCTCTGAGCTACCACCTCATACTGGCTAATATGACAGAAAAGAAAAACAATAAATGCTGGAGGGCCTGTGGAAAAATTAGTTAGGGTTAGTAATTCACTCTTGGTGAAATTTCAAACTCATTTAATCATTACTGGAGAGCAATTTGAAACCATGACCAACGGGTATAAAATTGTGCATATCCTTTGATCCAAAAATACCGTTGTTAGATATGTATCCCACGGAGATCAAAAAAAGGGGGGGAGGGTTATTTATACAAAAATATCTTTTTAATTTCTTTTTGTGATGGCAAAGAATTAGAAATTGAGGGATGTCCATCAATTGGGGAATGGTTGAACAAGTTGTAGCATCTGATTATGATGAAATACTCTTGTGCTTATAAGAAATGACAAGCAGGAAGGTTTCAGAAAAATCTGGAAAGACTCACATGAACAGATGAAGAGTGAAAGGAGGGGGAGAATTTTGGGAAGATGGTGGAGGAGGTCAGTAAATTTCAAGCTCTCCAGATTTCTCCTACAAACAGAACAATTTTGTATCTCAGGGCAAATATAGATTGGTGAAAGATCAAGAAGACTTGGGGCCTAACGGGGATCCTCCTGAGAAACCCAAGAAGACCTGAATAAAAACTCCAAGCCAAGGATCAAACAATGTGAAGTGCAAATATCTCTAGATTAGTTCCACAGAAATAGCCAGTGGGGACCCCTGGGGCTAACTAGGAACCACAGAAACTTTCACCTCCCAGACTGTGGAATGAGGCCCAGCTGTGCTGCAAAGATATGGCCCTGGGCAAGAAGGAACCAGCACACCAGGTAAAATTACTCAACAAAGAAGAAAGAATTTGACCATAGAATCTTAATACGGGAATAGGGAAGACTAGGGTTCATCTTCAGAGCACACTGATATAAAAAAATGCTTCTTCTACTGAAGAGTAACATTAAATGGTTCCATGCACAAAGAGAATTTATAGAAAAACTCAAAAAAAGAATTTAAAAATCAAATGAGAGACATTGAGGAAAAACTAAAAATAAATAATAAAAGACATCCAGGAAAACAAGATTATGAAAAAAAAATTAATTAACTAGAAAAGGAGAACAAGTCTTAAAGATGAAAATAACTTTTTGAAAATTAGAATTGGGGGGCTGCTAGATGGCACAGTGGATAGAGCACCAGCCCTGAAGTCAGGAGGACCTGATTTCAAATCTGGTCTCAGACACTTAACATTCCCTAGCTGTGTGACCCTGAGCAAGTCACTTAACCCCAATTGACTCAGAAAAGAAAAAAAGAAAGAAAAAAAGAAAATTAGAATTGGGAAGGGGAAGTCAGTGAAATTATAATAGACTAAGAAAAAACAAAACAGGGGCAGCTAGGTGATGCAGTGGATAGAGCACCAGCCCTGAAGTCAGGAGAACCTGAGTTCAAATCTGGTCTCAGACACTTACCATTCCCTAGTTGTGTGACCCTAGGCAAGTCACTTAACCTCTATTGCCTCAGGAGAAAAAAAAAGAATATAAAGAATAAAAAACAAAACGGAATGTGAAATACCTTATAAGAAAAACAACAGATCTGGAGAACAGATCAAGAAGAAAAAACATAAGAATAATTGGACTATCTGTAAATTGTGACCAAAAAAAGAAGCTTGACATAATAATGCAAAAAATAATCTAATAAAATTGTCCTGGAGTGATAAAACATGAGGATAAAATAGAAATAGAAAAAAAAATCCACTAATCACCACCTCAAAGAGATCCTTTGCAGAAAAAACATAGGAATATTATTGACAAATTTGAAACCCTCAGATCAAAGAGAAAATTTTATAAGAAACAAGAAAAAAAATTAAATACAGTGGAGCTACAATTAGAATTGTACAGAATTTATGAGCAGCCACAATAGAAGACTGCAGATCCTGGAACCATATATACAAATAATCAAAAGAACTAGGCCTATGGCCAAAAATATTATATCCAGAAAAATTGTTCATAATATTGAATGAAAAAATGGACATTCGATGAACTTGAAGATTTTCTGGACTTTCAACCAAATCTGGACTCAATAGAAAATTTAACATATAGGAGCTAATATCAAAGATTACTTTCAAGGAACTTAACATGGAAAAAATGGGATTTTTACATAGAAATGCATACCATATGTTTAAGATAGACATCAGCAATTGGGTATCTCAAAAGAAAGATTGGAGCAGAGCTGAGCATGATATGATTCTGAAAAACAAAATTGGTGAATTGCCTACAAAAAGATAATAATTAGAATAGACATAGAGGTATTAGAGGGGGAAAGAGGATTCATAGTTTTGAAAATCAACTCACTTCAGGAATGGGTTAAATAGGCAATACTACACACACACTACACACACACACACACACACACACACACACATATGTGTGTGCATGTGTATCATGAAGGGTATAGCACCTTCCAAAATCTATAAAGAAATAAGGGGGGAGGTATAGGAGGAAGGGAAAGCAAAGGGTGGGAGAAGACAATAAGGGAGGGACTCATGGGTAGAGGGAGCTTAAGTAATGGCAAGATGGGAAGGTAAGTTAAGGAACAGAACTAAAGCAGAAGAGTTAGGAGTGATAGGAAAAAAGAGATATACACAAACATTACAACAAGAATCAGGAGTAGAATTTTCTGGGGGAAAATATGGCTAATAATCATTGATCCTAGACAATTAAATTTAAAGATTCAATCAAGAAAAAAATCTACATTACATTTCAGTCATAATAATATCATTTTAGATGCATGTTTACATGTATGTGTAAATACATGTGTGTATTACATATATGCCTGAATACAGGTAGATATGAGTAAATACATGTATATATATGAATATAAGTAGATATGTATGCATGTAGCTCTGTATGAATATAATATATGAATATGTGTGTGGGGGTCTCTGGGTGGATGTGAATGTATATGTGTGTATATATATACATGTTTGTGTACATGTGTGTGCGAGGATATATAGATATTTGTGTGTATATATATAAATATATATATAAACATATATATATATATATATCCTGTTTGGGGGAGGTGGAGAAGATGAAAGGGTAAAAAAAAAGAATAAAGTAAAAAGGTGCACAGCAGAGAGCAAAAGAACAGAACAAAGGACACTCATGAATATAATTTCTTTTGTTTATTTATTTAATATTTTCCCTAGTTACATTCAAAACAATTTTTATATTTGGTAAATATAATTTCTTCTAGTATTAGATATTCTTTCTTGAACTGATAATTTATTATTACATATTTTGAATCCTCCCTGATATTCTGTGGGGCACATGACAATGTTCTGTTCTGTTTTGTTTTATTTTCCTTTTCTGTCTTTCTTTTTTCTATTATACTATTTTTAAATAAGCAGAAAATTTTTTTGGAGAGTGAACTGAGTAGAACCAAGAGAACATTATCCATTAATAGCAATATTGTGTGATGATCAACTATAAATGACTTGGCTATTCTCAGTAAAATAATGTTCCAAGACAATTCCAAAGGACTCGTGATGAAAGATGCTATCCACCTCCAAAGAAAGAACTGATGGAGTCTGAATGCAGATCAAAGCATATTATTTTTCACTTTATTTTTTTCTCTGGATTTTTTTGTCAGTTTTTTTCATAACATGAGGAACAATCAAAAATGTTTTGCATGATTACTCCTGCATAATTTATATCAAAATGCTTACTGTATAAGGGAGAGAAGAGTGGAGGGAGGCAAGGAAAGAATTTGGAACTCACATTTTTTTAAGTGAATGTTAAAATTTGGTTTTGTATGCAATTAGGAAAAATAAAATATTAGTTTAAAAATGAGAAAAAATAAAGCATATAATGCTATTTATGCTTTGCAGTTGCCAAAAAATTTGCAAAGGAATATGGCTTACTGCGTTTGTCAATAGGAGATGCCATGCGTATGATACTGAACAACTATCCAGAAACAGAATTGGCACTTATGTTAAACTGGCATCTTTATAAAGGATTGACAGCACCTGATGAGCTGGCTATCCAGGCTTTAGAAATTGTTTTGATGGAAACTGTGTGCAATACTGCAGGGTAAGTTTCCTAATGTTAATATATATAATGTTTAAAATGTTAATAACATACCATAACATTTTTATAAAATGGATTGTTACTTTTTGATGAATCTGTATTGAAAGACAAGTTTTCAAAAGAAGAATTTAGTCTGAATTCTTACAATTGTAATAGAGTTTGTTCTTTCATGGAAAAATGTTGTTTGAAATCCTATTTTAAAATGCAGGAATGAAGGAGGGAAGTAAAGAGGGAAGGAGAAAGGGAAAAAGGGAAGAAGAAAGGGAAGAAGGAAAGGAGAAAGGGAGGGAGGGACGGAGAAAGAGGGAGAGAAAGCTGAAGCCATTTTAGAACCCAGTTCATTCATCTCAGCCACAATGAAATGTCTGAGTGCCACTGGCAGCCTTAGGATCAAATTTTTCAGTCGTATTCATAGAATAATATAGTTTAAAAAATAAGCATAGTTGAAGTTCAGTATTTCTTGTGTATTATATTATCTCACTAATTCCTGTAAAAATCTAACTATCCAAATATAAACCAAATCCTTTTATGTACCTAAACTCTCATCTTTTGACAACCTCCATAAATTAAAAATACAAATATAAAATATACAGTATACAAAATAAATTCCATATCATGGGTTTTTTGAAACTAATAGGTAATATGGATTCTTAATGCAAAGTATTCTTGTTTTCTCTTTAAAGTTTTTCTTTTTTCAGAGAAGAATTTGAATTAAGGGAAATTTTGCCATTAAGCAAGAACAAAAGCTAAGAAAGTCTCAAAATAAATCAATATTTAGATTGTAGAACTTGGATTCATACTTGAATTGGCCAAGTCAGGGACTTCTACTTTGAAATCTATGAAGTAGTATTTTAAAAATATTTTAATAACTATTTCATTAGTTTCCTTTGCAATCCTATATATTTATTTTATGCATTTTAAATCATTATTATGATGGTCCTTAGACTTCATCGGACTGCCAAAGGGGTTCATAACATATTTAAGAAAAAAAATAAATAAAAAAGGTTAAGAAGCCCTGGACTGAATCTATATATAGAAAAGTTTACTATTTGCCTTAAGACATATTCCTGTTCATAGGTATCTATGGTTTAATGAGATATGTAATGGAAATACACAAACAGCAGTACTTCAACAGTGTACCTTAAGTGGAGCAATACAGTCTAATGAAAAGGGAAAAACTACATAATTGTGAGAGGAAATATACTGCTTATTTATGATGTATTTTAAAACATGGCCACAATTAAGCTGCCTATTTTACTTGACTAAATGAATTTATATTAGGACTTAGTATCTGTTTTCTTTATATGAAACAAAATATATTAATGGTATATAAGAATAAATTAGGAGCTTTATATAGCAAAGTTCTTCTTTAATAGGGTTGTAATCGATGGATACCCTGTCACAAAGCAACAAGTGAACCTCTTGGAATCCAGAAGCATCATTCCTGTGATAATTTTTGAGTTAGAAGTCCCTACAAAGGAGATATTTAAACGATCACTACTAGATAATCAAAACAATGAAAGGTAAGATGGTCAGTAATTTATTTTTAAAAATTGTGTGGCTGTCAATGAAATTTAATAAAGAACTGAAAAAAGTACTCAAAGTTCAGGTTTTAGCTGTGCAAATATATCAATCACTAATTTTGTGCAAGTTCATGTGATAATGGCATTTATGTAGTGCTTTAAAGTTTGCTAATATTATTTATAAATATTATTTCATTTGATCTTCTCAACAACTCTGAGAAGTGTTATTATCCACATTTTGTAAATAAAGAAACTGAGGCAGACAGAGATTAAGTAACATGCCCATAGTTATGCAATTAGTAAATATCTGAGAATGTATTTGAACTCAGGTTTTCCTGCCTCCAAGTCCAGCACTATTCTCTGTCACTCAACTGCCTCCTAGCAAATACAGTTGAAATAAATATGAAATTTGTCACCTCTCCTCATGAAAAATTTTAAATCAATGACAGCATAGTCATATAAATGCACACTTCTAACTCGAATCTATATAGCACTTTAAGGTTTGGAAAAAATTTGCATACCTTATTTAATCTTCACCAAAACTCTGGGAGGTTGGAGTTATCATTATCTTTAAAGCTTCAGGAAACTGAAGATGAGAAAGGGCTTTAAATTGGAAAGTAATGACATAATCCCAATCATCTGTAGTCATCCAAATTAAAATGCAATAGAATCAAAGATTTAAAATAGAAGAAAAATGGTTACCTCTAAGACTTGAATTAGGGGATAAAAACATATTCTTTATGCCTAACCTACATTATTTATTATATAATCCCATGAAAATATTTCATCCAAAATTGCCTCCCAAAACATTCCCTTCTATCTCTACATAAAACATAATACAATTTTTAATTTTTAAAAAATATTTTTCAGCACACATGAAATAAAACTAAACAGGTATGTGTTTTGGATGATGATAATACTTTTAATAAAAAATACTGTATGCTAAGAGTGATTAGAATTGGTCAATGAGCTCCTGGTCTTTATGAGCACTCATAATGTGCTTTGACTAACCCAGTTTTAATAAGAACTTGAATATGTGCAGGTTTCTGGTTCTGGTTGGCTTCCCATCTCTGGAGATAAAGATCTCCTGAGTTTTATATATTTACTTTGTCCAAAATCCCCTTTACAACTCACATTCATAACTGATAAATCATATCCCCTAGAGCAAATAAAATATAGCAATGCATGAGGTACAAATTACATCTCCTCTAGGTTCTAAGGGTACCCCCTGAGGATTTGAGAAGTCTTTCCCTAAAGTCGGCCCAAGCTCTTATTCCAGGGTGTTCTCAATATTAATTGCCAGTTATAGTCAGTATCACCTTTAAATCATCAGTACCCTTGAGTGCCAAGTACTCCAGCAAAACTTAATCAGTTAACCTAGTTAACTATGTTTATGTCCTTTGCCAAAGCATTCCCTAGTCCCCCAATACTTGGAGACACATTCTTGTTTTTTTTTTTTTAAATAATAGTCTTTTCGGATGAAGGTGGCCTTACTGTACCAGATCTAAAACTATATTATAAAGCAGCGGTCATCAAAACCATTTGGTACTGGCTGAGAAATAGAGCAGTTGATCAGTGGCATAGGAGAGGATATCAGGATAAGCTAGGTAATAATGTTAGCAATTTAGTGTTTGATAAACCCAAAGACCCAAGCTTTTGGGATAAGTACTCATTATTAGGCAAAAACTGCTGGGAAAATTGGAAACTAGTGTGGAAGAAATTAAGGCTGGACCTACACCTAACACCGCACACCAAGATAAGATCTAAATGGGTTCATCATCTAGATATAAAGAGTGATATTATAACCAAATTAGAGGAACATAGGATAGTTTACCTCTCAGACCTGTGGAGATGGAATAAATTTATGTCCAGAGAAGATCTGGAACTCTTAATTGAACACCAGATAGATAATTTTGATTATATTAAATTAAAAAGTTTCTGTACAAACAAAACTAATGCAGACAAAATTAGGAGGGAAGCATCAAATTGGGAAATCATCTTTACATTTAAGGGTTCTGATAAAGGTCTCATCTCTAAGATATATAGAGAATTGTCTCATATTTATAAGATTTCAAGCCATTCTCCAATTGATAAATGGTCAAAGGATATGAACAGACAATTTTCAGATGATGAAATTAAAACTATTTATAATCATATGAAAAGGTGCTCCAAATCACTATTGATCAGAGAAATGCAAATTAAGACAACTCTGAGGTACCACTACACATCTGTCAGATTGGCTAAAATGACAGGAAAAGATAAAGATGAATGTTGGAGGGGATGTGGGAAGACTGGGACACTGATGCATTGTTGGTGGAGCTGTGAACAGATCCAACCATTCTGGAGAGCAATTTGGAACTATGCTCAAAAAGTTATCAAACTATGCATACTCTTTGACCCAGCAGTGTTTCTATTGGGCTTATATACCAAAGAAATCATAAAAGAAGGAAAGGGCCCCACATGTGCAAGAATGTTTGTGGCAGCTCTTTTTGTAGTGGCTAGAAATTGGAAACTGAATGGATGCCCATCAATTGGAGAGTGGCTGAATAAATTATGGTATATGAATGTTATAGAATATTATTGCTCTGTAAGAAACGACCAGCAGGACGATTTCAGAGAGGCCTGGAGAGACTTGCATGAACTGATGCTCAGTGAAGTGAGCAGAACCAGGAGATCATTATTCACGGCAACAACAAGACTATATGAGGATCAGTTCTAATGGACATGACTCTCTTCAACAACAAAATGCTTCAAACCAGTTCCAATTGTTCGGTGAAGAGAGCCATATACACCCAGAGAGAGGGATGTGAAATGTGGACCACAACATAACATTTTCATGTTCTCTATTGAGGTTTGCTTGCATTGTATTTCCTTTATCGGATTATTCTTTCTTGTAGATACGATTTCTCCTGCACCAAAAATGATGCAATAACTATACATATATTCGATTTCTTAAATATTCTAACATAATTATCATGTAGTGGATATCCTGTCATCTAGGGGAGGGGTGGGGAGTAGGGGGGAAAAATTTTTAACAGAAAGCTTTGTAAGTGTTAATGTTTAGGAATTACCCATACATATGTTTTGCAAATAAAAAGTATCAATAAAAAAATAAAATAATAGTCTTATTTTCAAAATACATGCCAAGATAGTTTTGAACATTTACCTTGTGTTCCAAATTTTTCTCCTTCACTTCCCTCCATCCCTCTCCATTAGACAGCAAGTAATCCAATATATATTAAACATGTGCAATTCTTCTATACATATTTCCACATTTATCATGCTTTACAAGAAAAATCAGACCAAAAAGGGGGGAAAATGAGGAAGAAAACAAAATGAAAGCAAATAACAAAAAAAGGTGAAATAACGATGTTGTGATCCACATTCAGTCTCCATAGTTTTTTCTCTGGATGCAGATGGCTTTCTACATAATAAGTCTGTTGGAATATCCTTGAATCACTTCATTGTTGAAAAGAGCTCAGTCCATCAGAATTGATCATCATATAATCTTGTTGTGGTTATTTACTGGGGACATATTCTTTATAACATTTGAGTCCTGGGTTCAAATGTTGACATCAGACCCAAGCTAGATGACCCTGGCAAAGTCACTTAACTCTGTTTGCCTCAGATTCCTCATCAGTAAAATGAGTTGGAGAAGGAAATGGCAAACCACTCTAGTGTCTTTGCCAAGAAAACCTCAAATGAGATCATGTAGAGTCAGATATGATTGAAATGACTGAACAAGAAGAAGAAAGAGGAATGTTTTGTGGTAGATGGCAGTGTCCTTGGCTGGTTGATTTGTTATTGTCCTTTATTCTCAAAGAGGAACAAAATGGCATTACTATATTAGAGTCAAGTTGTAATATGTCCATCTATGGCTGATCAGACCAATACAAGCTCAGAATGCTCTACCACAGATCAGACACAAATTGTCCATGTGAACAGCTGGGGTGGGTTCTGTAACTCTGCATATCTTGAGTTTTTTCTGAACTACCTCAATTCTGCTTTGCTCATAAAGCACAGCATCTTCTCTAGTGATGGTATCTCATATTAGATGGTCCTGTGCCAGTTTTCCATATCATGCAATCAATCCAGAGTTCTTAAGAGAGTGTCCTTATATTGCTTTTTCTGATCACCATGTGAGCACTTGCTCTATGTGAGTTCTCCATGAAATAGTCTTTTAGGTAAGCTTACACTTGGCATTTAAACAACTTGGCCAGCCCATCAAAGTTGCACTCTCTGCAATAGAGTTTGAATGCATAGCATTTTTGTTTGAGAAGGGACCTCAGTGTCTGGTATCTTATCCTATCTGATCATCTTCAGAATCTTCCTAAGACAATTCAAATGGCAGAGTGTTCTAAAAATGTAGTATATAGAAAATACTAGGATCACCAAGTATTAAATATACTTGGCTGATTTTCAAGGATCTGAAATAGAAAACAAGCCTAGATTATGCTTTGTAATCTTTAAAACAATTGGTCTATGAAATAAAATGAAAGATGAAGTATAATTGCTAAATCTAAGGAATAGATTGCTTTTATTTCATCATTACTATTCAAAGATAAGCTTTTTGGAATTTATTTTCATGATAAAAATAGAAATGTCTAATAAGTGACAAAGTATTAATAGAAATATTTCTAAATTATTGAGAACATGCTGCAGAATAAGGAATTTAAAGAATAAAATAGTATGTTAACATTGAAATCAAGTTCATTTACACAGTTGCCAGTTAAACTTGTTTTCAGGAAAAATATATGCAAGAAAATTTCTTTTTCTTTCTTATTTTTCTTTAGTTTTCCTTATCCACTACATGACAGCTCACAAATTTTGTCTGTCAAGAACTCATGTCTAAACAAACACAGAATTATGATTAAGGAATTCTATGAGGAAGAACATCAGAACTGGTTTACAATTGATGGATTTCACAGCAAATGGTGGGTGTGGAATGAAGTGCTTAAGAATGTTCAGCTGATGAATAAACTGATCCAACTATATTTGGAAAGGATAAGAGCCGGTAAGAAAACAATGTTGCTAGTAAAACAAATTTGTGCTTTTCAAATATATATTTTGTGGGGCAGCTAGGTGGCACAGTGGATAGAGTACCAGCTCTGAAGTCAGGAGGACCTGAGTTCAAATCTGGTCTCAGATACTTAACATTCCCTAACTGTGTGACCCTGGGCAAGTCACTTAAATTCAATTGCCTCAGCAAAAAAACAAATATATATTTTGTATATTTATTTCAAGAATGTTAATGTTTTAAATACATAGCATATTTAAGTAATTTTCAATAGATTGTATTCATCAGATATATCTATAATCAATTGATCATTTATACAAGAAGGATTTATTATGTCTTAACTGTGTGCTTGGCATTTTGTAAAATTTAAAGTACTATAAATAAAGGATTATCAGCTTTATTGAAGGTCAAGAATTTAAATTCAACTTTTCCTGGGCTGTCACTGCAGCAAAGGAATGGTTTTATTCCTCTTTAATTGGTTGTCCACTTCATTCCCCACACAAAGGCTGTTCTCTCCCCAAACCTTCCACACCACTTCTTCCCCAAACCCTTTCAGCTGAAATCCTTGTATCATACTATACTGAGAAAATAGAGGCCATTTGTCATAAAGATGGAACTCTTTTTAATTTCAGAACCCCTCTTTTTTTTCAGAACTTGACATCATTCTCTACTCTCTTCTCCATTTTGTTGTTTGGTCATTCCAGTCATATCCAACTCTTTGTGACCCTATTTTGGAGTTTTCTTGGCAAGCATACTAGAGTGGTTTGCCATTTCTTTCTCCAACTCATTTTACAGTTGAGGAACTGAGACCAACAGGGTTAAACAACTTGCCCAGAGTCACACAGCTAGTTAGTGTCTCAGACCAGATTTAAATTCATAAAGATGAGTCTTCCTGATTCCAAGCCTAGTGATCTATCCACAGAGTTACCTAATTGCCCCTCTTTTTCCATTATTCTAGTCTTTTGATGAAAAAAATGTTCTTCCTCTTCCCCAAATCCAACTCCTCATCTTGTGCTCTTAACCTTTTCCTTTTCTGTGTATTTTTTTAGATTTCATTCTTATCTTCCTCTCTCTTTTATCTCTCTTCCCTGGCTCCAACTCAGCTTTGTCACAAGCAGTGACAAGAGAGACAGACAAATACACACACATACCCCCCTTAAATTTTTCCCTATCTGCTCCTCTGCTGCCTACAAATATGCCTATTTTCCCAATTCTCAAAAAAAAATTTCACTAAACTCTATCAGATCCCAAGTGCCATTTCATATCACCTTATGTTCAGCTAAATTCCTCAGAAAAAAGCTTCTACATTCATTGTCTTCACTTCCTCTCCCCCCACTCATTTCTCAACTTTCTGCAGTCTAGCTTCTGACCTCCTCACCCCACTCAAAGTTCTTTTTCTAAAGTTATCATTGTTCTCATAATTGCCAAATCTGATGAACTTTTCTTTATCTTCATCCTTCTTGATATTGCTGCAACTTTTGACTTTTGAGCACTTTCTCTCCCAGGATGTTCTTTCTAATCTGTTTGACACTTCTCTCTTCTGAGTTTCCTAACAATCTGATCAGTTCTTTTCAGTCTCCCTTGATGGATCATTATCCATATCTCATCCCCCAACTGTGGGTGTTCCCCAAGGTTCTATCATTTCAAGCTATTTTTCTCTCTCCACACTCTCTAACTTGTTTTATCTCTCCAGCTAGCCTAAATTTAATTATGATAGCTAGCCTGATGATTTGTAGACCTATACATTCAGCCCTATTCATTCTGAGTTCCAATCCTATATCACCAACTGTCAATTGGGCAACTATCTCAAATTCAACATGTCCAAAACAGAACTCATCATATTTCTTCCAAAACCCTAGTCTCATCTGAATTTCACTATTTCTATCAAGAGAGCACCATCCTTCTAATTTTCCATGTTAACTTGTTTAGTGTTTTTAATGATTCCTTACTCTGCCTCACCCCATATAGCCATATTATCTGCCAAATCTTGTCATTTCAGCCTTCCTGGCATCCTGTATCCATCCACTTCTCCCCATTCATATTAAGTTACCAGCCCAGTTCAGGCTCTCATCACATCTTGCCCAAACCATCATAATGGTCTTTTCATTGGTCTCCCTCCCTTTCATCCTTCCTCTCTCTAATCTATCTTCCACGTAGCTACCAAAGAAATTTTCCTTATTGTCTAAGTCTCTCCCTCACTAAATAAATTTCCAGCTTTCTCTATTAAAAGTAATAGAGACTTCTTTGTTTAGCTTTAAAGGAAGGTAGTTTTGAATAAGGGAAAATTCAAGGCAGGAGACCAAATAGGAAGCCATTTGCAATAGTCCAGGTAAAGAGAAATTATGGTGGCCTGAACTAGTATGACTGTGTGAATGGTGAAGGGAAAGGATGCTATGCATAGAGAAACAACAAAATTTGGAAGCTGAGCAGATATGTGAGGTAAAGGAGAGTGAGGAATCAAAAAATGATACTTGGTGACTAGAATGATGGTGGTACCCTGATAATAGGAAAGTTCAGCAGGTTGACTTTGAGATGACTATTTCTACATGCATGGAAATGTCTAGCAGATAGCTGGTGATGCAGGAAAGACTAAGACTGGATATATACAACTCTGGGAATCCTCTGCAGAGAGATGGTAACTGAACTCATGAAAACTGATGAGATCATCAATTAAAATAATATAGAGGGAGAAAAACAGAGGGTTTAAGACGGACCATTGGGGAATACCTTTGGTTAGTGGGAATAGACTAGTTGATGGATAACAAAGATGACTGAGTAACAATCAGACAGGAAAGAGAAAAACCAAGATAAAATAATGTCACACAAACCTAGAGAGGAGAGTGATCAATAGTGTGAAAAGCTGAAGAGAAGTCAGGAAGGATGAAAACTGAAAAAGGACTTATAGTTAACAGATCATTGATAATTGTGGAAAGAGCAGTCTAAGTGGAGTGATGAAGTCAGAAGCCAGATCTCAAAGGGTTGAGAAGAGAGAGGTAGAGGATTAGTAGTAGTAAATGTAAATAGTTTTTTCTAGGACTTTGACTAAGAAATTCAGAGAGGTATTGGAAGACATTTTGAAGCTTTGGCTGGGATCTAACTAGGTCTTCTTAAGAGTTGGGAAGGCTTGGGTAAATTTAGGCAGTAGGGAAGAAACAGGGAGTTGGGGAGAGATTAAGAAAGGAGGAAATAGGGGAGAAAAGCATCTCTTCATTCAGAGGATCTGGCTTAAAATCCTGCCTCTGATGCCTACTACTTCGTGATGTTGGGCAATTTCACTTTCCATCCTTGAGCCATTCTTTCTGACCTTTAAAGTGAAGGAATTGGACTAGATGATCTCTGACCTCCTAGGTCTAGATCTATGCTCTTGAATGAATACTAATACCCTGGAACCAGCCCGAATTTCTCTGGAAATGGAACTTTAGGAGGGCTAAAGCAAGGACTGAAGCCCCAAGTTTAGCCTAGGCCAGAAGTCAGAATCTTAGGTCAAGAGGGATTTATGTTTTATGTGGCTAGGTAACAGGGAAGGAAAACCTGGAAGAGATGGTAAACAATTTGCAATCCATACAAAGGTCTGACTGCAATGAAGTCACCTAATACATATTGAAAGTATGAACATAGTGAACTTGCCTTGCACACACACACACACACACACACACACACACACACACACACACACA
>JAJPUD010001348.1:386789-451757 GCA_023553655.1 Myrmecobius fasciatus
CACACACACACACACACACACACACACACACACACACACACACACATTTGGGAACAGGAGAAGCCTCATTTAAGAAAGAAATACAACTGTACCTCAAGTAAAATCCAAGCTCATAAATTCTCTCATTAAGTGTGATATAGTAACTAGAAGATTGAACATATATTCTGTGTATTTAAAGGACATATATATGCATATATATATTCCCCAGATGTGTTCCAAGCCTAGTTTTAACTTCCTAAATCACAGCACAAAACCAATTGCTTTGATAGTCCTTACACAAGCAGTGTAAACTATTCATTGTTGCATATTTGTCAGAAATTGTTATTATTGTATTGAGTTGTGAAAATAATGCTGAACTTTTTCAAAGCAAATGGGCATTTCAGAGGTGCCCTCCCATATGTCAAATGCCCAAAATGTTATATTCTTCCTCCAAAGTATTTCATAAAGCTACATAAAAAATATCAAAATCAAAAGTTTGTACAGAATCCTACATATAACTAAAAATTCTCCAAGTGAAATCTGGAAGAATAATTTCATTCCTATCCATGAAATGGCAGTGTCAAAAATTAATAAGATAATTTAGGGATAGAGTTTTGATAAATGTTAGCTATGTTATAGTTTTCACAATAAATAATTATGCAATGGAGTAACAGTTAATTATTAGGAGTGCTTCTGCTTATTTTCATCATATATTTAAATATAAATATTTTAACATGGCTCCCCCAAACACAAACATAACAAAACCTATTGAATAGGTATTAGCCCTATCCCCCAAAACAAATATTGTAAAGTGCTTCTGCTATAATTCTAAATTACATGTGAAAAAAAATTATGCAATGTAGAAAAACACTTGTAATTCATTAACAACAGGGAAAGCTGCAAGCATTAACAAGCTATGCATCACTCCTAAAGAGCTGAATTCTCGCCTGGGAGAATTTGGAGAATATTGCCCTGTCAGTTTGGCAGAAAAGGGTGAATTGATTGACTGCTCTATAACCAACTCCCTAGAATTTTCAGCTGAATTCAGAGGACACTATTATAAAATGGCTTCTAAAGTAGAACTGGATGTAAGTATATGCCAAATTCAAGAATTGACTTTTTTCCTGACATATACATGCCTAGTTTTTCTGATTTTGTTTTTGGTCTTAGGATCATTTGAATTTTTTTTAACACCTGCCTCATTTCTGGTTAAATAGAACTCAGGATGATTCCCTGCTGAGGCTAAATTCATCATACTTAGATCACCATCTTATACCAAATGGCATAGCAGATGAAGCACTAGACATTCAAACTAGACCCAAGCCCTGGTTCTGCCCCTCAGTGACCTTGGTCAAGTAACTTAACTTCCCTGATCATTAGTTTCCTCATTTGTAAAATAAGAATAATAATACTTGTATTACTTACCTAAAGGAATATTTTATTTTTTTATTAAAATTTTTTATTTGCAAAACATATGTATGGGTAATTCTTCAACATTGACTCTTACAAAGCTTTCTATTACAAATTCCCCCCCAGTCCCCTCCCTCTCCCCTAGATGGCAGGAAGTCCACTACATGTTAATTATGTTAAAATACTTGACAAATAGAATATATGTATACATATTTCCACACTTATCATTGTTGTGCAAGAAAAATCGTCTCTACAAGAAAAAAAAATCTGAGAAAGGAAACACAATGGAAGCAAACATCAACAGAGAGCATGAAAATGTTATATTGTGGTCCACATTTCATATCCCTCTATATGGCTTTCTTCACTGAACAATTGGAACTGGTTTGAAACTTTTCATTGTTGAAGAGAGCCATATCCATCAGAATTGATCATTATATTGTATTGTTGTTGCCATGTATAATGATCTCCTGGTTCTGCTCACTTCACTCAGCATCAGTTCATACAAATCTCTCCAGGCCTCTCTGAAATCATCCTTCTGGTCATTTCTCACAGAACAATAATATTCCATAACATTCATATACCATAAGTTGTTCAGCCATTCTCCAATTAATGGGCATCCATCCAGCTCTAAAGGAATATTTTAAACAAAATACTTTGCAAACTATAAATCACTGAATAAACATGAAATATCACTTATCTGTATTCTATTTAAGATGCAGACCAAAATCTACGCAGATTGGTAATCTGAAAGGTAATTCAATATGTCTGAGCTCATTTTTTTACATATAAAGTGAATATATATATAGACATATATATATATATACAAATATTCTCCTTAAGTAGAACTTATCTTTATCTTGTTTGTTAGTCATCAGTCAGAAAGCATTTAATGCTTACTACAGCCAATAAATATTTATTAAGTACCTACTATGTGCCAGGCACTGTGGTTAAGTGCTAGATCTTGCCTATTTAAATAGCAATCACAGAATAGGAAAGCTTGTTTTAAAGAGGAGGAAATAATAGCCCAGAGAAATTAAATTACTGGAAAAATTAGTTAATTGTAGCAATCAGAATCCAAAACCAGGTTCCAGGTACTAGAAGTCATGTTGTTCCTGCGATTTCATGCTGCCATGCCATTTAATAGGGAAAATGGACCAAAAAAAAGTTTAAGCTGGGATTAAGATAAATATTTCTCAAAGGAAAACAAGTGGAGTTATAATTAATTGCTAGTAACTATGAGAAAATTCATTCCTATTTGAAACTAAAAGCAGTAACAAAAGAACCTCAAAGAAATGTTTATTTGGTATTTGTTATAAATATTTTCACATCACTTAATTCTTTTATTACAGAAATTCCTGGAAAACCCAGAATTATATGTGCCTCCATTAGCACCTAAACCTCTCCCACCTCCAGAGCTATTACCCAAAAGGCTAACAGTACCAGAAGTAAAAAACAGATTCCCTAAAAGTGCAGAACTTCAGGGATATTGTCCAATCACTTACCTGGATGGGAAACAAAGGTAAAACTATGAATTTTCTTGGCTAATAAATATGTTCTAAACAATCATAAACTATTGATAAAATTAATTGTTTTTAATTAAATTTTTTTATCATTAAAAGTCAGGCTTTTCTTATCATCTCCTTCCTTTTTGCCTATTGAGAAAAAAGTAAAACAAATCCATTACAAGCATGTATAGTCATATCCACAAAATACATGTGTGTATGTGTGTATTAAGTCAATAACATATAACTGTATGTCAATTATATATATACATATATATATCAATCTTCTTTGAGTCTATCATATTTCTGTCAGGAGGTAGGAAGCATTTTTCATCATGAGTCCTCTGAAATTGTGGCATTGGTCAGAGATATACAATATTTCAAAGTTGTTTGTTTTTTTCAATGACATTGTTATTGCATAAATTGTTGTCCTTGTTCTTTTTACTTCACTCTGCATCAGTTCATATTCATCTCCCCAGGTTTCTCTTAAACCATCCCTTTCATCATAGCCTAATATTATTTCATCATAACCATGACTTTTTCATCTGTCCCCTAACAAAAATTTTCTAATTTCTATTTGGGCGGGAGGGAAATGTTTTGTTTCCAACCTATAAAGTTACATGGGTAGTAAAATAAGGCTGGCTGTACCCTAAAGAAATCAAAGAAAGGAAGAAGACCTATATAGATAAAAAATACTTAGAGCAGTTTTTTGTCATTGCAAATTACTGGAAATTTAAAATATTGGCATCAATTGGGAAAGAGCTAAACAATTATGTAAAATGAAAGTAATTGCACATCAATGTTTCATAAAAATTAATTTAAAAAGATAGTTTCAGAATAACCTGGAAAGACTTGTATGAACTGATAGAGAGTGAAGTAAGCAGAAAAAGAACAATTTATACAATAAAAACATTGTAAAGATAAGCAATTTTGAAAGACTACCTAATGAATAAATTGATAAACCCTGATTAATTCAATGACCAATCATGATTCTAAAGGACTCACAATAAAAAATATTTCCCACCACTTGACAGAGAGGTAATGGATTCAAAATGCAGAATGAGACATTATGTTTTTATGTGATTAATGTAGGAATTTGTTTTGCTTGACTATGTATAGATCTTATGAGGGTTTTGTTTTTTTCTCTTTTCACTGAGAGAAGGAGTAAGATGTGGAAAGAAAATAAATGTTTGTTTATTTAAAGATTACATATATGTTATGTGTATATTTATTAAGATGAATGAGCATATAGTATGTCTATTATACAATACTCATTCAGATTATTTAATGGATCATTGAACACCTACAAATACATGTGTATGTCATAAATGTATTTATTGTAAAATAAGTCCAAGTCAAAGTTCCCATGCTCAGCCTTAAAAAGACTGGGCCCATGAGTAGCCTCTGTATTTCCAGCCTGGAAGAAATAGGGATATCTAGTCTTTAAAACATTTTTTCTAATTAAAATTTTAAAAGAAAATACCCATTTAAATGTTGAATTACACACCATTATAGTCAGTAAATTAGTCAATAAGTCAATAAAGGTGGTACAATGGATAAAGTACCTGAAGTTAAGAGGACCTGATTTCAAATCTGGCCTCAAACATTTCTTAGCTATATAATCCTGGTCAAGATACTTAATTTCATTTGACTGTAATATGCCACAGAAGGACCACTCCAGTCTCCTTGTCAAGAAAACTCCAAATGGAGGCATATAGACTTGAACACAAGCAAAACAACTCAACGTTATACTCAGGGTCATTCTTTTTCTGCCTCTCAGATATGAAGCCCTAATTCCTGGAAAGATTGAATATGCTTTGGAATATCGTGATTGTATATACTTTTGTGAGAATGAAGACAAACTGCAGAAATTTTTGAGGTAAATTCGTGAACTTTTTACCTTTGCATTTTGCTTTTTTTTAATCTGTGTTTTTATATGTGTAGGTAGACAAATAAACAGACATATGTATGTAGAATACAAAAATGTAGACAAGAGAGGGGGAGGGAAATTATGCAACTGCCCTTGGACATTTTATATTTGCAGATTACCAGAGAAATACTGGAATCAGAAACTTCCAAACAAACTTCCTCCAATTAAGCAGCCAATATCACTCACCAGCCTTCCTTTGCCTGGATACTTGGAACAGGTATATTGTAGTTTCTTGCTTTTTCTGTGAAAATAGATACAAATTAGAGCAATAGAAACATGCAAGTTTCTATTTACTTTTCTTTAAACATCATTTTTTTTATTTCAGTGGATTATTTGATGGATCATTGAACTCATCAGTTTGGGTCCTCCTCCCATTATTCTTAGAATAGAAAGAGTATTGGATTTGAATTGATATTAGTTTAGAAAGAACATTGGATTTGAATTAGATGGCACAGGTTTTAATCCCAGTTCTTTAACTCCTTGTGTGACTTTAGAAGTCTCTTCAACTTTCTGGGCCTCATTTTACTCCACTATATAAAATGAGGAGTTGGAATGTATTCGCAGTTTATCTTTTCATTCGCATTATGCATCCTTTTGACTATTTAGTAAAACCTCTATAGTTTTTCTCAGTGCAATATTAAATGCATTAAACAAAATATATAGTATTACAAAGGAAACCAATTGTAGTGGTTAAAATATTTTAAATATTTAAATTAAAAAAATTAAAAGACAATGTCCGAGATCTTCTAGTTCCTTGATCTTTGAACTTACCTTCCCTCCATGTCATAAATAAATGAAGAATTAAATTTTAATTCTGAAATATCTTTAATTTTGTCAATTAAATCTCAATTCTTGGAAAGCATTAAGTTCAATGGCAAATGAAATAAATTAGACTCACACTTCAGTATTTAAGGCTGAAGTTTATCCTTTATTTCATCAATATATTATAATTGTTGTGAACTGAGACTTTGATAAGGGTAGGATTCGGAAGATACCCAGGGAAGATAAAGTCAAGATAGTGAGATAAAAATAATCTTTACAACTTAGCTCCCCACTGACCCTTCTCCAACAATCTAGAAAATGCACCAGACTAAATTCTTACTTATAAAGCAAAAAAAAAAAAATTATAGCAAATAATTTTTCCAGCCATGGGCAGCTTAAGGGAAGGAAAGAAGGAAGGAAGGAAGGAAGGAAGGAAGGAAGGAAGGAAGGAAGGAAGGAAGGAAGGAAGGAAGGAAGGAAGGAAGGAAGGAAGGAAGGAGGGAGGGAGGGAAGAAGGGAGGAAAAGAAGGAAGGGAGGATGGAAAGATGGTGGAAAGGAAAGAGGGAAAAGGAGAGAAAGGAAGGAAAGAAAGAAGAAAAACTGTTTCAACCTGCATTTGAATCCATTAGTTTTCTGTCTGGATGTGGACAACATGTTTCATTATGAATTCTTTGGAATTGTGATTGATTACTGTGTTGATGTGAGTTACTTTGTCTTTCAAAGTAGATTATAACATTTTTAATATATAAGTTGTTCTCCTGGTGCTGCTCACTTCACTTTGCACTTCTTCCCAGGTTCTTTAAAACCATAGCCTTTATATTCTTATACATCATTTCTACATCTTCTTTATACATTTCTTAGAATTCCATCCCATTCATATACCATAATTTGTTCAGAAATTTCCCAATCAACGAAGCCTTGGCATTCCTTCAGTTTACAATTTTTTGCTACTACAAAAAGAGCTGTTATAAACATTTGTACATATGAGTCTGTTTCTTCTTTATTTGATCTCTTTAGGGGTGTGGACCTAGTAGCATTTTATCTAAGTTAAAGGGAATGTACATTTTAATAGCTTTTTGGGCATGATTCCAAATTGCTTTCTAGAATGATTGGACAAGTTCATAGTTTCACCAACAATTCATTAAAGTACTTATTCTTCCCCCAGCATTTGTCATTTATCATTTTTTTTATCTTAATCAAAGACTTAGTAATTGATCAATACACTGACTGAGTTCCTAATAATCCTTTCATCCTCCCTCTTTTTTTCTTTCTTTCTCTCTTTGTTTTTTGAACCATAGGTAATAAGGAAATTTGTTTTGCATTACCATACATCTTTGTAATGGATCATGTTTTTCTTGCCCTCTCAATGTATAAAGAAGCAGGAGAAGGATAATTTAAAATAAAATAACATTGAGTTTTAAAAAATAAATAAACATTAAATGTGTCTTTTATCAGTATTAGAAGTTCCTCAAGAACAGCTCCCTCCACCAATGAAAATGTAGATTAAAAATAAAAAAACTTGGGGCACCTAGGTGACACAGTAAGTAGAGTTCCAGTCCTGAAGTCAGGAGGAACCTGAGTTCAAAACCTGCTTCATATTTGACACTTATTAGCTGAGCAGGTCACATAGACACTTTCTCTGCAATTTACAGAATGAGAGAGTTACCAAGAATGCTCAGAAGTTGAGTAACCCAGGCTCATATCACCAAAAATATTAGGGGAGAGACTTAAATTCAGATTTTCCTGCTCTACAGCTAGCTCTCTCTCTCCTATACAGGCCAACACTTAATTAAATATATTTTATATCTTTATTACTCTTACTTATAATGACTCCTATACTCTGCAAATGCTATTTGATTTAGTAGAGAATAGGCATTTTTTCCCTCTTTTAATCATAAGAATAATAAACAGTTTTCAAATACCCAACAATCTCTGCTTCCCCTCTACAGGGTGCAGCAGCTTCTCTAATTAAAGCCATGAACGAAGTAGGCTGCTTAAAGCCCAAATTTCCCTTCCAAAGTGTAAAGAGATCTGCCTTAATCTATGTAGCATTTCATCTAAAAGGTAAGTATTTGTGTTGGAATCTTCTTGTCATTTCTACTCATTGCTCCTACTGCTAGTCCTTCTGTAGCCAAACAGATTAAAACTCCTTTCTCTTCTACATAATTGACCTTTCTATTTATTAAGGCAGCTGTCATAGGGTTATAAAATTGGTAAAGTAGAAATGTGGAAGAGGAACCTGGATCATCTGGCTTGAGGTCCATGGATTTTTCCACTCCACCAATTATGATTTTCTATTATCTGAGGTAACTAGGCAGCCCAGAAGATAGAACACTAGGCAAGAGTGTTTCTTGTTTCTGAGTCCAAATTTGACCTTAGATAATTACTAGCTGTATGATCTGGCAGCTAATTTAACCTCTGTTTTCCTTAGTTTCCTCAGTTTTAAAAGAGGGATAATAATAGCACCTCCCTCACAGAGATTAAATGAGATAACACTTATAAAAAGTGCTTAGCACAATACCAGGTACATATTAGGTATTATAAAAATACTTATTTCCTCCCTTTTTCCTTATCTTTTCCTTAACTTTTATATTAAATCAGTAACCAAATATTCTTCCACATTTATAGTCCATTACAATTCCCAGATCTTTTTTTTAGATAAATGGCTAACTATGCTTCCCCCATTTTGTACTAATAAAGTTAGTTTCTCAAACATACCATAAGACATTATGTTTATCCCCATTAAATATCATCTTAGTAGCTTCAGACCAGTGTTTTATCCAGTCTGTCAATAGCATTTTGGATTCTGAGCCTATCATTAAATTAAAGCCTATTTCTCTAGCAATTGGAGTAACAGGTAAGTTCAAGGAATTTAGAAATAGGTAGTATTGATCATTTTCTCCCATCCATTTCAGTTCCTTCATTTTATAATAAATTAAATAATAGTCTCCAAATCTTCATCCAAATTGAGGCAAGGCTCAAATTGAGGTAGCTCCCCAAATTGGACTGGTATGGCTACTTCAAAAATGGCTTCCCAACTCCCCCACACACTTTTTTAAAAGAAGAAAAATTCTATCTCTTATGTGGGTTGTACATGAACCCTCTTTTTCAGGAGTTCCAGCATGGTGATTGATAGGGAATAAATTGCTTTCTTTTATCTTCAGCTCTTTGTTTTGTGATGTTTGAGCATAGTCCCTGGCAGAAGGATAAAAATATGATATTGGAATGTTTCCTGATTTATTCAAGGTTAACTAACAAGGAGAACCTGAAGGATCTTATTTATGTATTAAGGTGATATTGGGTCATCAAGGCTCAAAGGGAATCTTTGTGAAGTTATAACTGGAGAGAGGGGGAGAACTCTGCTGGTGGTAGGGATAAGAATAACAAACAAGAAGAATAACAAACAACAAGCCAATTAATAGTGACATCAATCTTCACAGTGAGTTCAGCCTATGGCTGTACTTAAATTGTTCTTACAGATTTTCCTTCTTGGTATTTTTCTTATGATTATGAACTCATATTCCATAGGAGACAGAGAATAAACTGTCAATACCTAAAGATACTAATAAAGAAGATCTCATTTATCAATATAGTTATATCTAAAAGGATGCATGTATGTACTTAAATAATTCTCTAGAAATCAATATTTATTCATTTACCTTCCTGAGAGTGAAAAAATGGCACTTACACTTAGAAAATTCTGAGAGGCAAAACCATGTACACAATAAGAAGGGGATATGGTACTATAGAGACTGAACATCATGAAAGGCATTACAGCAGCTAAAGTTTTGTTCATGCTATCATAGTCAATCAATATATTACCTTTCCCTCCTCCCTGATGCCATTAGCAGATATGATAAGGATGCCATCTCTAACCTGCTCTTATAGGTGATTTTTGATGAAGAATTTTAGTTCAAGTAATTCTATCTTTACTTCCTCTGTGTCTTTTTAAGTCTGCTCTCCTAAAACCTAGATTGCATGTTAAATTGTCCCCAGCTTTTTTTCTCCTTTCCCATCTCAAATTCTAAGAGGAGAAGGAGTTACTTCCCCTCAAGGTTTATATCATTTCCATCCCAGCAACCACTTCCTCCATGTTTGGTGAGAACTTCATCCAAAATAAAATTTCCCTTTATTGGTTTTTCCAACTTTTGAAGGATGAAATTATAGTGAAATCAAGTTTAAAAGTGGTGACCTGTTCCTCTTTGGGGACTTTTTTGGAAATCTCAACATCATTCTTCCTAAATTGTAATATCTTCCTATAGTGTATCTACTAAATTATACACTTCCCCTGTCCTTTTAAATCTAAAGAAATTTTGGTTTGATTTGCAAAACACCAAATGAATATATTCTTTTTGCCCCCTGAGGCAATTGGGGTTAAGTGACTTGCCCAGGGTCACACAGCTAGGCAGTGTTATCTGAGGTCAAATTTGAACTCAGGTCTTCCTAACTTCAGGGCTGGTGCTCTATCCACTGCGCCACCTAGCTGCCCCATAAATATATTCTTAATGGCATTTAGTTCTACTCTCTTCCTAGCTACTGCTTTTGCTATGTATTAAACTATGGATCAAGATTCCTATTTTTGAAAAACATTATTAACCAGACTTTCACTCATCAAGATAGTTTTTGTCTTCTTTCTCCCTTGTTTTCAATGGGCAACAATGGTGAAGATAACTCCAAAACATTCCCACCCACCCTCCCACCCATGGTCTTTAATTCATATTTCATTAGTTCCTTAGTGCTTTCTAGGTTCTTTTTGCCAATGTCATTCATTCTCATTTGAATCAACAAAAGTAGAAGAGCGGTCATCCTTTTTGACAGATCTTGGAATGCCTCGAATACATTCCCTGAAGAGACAAAAAAACTTCTTTGCCATTATTATAATGTTGACAGATAGCTGTCTCAGCTCCTCCTAACCAGAAGTATTATCTAAATAATTTTTATTTTGTTTTGAGGAAGAATCATTATAGAGGTATCATGATTGAGGTTGAGGGAGGAATAAGCATTTATAAAACACCTATTATGTGCTAGACACTGTGCTGATCATTTTTTATGACTATCTCATTTGATTCTTGTATATAACTAATGCCAACTATTATTAAAAGGGAAATTTTAATACTATCACTAGTGTTGCTGATTTTCTAAAATCAAATAATAAACCTATATACTGTCAGCTCTCAATTTTTCATGCAAATGGTGACACAGGAAAGGATCATCAGTATTGTTTCAAACATGAAGTTCTATTTTATCTTTAGTCTTTAGCATTAAGTAGATATTTATGATTTTTGTTTACTTTCCTACAGCATTTAATCCTAAAGGTTCTGAATATTCAAGAAAAAAATATAAGAAGAAGTTGGAGCAGTTTATAGAAAGATGTGAACTCATCCCTTACTTAGGTTCCAAGATGACCAGAAAATACAAGGAACCTCAATTTAGAGCTATTGACTTTGACCATAAATTACAGACCTTTTTCTCTCTTAAAAATGTGAACCCAATCATTGGTTAATTTTGTTTGACTATTCACAGTGATGCATATTTGATCGTTCACAATGATATGTAGGAAGATTAAGTTATCCTTCTATGGGAAAATCCCCATAATCTGGGAAAGGAAAAGGTCAAATTACCATGCTCACCATTCTGTCTTTTTTCAAATTATCTTCCTGGACAGGATGATAGAGTATTAAAACATGGCACCTGCTGGGTACTTCTGTCCATCAGAAAGGAATAGGATAGGATTTCAAATCAACGGAAGTATCTGTTTTGGTGTCTTAACAAAAGAAAGTCATACAATAATATTACTTGCCAAAACATGCTATTTTAGAATGCTATTAAAAACAACCATGCTTCTTTGATTTGTGAGTTTTTGTTCTTTAAAATAAGTTAACAGATCATTAGAGAAAATACTCATTCATTAAATTATTGGAGCGAAAAGCAAAAATAATATAGATACAAATAAAAAATGTCAGATGTATTCTCAATCTATGTGATTGTTTTGTAAGCAGAATGAACATAATGTTATCTTTAAACTTTCTATACCTACAAGTGAATAAACATGGAGTAGTTTTGATTTGTTGATTTTTTAATAGTATGACTATCTGCCTATTTCTGATGCATATTTTAAAGTACATTTTCTGTAATTTAATTGACACAAAGACTCCATCTTAAATTTAAAAAAAACCCACACATACAATGGAATTTGAAGAGAAAAGCGCTAAATCTTCATTTGTGTGACTAAAGCAGGAAACAATCTGAAACATGAAGAAATTACATTGGGGTTAAAAAATATCAGAATACAGATACTAGTTATAATACCTAAGACAAAACATGTAATATTTGTAGGCATCAGTTCCTTCCTTTGTAAGATGAGGGAAATGGACCAAATTATCTTACGATCTCTTCCATCTCTATGATCCTAACAATTTTAATAGCCACAGGAGACCTGTTGCCAAAATTAGACAAAGAGTCCACAAGTGAACCAACACTTTCAGGTGATATTAGAAGTGGTCTAATTCTGCCTGCTAAATTCTGCCTGTATCCCAAACTTAACTCTTTCCCTAATATCCAAAAGGTACCATAGATTCATACTTGCCACTTGCCTTCTGCATATCACAAAGTCCAAATTGGTACTGGGCAGGTTCCCCTTTTTGAATTGGTATTGATCTTATTCTGATGCCCAATCTGGCAGTCCTGGAGCTTTAGGGCCCCAAGCTCTGGAATAGGACCTGTGCCAAGAGATTGACATTCCAGGGTGAAGAACATTTGCACACCCCAGGCTAAGTACTGAGGGAGAAGCAACAAACTTAGAAGAGAATGACCCTAAATACCTACCAGATGGGGGAGCTAGATGGTGCAGTGGATAGAGCACCAGCCTTGAAGTCAGAAGGGCCTGACTTCAAATACGATCTCAGACACTTAATACTTCCTTATCTGTGTGATCCTGGGCAAATCACTTAACCCCAATTGCCTCAGCAAAAACACACACACACAAAAACAAACAAGCAAAAAACCTTAAAAGAAAAATATAAAATATGAGCATAAGTTCAAATAGGATTCTAGGATGAGATAAATCAATAATTTTTTAAAAGTTTACATTTTAAAAAATAAATGAAATAAAAGCACTGAAGGTAAAATTGGTTTGTTTTTTTTTTGCTGAGGCAATTGGGGTTAAGTGACTTGCCCAGGGTCACACAGCTAGGAAATGTTAAGTGTCTGAGAGCAGATTTGAACTCGGGTCCTCCTGACTTCAGGGCTGATGCTCTATCCACTGCACCACCTAGCTGCCCCATTGAAGGTAAAATTGGAAAAGAAATTATAGCCATATAAGAGAATTGTAAAGGAATTAGTAGCATAGCATAAGAGGTATAAAAGTTTTCCCAACCAACCAACTTTCTAAAAATTAGAACTGAACAAATGAAAGTAATGATCTACTAAGGCAACAAGAAAAAATGTTTTAAAAGACTGCCAAAAAATGAGGAAAATGAAAGCTACTTCATAAAAACAACTGCCTTGGAAAATGGATTGAGGAAAAAACACACAACAGGAAAACAAGAAGGAAAGGAAAGAGGGAGAATGGGTAAGAGGGAGGCTAGATTAAAGGAAGGCTTAGTTCTAAGCAAAACAAACACTTAAGAATGTCACTTTCAAGCTTGCTAAAGATATTCTTCCTGGAATGATGGGTGCCTTCTAAAAGCAAGATCCTCTAACTTAATAGAAGAGAAAAATTATGGGCAAGGAGTTAAGTGAAAAAAGGGGGAGAGGGAAACTTGGAAAATAGACTTTTCTGTCCCTTTACCTTCATTTAATTTGATCTGTGATGTGATCAAAGTGTTGTAAAATATATTGTGTCATCTGTGTTACATATATATTTTGGCTAGAATGAGATTTCTGAAAATTACTCTAAATTGGTTCATTTTATTTTATATATTTTATTTCGATTGAGTAATAGGTAAATTCCTGTAAATAAATTCATCCACTGTATGTTTCATTTTGTGAAACAAAAGAAGTGGATTTCCTATGCTTGGGAAGGGCTCCCCTAGGGCATAGAGGCTAATTAACTAATACTGTAGGGAATTAAGTACTTTGAACTTTTTGATAGAAAGGTTCTCTACAAACAAAAAAGTTGTTATCCTCTCCCCCCATAAATCCATCAAAAGGAATCTGGCAGCACTCCACTGTGGAAAGAACATCGGTCTTGGGATGAAACAGAGCTGGATGTAAAGCGCCAGCTCCCAAATTAATTACCCTCTCTATACCTCTGAGAATAGGTATCTATATCTACTATATATATCATATATTATATGTGACAAATAATATATATACATATATATATATATATTACACCTGTAAGATGATCTCAGAGTGGCAATTGCTAAGTACCACAGGGAAAGGGAAAGGGTAAGGAATGAGCATTTATATAGCTCTGTGTACCAAACACTATGCTAAGCATTAGAGGATACGATAAAATAGTAAACTAGTACAAGTTCTCAGGAAGTTCCCATTCTAACGGGGAAGACAATACTTATCAAAAGTTTTAGCTCCAAGTCATATGGAAAAACTCCACAGTCCTTAGGAGGCAAAGTGGCAAAGCATCAGATGTTATTCTTTAAGGGTTTAAAATCACACCCGTTGCAGATGCTGAACCATTTGACAGTGCCAAAGCTTTTGGTGGCCAAAACCACCTGAGGGAGTGGTCGCCAGGCTGCTTCTTCACAACTATTGCTTCTCAATATGACAGCTAAGGGGACTGGGAGGAAAGCAGGGCTATTCCCAGGGGGGTTGGGTACAGATCCAGCAGGGTCTGAGGGGAGTTGGAGGTCAAGGTGGTGATGGCTGGTCAGCTATTCTGACTTGCCTGCCCAAGTGCTTAATACATGTATACTAAATTGAATTGCCTATGAGATACACATGGGTTTAAGCCCTATCAAGTCTACCTTAGGAGGGTAACAAAGATGTCCACCTGCTTGCACAGGTAGAGGGAGTTACCTCACGTGGGAGTACCTCATATTAATGAAATCACAGATCCAGTCCCATCCTATATCCCCAAGCCTATACAGAGCTCTATGGACCGCATAGGTCCCTAACTCTCAATTAGCTCATCACTCAGGGGCTAGAGTTGGTCATCTTAGCAAACACATCCAAAACGCAGGACGCGACACCAGCGCAAGCGCTCTGGGAGTCCAGGGCGCGCTCCCGACGGCCCCCACCCCTCTCGGAGCCAGAGCCAGAGAGACTCTGGCCTTTTCCAGTGGCAGTGGACCAGTGCTCGCACTGGGAGCGTCATGACGCACGTACGTTCGAGGGAGGGGACGCCGCTACTTCCGGGGCTCTGAAGCCGGGACGCCAATTCTCTGGCCGGCTGAGTAGCGGGTGTTGGGGAGGCGGAGAGTTTGAGGCTTAAATTTCACCAGAGTCGGGGCCTGCCCTGGCTGCCCTTTGGCCGGGGTCCCCGCTGCGGGGCGGGGAGGGGCGGGCCCCGGCTGGACTAGCCATCCCCTCCTCTCTCGGTGAGGCCACGGCCCCAATCCTAGCCTCGGGCCTCGTCCGGGTGATCCGCGGGAGCCCCGCTGCCCCAACCAAGGTAACCTGCTCACCCCGGCCGCCACCTCCTCCTCCGTTCCCTTAGGCCCTTGAGTCCTTGCAGTCCCTCCTGGCGATCAATCGATATCTGCACTCGGGGCTTGGAAGCTGTCAGTGAGCGGAACCCGCGCGGGTGACGTCAGACTGACCCTTCTCCCTTTCCCCCATTTTTCTGAGTTTTCTGATTAATGGAAAGCCTTAGTTATTTATATAAAACTACCAGGCACCGTCGTCAGTTACTCAAATACCTTTTTGGGGTCATAAAGCCAGAATTGTAAGAGTCACCTGCTTTTACAAATGAAGAAAATGAGCCCGAGAGAGATTGAGATCACACAGGCACTAAAGTGGCATTTGAACCCCCACATCTGACTGCTGGGTCAGGCTTATTCGCTTCTACCTTCCACTTTATGATTTTCGGCAGTAAAATTATGGACCTGTATGATTTTCCTAACATGAGGTCCCCCAAACTTAAAATTAATAATTGTATTTCGCTATAATCGGCTATTTTTGTAATCAGATTTATTTTATGCATTTAACAGATAATCTGAAATATTGAGATATATTCTAAGGAGACCCTTTGGCATATTAGATTGCCAAAGGAGTCCTTGATGCCAAAAAAATAAAAAAAACTTAAGAACTCTTGGACTAGAAGTTCTTTAGAGTCATCTGCTCTTAATAATAAATTATATTCCATAATTCAGGTGTGTAAAAAGAAAGACCTGCATTTAAATTCTGGTTTTGACACACTTTGGCTCTGTGACTGAGGAAAGGAATTGCTTAATGTCTCAGTCCTCCAGGCAACTCTTTTTTTTTCCCCCACTTTATTCACCTTTCTTTTCTTTTCTTTTTCTTTTTTTTTATTTGCAAAACATATGTATGGGTAATTCAACATTAACCCTTACAAAGCCTCCAGGCAACTCTTAAAAAACCCTTATGATAGAGAACAAATATGTATCAACTTTGGTTGAGGAAATTCTCTTCAGGAGGTCCCTATACTAATGAAATCATAGATGGAGTTATGATTTTTTAAAAAATATTTCTAAAATGAAATTGTCTACTTTTTGTGTTTCTTATCCATATCCTACCAAACTGTTATTTTGCATTCAGTATGATTGTCATGCTTAAAGAGCATGTTACTCATAATTAATATGTATTAGACTTCTTGTCATATAGGGGAGGAGGTGGAGGGTAGGAAGGAAGAATTTGTAACAGAAAGCTTTGCAAGGGTCAATGTTGAAAAATTACCTATGCATATGTTTTGCAAATAAAAAGCTTTAATAAAAAAAAAGATCATGTTACTCTATTCTAGTTGATAGAGCTAGAGAGATCTTGAAGGCAACTTATTCACCCTTGTGATTTTACTAAGGAAATTGAAGCACAGTTAAATTATATATTCAAAAGTCACCCAGCTAAAGTAATGAGAGAGTCAGGACATTGCCCTCTGATTTTTGGTGTTCTTTACAGATAAACATTTTAAAATGAAATGTTAGAAATGTTAATACTTTTTAAAATGTTTAGTCTTGAAACTCTTTAAGTTTGCAAAGTACTTACCTCATAATCATTTTATGAGGTCGATTAATTTGTGTTATTCCCATTTAATGCATCAAGAAACCAAAATTAAGTTGTGATTTGTCAATAACTATATTGCTAGATAAGAATCTGCAAAATCATTTTAATTCAAGTCTCCTGATTTCAAATCCAGTTTTCCATCCCTTATACTACAAACTACCTTTCATGAGTTAAAAGTATTGTGTTTAGAGCCAGGATCATTTGGGGTCAGGTATGGCTTCTTACTTTTACTAGACTTATAACCCTGAGCTATTCACTTGTGTGCCTTGGACAATTTCCTAGGATTTATCTACTATGTTGTAATTCATTATGACATTATGACATTTAGAGAGTGGGGAGCCTCTTTAGAAATGTCAATTTCATTTCCTTTCCCTAAGAATCCAAATTGTTAGGATAGTAACTTTTGCTAAGACCTATTGTCTGTCACCAGAATGTCAGGATTTGTTTGAACTGTTGGTTATTCATGAGCAGCTTTGAGTTTTTGCATTCTTTCTGTGGGGTAAAATAAATTTTGTCCTGTTTCCATTTTGCTTTATTACATTGAACTGTTTGCATAGGAATGGGAGTCCCTTTTACCTGTATCAGTAAAGTTTTACATCAAGCTACATCATGATGAGGTTCCCCAAAGAAATACCAGATTAGGGCCAGATGACATAGGGAAATAATTTTTGAGATGTCCCCAGGACTAAACTTGGTCTACGTAAACCAAATTATAATCTGCATTAATAGGAGGAAATTTTCACCCTGGGAATTCCTCAAAATGACAGAATCACAGATTTGCATGTTTACATAGTCTTGCCTTACACAGAAAACATGTCCATTTTATTTTTGCCTCTGGTGAGTTTACCAAAGCCTATGTTTTATGTTTAAAGCATCTTTTTCCTTCTGTAGGTTTAGACCTTTTTTGGCTTGGAACAAAAATGGCAGAAGAAACTGCAGTGTCTTCTGAAAAGCTTGTTGTACATTCAGAGGCTCATAGTGGTACCATTCTAGCTAATTTTGAAGAACAAAGGAAAAGAGGCTTTCTCTGTGATATCACTCTAATAGTGGAAAATGTACATTTCAGGGCCCACAAAGCTTTACTTGCTGCCAGTAGTGAGTATTTCTCAATGATGTTTGCAGAAGAAGGGGAGATAGGCCAGTCCATTTATATGCTGGAAGGTATGTTAGCAGACACATTTAGTATACTGCTGGAATTTATCTATACCGGTTATCTTCATGCCAGTGAAAAAAGTACAGAACAAATATTGGCTACTGCTCAATTTTTAAAAGTGTATGACTTAGTAAATGCTTACACTGATTATCAAAGCAATCATAACTCAACAAATCCAACCTCTTTGGCTACTGGTGGAGCTCCAGTAGTTGTTATTTCTAATAAGAAAAATGATGATCCTCCAAAGCGAAAACGAGGGAGACCAAGAAAAGTCAAAAACTTGCAAGCAGTAAAACCAGAAGTAGCTTCACTTGAAGACATTCAGCTCAGAGAAAATAATTCTGTTCAAAATAAACAAAACTCTATGTCAAAAACAGTAGAAGAAAGCAATAGTATATCAAATGAACAGATCCCAGTAAGAGAAGTGGAAGAATCTGAGCGTGCTTGTGAGTCAAGTGCTGTGGAAGTGCCTACAGAAGAAGATGAGAACTGTGATCCTAAGTCCCAGGATGTACAAGGCAGTCAGAGTCGCTATAGCAAGCGCAGAATTCAGAGATCTGTTAAACTTAAAGATTACAAACTTGTTGGGGATGAAGATGATCAGTATTCAGCCAAGAGAATATCTGGAAGAAGAAAACGTCCCGGTTCTGAGGCTCGCTGTAAGGAATGTGGCAAAGTGTTTAAGTACAATCACTTTTTAGCAATCCATCAGAGAAGCCATACAGGTATAATGCTTTCTTGGTATGTCTGAATTTTTTTTTGTTTGTTTAATTCCTTATACGCTGCATTTGACTGATTGAGAATGTTAGTAATTTTGTTTTTGCCAAAGCTAAGCCCTTTGTGTCAAAGGCTACTTGTGGGACCATATCTGACACCTTCCATATGCATGGACATGTGTATACTTCTTAGATCTCTGTATCTTAAAAGATTTCATCCCTTGATCTTTAGTAGGAAATAAGCTTCTTGAGGGTTTAATACCTTGAGTGTACTAGATACTTAACTTATTTTGTTGAATTTTGTTGTTTGACCCTGCCAATCACTCAAACTACCACTATTTATCTTTTTTCCTTCACTGCTAAACTCCTAGAAGGCAGTTTTCTACCACATTACCATCTACCCATTTCTTAATCCCTCCTAATCTGTGACAAAGATAACTGGTGAACTCCCGGCAAATGCCTCCTACTCCCCAACCTCCTCAACCTTTCTGCAATATTTTAACCCTATTAACCAACCTATCCCTGATAGTTTTTTCCCCATACTCTTATCATGGAGATAGTTCCTTTTTAGTCTCTATTACTGGTCCCTTGTTTTCTCTCAAAGCTGGATACTAAGCACTCATCTGTGTATATATTCTCTCCCTCAGCAATTTCATCAATTTCCATAGTTTCAGTTATCATTTAGGATCAAAGTAGGATAGGACTTATAAATCCAGGGATTTTTAGCTGCATATCTTAATGAACCTTCTTCCCTTTCAGCAGCATAATTAGTCCCTGTTGATCAGAGTTTTTGAATTCTTTCAAAATTGTTTTCTTTAACGTTATTGTCATCATTAGGAAAATTGGTTTCTTGTTCTAATCAACTCTGAATTTGTGCTAGCCTACTGTATTAACTCTTTACTAATCTTACCTTTTTTCTCTTACTATTCATTTAATACCATAATAGCTTCAAATTGAACACACTTTCCACTATAATTCTTCATCCCCATCCCCATCACCCAAAACCAAACACTCCCACACCCTTTCTTTGACACTTGCCGTTCTTGTTTCAAGGTTCTTCGCAAAAACTTTTTCCTTCATTCCTTCCCAAAGCCCTCGGATACAAGTGGTCTTACTTCCGTCTCTCATAACAATGATGTCTCTTGGTCCCTTGAATCTTTTATAGTTAGTATCATGCTTGCGTTTCATATTGGATTTAGTTTCTTGATGCTTGGTCTGAGTTGTTTTTTTTTTTCTTTTCTTTTCTTCCCCCCCCCACCCCATTTTTGTTTTTAAAATGCTTCTGTCTTGTGCCTGGTGAGTATTTAAATACATGTTTGGACTGAATTTTATGTTCTTCTGTTTTTGGACTTGCTTTAGGGGAACGACCTTTCAAATGTAATGAGTGTGGAAAAGGTTTTGCCCAGAAGCACTCATTGCAGGTTCACACAAGGATGCACACAGGGGAACGACCATATACCTGCACTGTTTGCAATAAGGCTTTAACTACAAAGCATTCTCTACTGGAGCACATGAGCCTTCACACAGGTAACCAACCATATTCTGGACAAATCAAACTGATATCTAAAAGCCATCCATTTCTTTAGTAAGAATTATAACTACCTGAATTTTCCAGCCCCAATATTTACTATAATGTTTTTATATCTGTTGAAGATATAATGTCTTTCAGACTGTTCCCTGCTTGTCTCCAAAAAAAAAAAGTTTTTAATATTAAGTATCCATAAATTCTGCATAACATTGAGCATGGTTGTGTAACCACTTTTCCCTAATAGATGAAATGAACTTTTCCCAGTAGTAGGATGGTTTCTCCCTGAATTTTATTGCTTAGACAAAGCTAATTTTTCTTTTTTTTTACCTCCCTCTTCCCCCATCTTTTCTCTCTTATCTCCACCCAGGACAGAAGTCTTTTACCTGTGATCAATGTGGAAAGTATTTCAGCCAGAAAAGACAGCTAAAGAGTCATTACCGAGTTCATACAGGTACAAAGATTTTTGGAGAAGTTTTGCATTGGTGAAATGAGGAAAAATAACATAGTTTTGGTATCCCAAATAGAACCAAGTAAACAATAAATAGAATTTCCAAAGAAATCTGAGCTAGCTTCCATAGTATTAGGATACTGCATTGTAGTATGCTATACTCTTCCCCTTCTACTTTTTTAGCTCTTTCATCTTTAAGGGGTACCTTAAACTTGTTCATTATTTAGGCCTTCATTGACATTGTATAGCTTGGCTCTTTCATTAGTTCATTATTACATACTATCTGGACCATGGGGCAGAGACAGACAAATAGTTACTTCTAAAGAAGTCTCTAGTAGCTCTTAGCCCCTGTTGTTTCTGTCCTTGATTTATTTGATTCTTATTTCTCACCTATATTCATTTGTCAACAGCAGAGAAAGCAAAAGATTAGTTGAGAATGGTGAGATCATTGGCCTCGGCCCCTCCCAGGTTTCAGAGATGAAATGTGGAAGAAGTTCACTTAAGGCAGCACAGATTGTAACATTGAGTTAAACTGAAATGAAGGAGGAAGATTAATAAATAGAAATTATTTCAGAAATAATCAATGAAAATCATTGTTTTGTTAAAGTATTATATTAAAGTGGTTATTTTGCAGGGAAGTGCTTTAACACAGATCACTGAAGAAATACAGGGGAAACATACATGCACTGACACTTTTTTTATTATTGCGACAAGGCCATTCGTTGCCGGAATGTAACCACTGTCATCGCAAATTCATGGATGTATCTCAGTTAAAGAAACATCTAAGAACACACACAGGTAATGTGCGATATATTTTGTTGGAATAATCAATCTTGTCCAGTGTGTAGGGCATTGGACTTGAAGTCAAGAAGATTTATTCTTTATTCTGCTGTAGTATGACCAGGGACAAACCACTTAATCCCAATTCCCCCATTCCTAAAATAGGTGTAATTACCTATATTACCTATCTTATTAGGGTTCCAACATCCAGCCTAACTCTGGCAGCATCTATCCATAAAGGTGAGGTTTTTGTTTGTTTTAATGTAAGGTTACTTGTAAAATTAGTAGTCCCCTAAGAATATATTTACTTGAGTCATCATTTTTATTGAAGCATTCCTATTGATAATAGACTTCTTCCTTTATGGAGTCATGATTTTATCTGTTTGGGTATTCTACTACTGAAAGATTGTAACTTCTTTCATTCACAAAAAGCGGTTCTTAGTTAATGATCTTTCTGATTTCCTATAGTCAAAAATTTCATTACCTCATGACCAGACTTCTGGTAGATGAGCATCTTCAAATCTAGTTAAACTGGTTCTGGGGCAGCAGGTAGACATTTTCAAAGTTCTTTTGAAAGGCTCATGTTCATCGTCTTTTCAGCCCCTAAAACTTGCCAAAACTTGTTCTCTGGTGTACAGTCTTTCAGAGGCCTGTGGTCAAGTCATCTTCACATCTGGATAAGGTATTGAAAGTAGTACTATATTGGAGACCTGGAGTACAAATCATAGCCAAGGCATTGTCCCATTTAGAATACTTTTCACATTTGACATGGTTACTAAGATATTTGGGAGAGAAGAGGGGAGAGTACAGCTATCAAAGTTAGCATAGGCAATAAGAATTGCTCAAATAATTTTTCCCCCTAGAAACAATACTTCTTGTTACTCAATAGTTGAGCACTACCACCTCCAGGAAAGTCAGCTTTGAGCAAGGAAAGGAGATAGGAGTGATAAAAGAAACTCAAAACCTTTTATGTTAAGGTAAGCAAAGTAAAAGTGCTGGGCTTCATAACTTTTGAGACAGTGTAACTATATTTGTGATGTATTGATACTAGATTTATAATAGAAATTTTTCCTAAATTGGGATATCACTCATTTCTGATAGTGAATTTTTGAAGTCACTTTAAATCTGAAATATTTTTATTGTTGGTACTGGCTGATATTTAAAAAAAAACAAAAACAGATTTTGAATCTTAATTTGGTCCCAAGTCTTATTGAAAATGCCTTGTGTTTCAATTCTCTTTATATTACTACTGCTGCAACTCTAGCACAGACCTACCTCACCTCAAACTTGTACTACCACAGTAGCCTCCTGACTTGAATTTTGGTTATCTTTTACTCTGTACTCATTATCACATACCAACATCATATTGATCTTCCTAAGACATTGGGGTATTTTGATTGTTTGGGGTGGGAGATGAGGTCTCACTAGTCTCTGTCAGATCTTAATCCTAGCTCAAGCATTTATATGACTTTAAGCAAGTCAGCTCTCTGGATCCCCTTCAGTTTCATTGTATTTAAAATGCTGAGTTTGGATTAGAGGATCTCAAAGCTCACTTCTAATTCTAGTGTTTTATCAGCTGTGCCACTTTAGACAGAATTAATCCATCCTTTCTGAGGCTCCTTTTCTTAATCTATAAAATAGAGAGAGAGGAATAATTCTAGATTATGAATTAAATGCTTTGTAAAATTCAGTGCTATATAAATATCCTTTGTTATATCATTCCTTTGCTAAATTAAAAAATTGCCAGTGGCTCCCATTTCCTTACAGGGTAGCCTAGAATTCTCAGCATCTGAGTGAAAAGTCTATAAGACCTGAATGAGAATTTCTTATACAATCTACTTAATGACTCTATAAAGCCTAAACCTATCTCTATAGCTTTGACCCATGGTTCCTAGTTGTTCTTCCTAAGACCACACAGAACAAGTATATTTTTCTTCCACATGACAGCCTTCAGATATTGAATATGGGATAATAGACCATAGGATCACAGATCTAGAACTGGCAGAAATCTTAAGCATCATCTAGTTCTACTTCTGATTTTACAGATAAGAAAACTGGTCCAAAGTTCAGTAATTTTCCTGTGGTTATGCATTAAGTAGTAGAATCAGTATAAACAGAACTATGTTAATGTTTTCCAAAGTTGCCACCCTTTTTATTGTATCATAGCTATCATTTCTCACCTGAATTTTCCCTTCTCCATGCTAAGCATTCCTAATTCATTCAATTGATTATTGTTTGGCATACCATGTTCTTGTGGAATCTTTTCTAGCTCCTAATGGTAACCAATTCTCTTTTTATTGTCTTTATACACTATTTGCATCTTTCTAATTAGACTTCAGCCTCTCCATCCACTTTTATTTCATCATCTGAAAATTAACTCCTATTTCTGCCTAGATTCTTTGTCTCCTCCAAATTTCCTTATTTCTGTCCCAGGCACCATTATTATTCCATTATTCCAGTCTCAAGGTAAGTAATCTAGACATTATCTTGGACACTTCATTCTCCCTCCCCTCACTTATCTAATCAGTTGCTAAATGTTGCCATTTCTCTCTCTAATACAACTCTTTCTTTCCTTTTATGTCTGCTACCTTGCTTTCAGGCCCTCATCTGTCCTTACCTAGACCATTGCAGCTGCCTCCTAATTAATTCTCTCACTTCAAGCCTCTCCCGATCTGGTTTGTTCTATATATTGCTACCAATATAATTTTTCTTAAGCCTAGATCTGATCGTGTGATTTCTTCTTCACCAGTTTCCAATGGCTTCCTTTTGTGTCGGATAAACTATAAACTCTGCTTTTAAAGTCTTATACAACTTGGCCTTAACCTATCTTTCCAGCCTCATTAGCAATTTATCATCCTCCCATATTTCAGTCCAGCCAGATTGGCTTTCTATCTCTCCTCACAACATGATTTCTCCCATCTCCATGCATTTATGTGCTGCCTCCCATGTTTAAAAATCACTTCACAATTAGTCTTTTTTCTTTCTTTAAGACAAAGCTTGGGCAGATCTGCATGAAGCCTTTCCTGATCTCTGCCTCCTATCTCCAACTACCATACTTCTTCCCAAACTGCCTTTTATTTAACTTAGTATATGTCTTTGTTAACTTTATATTTATGATATGTGTGTATATATTTACACATACACACTTAACTATCTTGTCTATTGATTTAGATGCTTATTTTGAGTAAGGATTGTTTCATGCTTGGTATTACTATCCTCAGTGCTTAATACAATGACTGGCACACAATAGGTAATTAATAAACACATGTTGATAATTGTCACTTCACATATGATTCTTCTTATTCTTTTTCACTATCCTCCAGACCTCATGCTTATTCCCAGTATCAAATTGTTCTTCTTATTTAAATCATATTTTCATCTCACTTTGATCTTTCTTTCTTGAACTCCTATAGCACCTATTGTCTACACCACACCTTTTTATTTTGTTATATACTCTTTTATGTTATTACTTAGCCATTTCATGTGTATGTCTTCTCTTTCCAACAAAAATGTAAGCTGAAAACCAAAGATCTGGTTCCATTTATAACCCCTCAGCAATCAGGACAGTATCAGGCACAAAATAGTTGCCCAGAAATTATTTTATCCACATATTGAAGAATTCAAGGCAATAGTATTATTTAGCCTTGTTCTCTGAAACAGATGTATTCAGTGCATTCTGTATGTTTTAGTAAAAGGAAATCCTTCATTATATTACATGAGAGTGAAAGAATTTGTTTTTCTTATTTCTCTTTTCTCTTTCCACTTCCTAATTAAAAAACACCATCTGAAGGGTATTCCTTAATACATAACTCAATTAGATTTTAGCAACTGAAGAGGAGGGGGAAAGTCAGCTAGTTTTCTTTATTTTGCACAATCTGGTTCCATTGTTTAATAGAAGATTATCTTCTCACATATTTGCATCCAGATTGACTTGACTAGATAAAATACTTGTAAGAAAGAAGAATCTTGAAAACTGAAAAAAGTATCTTGAAAACTGAATAGAATTTTTAAATACTTAAATCATGACTTGAAAACCATATAAATGGACTAGGGGAAGAAGATGATTGAATAGCAATCTTGGAATCTGCATGAGAATCTCAGAGGAAGGAGACTAAAAATTATGGATAGCCCCATCTAACATTAAGTTCTGACTCTATGGTGCTGAATAGTGAAAGGGGCAGGACCATGGCATGACCCCAAGGAAGATGAATGGAGAATGCAGAATCAATTAGGAAGAACCTCTTCTTCTGGGCTACATGGAAAACCGTTTAGCCTGAACCTTTACAGAAATGTATTTTTAAAAATTTTTTAATTAATTAATTCATTTATTTTTAGCATTTTAAAAATTGAGTTCCAAACTCTTGCCTCCCCACCAATTGAAAAGACATGCAGTATGATATCAGTTATACATGTGAAACCATGCAAAATCATAGAAATGTTTTGGAAAGATTAGCCAGCTATCCCTGCTCTTCATCTTGACTCAAGTTCTTTTAACTATTTTATCACAGATATTTTATTTGTAACTACTTAAATTTTGTTATTTTATGGATAATTAGGGAAATATTAGATTTGTTTCCTTAAGATCAAAATTCTTTAAGGGCAGGGAAAGTATTTAGTGTAGAATGTGAACTGGTACTAATAATGCCTACTAGTTGTAAGCTCTATGTGAGTGGAAGCTGTATATGTCACTTCATTATTCATTATTAATCCCCTCTTTCTCCACCTTACCCCTAAGTATCTAGTATAGTGTTTTGCCTACTATGGTTACTTGATAGATAATTGAACAATTTTCCCCATCCTGGCGATACCATTCTTGTCTATAAAAATTTAAGTTTTGGCTTTAGTCAGTAATAATAGTCAATAACTTAACATGACTCCTTGTGCCACCAGCAAGATTAAGCAATATCCTAAATGACACTCATAGTTGGTTTCTCCACAGTTGTGTTTTTTTTTTTTTAAATAACTTGAGGAGGTGGAGAAAGCAAAAAAGGAGGGAAAGAATTTGGAACTCAAAAAATTTTTTTTAAAAAGTCTGTTATTAAAATAGCTTGGTGAAGCCAATCAATTTTTCTTTCTTTTAAAATAAATTTTGCTTGCTAAAATTTTTTAATATATGCTAATTTTTCCCTGTTTCTGTTCTTCTTTCCCCCCAATCATCTCTGTAAAAAGAATTTTAAAAAAAGAAAAAGAATATTCAGCAAAACTGATCAATACATTGAAAAATTATGACATTATAAACAGTGTTCCTCACCTCTGTGCCCATTCTCTTTATACTATTCAAAGGAGTAAGGGTAGATAACTTCTCACAATGCTTCCTTTTTGCCAAACTTACTCTTTGAAATTCTGTAGCATTAATTTTTATTGTTTTATGGTAGTGGTTCTTTCATATGCATTGTGGTAATTATATATATTGTTTAACTTCACTTTGTATCATGTTAGTATAAGTAAGTTTTTCCATGTTGTTCTGTAATCATCAGATTTCAGAGGTTTTTTTTACACATAGTAATATTCCATTACATTCATGTATCAATATGTTTAGCCACTTCCCAGTAAATGGGCAACTTTGTTTTCGGTTCTTTGTTTGCATAAAACGTGCTACTCTGAACATTTTAGTGTATATATGGAGCCTTTCTTTTTAATAATCATTGACCTCTTTGAAGCATGTTCTTGGCCCTGAAATCTTCAATGCCCATAAAAATTTCAGCCACTTTTTAAACAAAATTTGAAATTGCTTTCAAGAATGATTGTACTACATCATAGGCCTATCATCATTGCATTTGTGTATCTCTCTATAGCTCTTCCAAGTGACTTCTATTAGTTCAAGTGCCTATTTCCATCACTTTTCATCTTTGCCAGTTTGCTGGGTGAGACCTCATGAATGTTTTGATTTACATTTCTCTTGTGACTGGTGATTTGGAGCATTTTTTCAAGTTTGCAGTTCTTATAAAAACTTAGCTATCAGGAAATGGATTTTAATTGTGTTGTCTATATTTTATTTTATTTTTTTAATTTTTAAATTTTATTTTATTTTTATGTGCAAAACATATGTATGGGTAATTCTTCAACATTAACCCTTACAAAGCTTTCTGTTACAGATTTTTCCTCCCTACTCCTTACCCCTCCCCTAGATGGCAGGATATCCACTACATGTTAATTATGTTAAAATACTTGGTTGTCTATATTTTAGATACTAAACCCTTATACAAGAAATTTAATACAAATATTTCCCCCACCTAATTGCTTCCTTTCTTATTTTATTTATTATTATCTTATTATCCTATACATTTATTAGTGTTGTACAGATGTTTTCAATTTCATATAATCATATAATCAAAACTATTTGATCTTTTATAATTGTCTTTATCCCTCTTTTGTTAGGAATTCATCTCCTATCCATTATTATAAAAGATATGATGTTTCTTTTTCAAATTTTTTATGGTATGATCATCAATATTTCGATTGCATGTTCATCTTGAAGTTAGTGTGAAATGTGGCATAAAGTTTTGGATTCAATTTAATCTCTGCTAAATTGCTAATTTTTCTGCAATTTTTTTCAGAGGGTTTTTTCCCCTAAGTAATTTTTTCAGATTTATATTTCTGAATCTCCCTTATCTATCTGTTCCATTGATCTGCTTTGTTGTTTTGCCATTTGCAATCATGTAAGACTCTCCATGATCCCATTTAGGGTTTTCTTGGCAAAGGTACTACGATAGCTTGCCATTTCCTTCTCCAACTGTTTTACAAGAGAAGGAAACATGGTTAAGTGATTTGCCATGGGTCACACAGCTAATAAGTGTCAAAGGTGGGTCTGAACTCAGTCTTCCTGACTCCAGGGCCAGTATTCTATCTTCTGTGTCACCTAGCTGCCAGTTGATTTTATGCTGATTACTACTTTGTGATACAGTTTGAAATGCCACTATTAGTTTTAAAAAATAAGCAAGACAGAAAAAGAAACTGTCAGAGGAAAAGAAATGATAGAAAAAATTGGAAAGGGTTGAAGAAAGAGAGTATTTTATTAAGAAAGTGGTGAAATGCTTCCTGAGACAAAATGGTTTATTTATAAGTAATGTTTTAAGTGAGAGAATTTTTATCAGTTATGTTGACAATTTGAGAATCCTATTAAATCCAGTTTACAGTCTTCAGTTTATTTCAAATCATGGAGCACCTCTATAATATAATTCTACAATAATGAAATTTTCATTCTGAGTGATCCACAGTAAGTGGTTTTAGGAGCTAGAAGGGATTGTTTCGATGTAGTCCAACCCTTCTAAAATGGGTTTGCCATTTCCTTCTCTATTGAAAGATGAGGGATAACACCTACCTTATAAGATGTGTTGTGAGAATTAAATGAGGTATCATATAAGGCATTGTGCAAACCTTAAAGTGATATAAATGGTAGATACTGTTTTTACCATTGTCTAGGGTCATACTACTTTTTACTTATTATTTCTCTCTTGCAAAAACTGATCACATTTTTAAATAAACCCACTGTCTAGGTAGGGCTCCAGTTATCCAGTATTTCCATAATTCATTTTTTTCAAGATGAGGGACTAACAGTTTCTCCAAATCTCTTAAACCTTCCAGACTGAAAAGGTAAAAGCTAGATATAAAGTAATTACAGCTAAAAGCACAGAAAACAAAACAAAAAAAGATCGCCTCTTCCCCCTCCCCCCAACCAGGTAACAATTTTTATAAACACCAGAGAATGATAATCCTTAAAGCACTTCCTTGTGGAAGTATGTAGCTTCCACAAGAAGCAGGAAGCACCAACCTTTATGTTCCCAAAACAGGAGCACAATTCTAACTTTCTTATGCCCAGGGTCCATTTTGAGTTCCTTCTTTTTGCCAGCAAAGACTATAAAAACCTTTTCCTCCTCCACCAAAATGCAGCATATACCACCCAAATATGAATAGCCACTTAATTAAGAGAAGAAAAGGAAGGGATAAAGAAAGAAAAGAAGTATGCAAATAATTTTAAAAGTAAAACCCCAAAACTAGGGTTTAAAAAGGTAAATATAAATAAATAATAGAATAGCTTCAAAGGAGTTTAAGCAAAACTAACCATAGAGACAAAATGCCAAGTGAAGAGAAAAGAATAAAAAATGTTTAAGAAAGCATTTTCCCCCTCTCCCCCCAAAAAAACTTATAGAGGAAAGCACATGCCTACCACTCATGACTTTAAATGTTAATGGACTAAATTGTCCAGTAAAATGAAAAGGAGTGGGGGAAAAAAAAACCCACAATTCGTTGTGTACAAGAAACACATCTAAAAAGAAAAGACACAAAAATTGCAAACTATTAGTGATCATGGAAAATCGTTCCATCTCACTATTGATAAATAAAACAACTGAAGTTTATACCCAGCAGATTATTGAATATGACAAAAGATGGGAATAGTCCACATTAGAGGGAATGTGGAAAGACAGTATTAGTAGAACTGCAAACTATTCTAGCTATTCTGGAAAGCAGTTTGGAATTTTGCAAATTAAGTGACTAAAATGTCCATATCATTTGACTCAAAGATCCTACTTACAGGTTTATACGTTAAAGGAGGTCAGTGAATCAAAGAAAGGCCTCATAATTATCAGAATATTTACAGCAGCACTTTTTGTAACAGCAAATAATTGAAAACAGTAGATGCGTATCAGTTTGATAATAGCTAAACAAGTTATAATGTATGAACATTATAGAATATTACTACATGATCAAACTATAGAAAAATGTGGGAAGTCATAAATGGATACAAAATAAAGTAAAATCCAGGAAAGCATTATGAACACTAATTACAGTATTATAAATTGAAAGCACCTCAGCAACAAAGTCATTGAAACTGAATGCCATGAAACCTTAATGACCAAGTTTGGCCCCAAAGAAGAGAAATAATAAGCACTTTCTTCCTACTTTTTTAGTGTGGTGGAGGACTAAATGTGGAAAGCTGCTAAGCTGCTTTTTTCTTTTCTCTCTCTCTCCCTCCCTCCCTTCCTTTTTTTCTCTCTCACACTCTTTTTCTCTATAATAAAGGATGGCCCACTGGGAAGGGGAAGGAGAAAGATATACATTGGGAAATACAGGTGATATAAAAATAAAACATCAATGAAAATTTATTTTAAAAAAATAAAAAGTTATGAGGGGAAATATGTTGTCAATATTAACAAAGTTCATATGAAACAATATTAACTTTTTGCCCTTCAAAACAGAAGAAATAACAAATGATGCTTTTGATAATATGGATGAGTAAATATTTCCAGAATTTGTTTGTGTTAGACTTGAGATTGTGGATTTGAGATTATCCCTACTTAAGATTTTACTGTCTTCAAATATTCAGTGCTGTAGCCATTAACAAAAGCACTGTAACAAGGAGGGGAAAAGTATTTTTCCTACTTGTAATTAAGTGTGAAGAAATAGATCTGAAAATATAGGAATCGGGTATATTATATAATTTTAAACTATTCAACTTAATTACACTAAGACTTTTGGGACACTGCATATTGTTGTGAGTTGTCATAAACATACTAGTCTCTTCAACTAATAGTTTCAGGGGAGGAAAACTATGTGATCTAATTGTTTTGCATCCTTCATAGTACCTACAACACTTAATGTGTGTTTTTAATGAATGCCTGTTGAAACTTGTTTGCCTTTTGCAAAATCTTTTTATTCTTGATAGTAGAGGTAATTGCTTGGACTGTAATATATTTCACAATACTTTTCTCTTTTTTCTTAAAGGTGAAAAGCCATTTACTTGTGAAATCTGTGGCAAGTCTTTTACAGCAAAAAGTTCTCTTCAGACACACATCAGAATACATCGGTATGGTTTTTCAAATATTTGTCATATATTAAAAGCCTTCTGAAAGTATTACTCCAATAGAATTTTTCAATGATGAAATTCTAAATTTTATTTGCAGAAATACTGCCAGTTCAAAATTTAAATCTATAACAAAAAAAAAATAAGAGTGCATAGAATATTTTTATTCAAGCAAATTAGTCTTAGACTGGATCACATTGTCATTTTTTTTCAATATACATATTTGGAGATTGCTCAAAAGCTTTTTTATTATAGTAACATTAATCATATTCATGGGGTTGTAATGATATCAACATCTGGGTTATCTCTGTGAATTAAGGATATAATGATGCATTTCCTACAATCTTGACATTTTAGCAGTAAGGAGATAATCTCATTCAAACTCCTTATTTTTTAGAAATGAGGAGCCTGAGAAAAGTTAAAAGACTTGTCCAAGGTCTCACAGTAGCAGAGCCAAGACTAGAACCTGTGCCTCCTGCTTCTTAGTCAAGTACTTTTAGGGCTATAGCATGTTGCCACCCAAAAAATTCAAACTCAGTTTTGAGAAATGTTTTCTAAAATGTAAATTTTGTGTGTGTGTTTGTTTTTTTACAGAGGAGAAAAGCCATATTCTTGTGGCATATGTGGGAAATCTTTCTCTGATTCCAGTGCTAAGAGGAGACACTGTATATTGCACACAGGCAAAAAGCCTTTTTCCTGCCCCGAGTGTAATTTGCAGTTTGCACGGTTAGACAACTTAAAGGCTCACTTAAAAATCCATAGCAAAGAAAAACCCTTTCCAGAAGCTTCTAGTGCTCCCAGCAGCAGCAACCCAGAAGAAGTGAGGAATATTCTCCATCTCCAGCAGTATCAACTTTCCACATCTGGCGAGCAAGAAATTCAACTCCTAGTCACAGACTCGGTCCATAACATCAATTTCATGCCTAGTCATAGTCAAGGAATCAGCATTGTCACAACGGAAGGCACCCAGAGCATGGCAGCTGACCAAGCTGCTGACCTGACAGTACTCACTCAGCAGCCAGAACACCTGCAGGGTTTGATTCTTTCTGCTCAGCATGACCAAACTGAGCATATCCAGAGTCTTAATATGATGGACAGCCAGATGGAAACCTCACCATCTGATCAGGTGCACATAATCACCCTGTCCAAGGAAACCCTGGAGCATCTTCATGCTCACTGAGAAGCAGCTGAGGAACTTAGAAGTGGCCCCTTCTTGCTCAGCTCAACACATGCAGCAGTACCAGGGATCAAGTTGACAGGCCAGGAAACACTGTATCTTGGCCTATACAACTTAATGAACAGTTGAGCAAAAGTGTAATTCCGTGGGAGTTAACGTCAAATGTTTGTCCAATAAGCTGACCATACTGTGTTAATGACATTTGAAGTCAGGCTTTCTGGTATTGATTAGTTGGTTCTGATACACAGAGTTGTTTCCATCCTTTCAGATACTAGTAAACTAATATTTATAATATTTTACATTCAAAACTGCGAAGTGGCTTGAACTTGTCTAATTTGAACTATCGTGTGACTTGAACTGACCTGTTTGGTAATATTGGTGAAAAACTGTCACTTTTATTCCATCTTATAGGTCTTGGATTTTCACTCAGGTGCTCTACTGTATAATGAAGGCAGTTGTGACTTTTATGTAGAAGTTGAAATTCATCCCTTTGTATTATATTTCTAATCTTCAGGATGACAATTCTGCTAATTTTATTTTGAGTCTTTGATAAACTACAAAAGTCAGTCATGGATTAGTTTAAATTTGACATGTTTGTTGGTTTTGCTTCCTTGTTACTTATGAATACAGAATTGCCACTGAAAGCTAAAAAATGCTTTGGATGCCAAGCCTTCATAATGTGTTAAGGAATATGTTCTTTGACCCTCCAACACCAAAGAATTAGTAACAGTCTTATACTTGAATTATTTCATGATTCTGTAAATCCTACTACATTATGCTTAAGAGGTAAGAATAGATAGTAAACCCTCTATTCAGAATCCAAACAATCAGAAAACTGAAAGAACATATGTGCAAGTATACAGAGGGAACATATTCTTAAATCTCCTTTTGTGAGAAAAACAAATATATAGCAGGATTACAGTTAGGATGTATGTCTTAAAAGTAACATTCAGAGAATGCCATGGGATAAGTATGGAATTCAGCCTAATGTTTTCATCTTCATTACTTTACAGTGGTACTTGATATTCTTGACACCAAGGTCTTCCAAATCATTGGAAAAGTGATATTAAATCTAATTTATGTTATTACATTCTGTCTCTCTGAAAATTGAGTCTACAGTAGCCAGTACTAACCCTAATCCAATCTAAAGGAAAATTCACACAGAAGCTAGACATAATTTTTTTAAATGGCTTTTAATGATTCAAAGACCAGATTTCCTTTCTTTGAACCCCACTAAGTCTTACAAAATTAGTAACCACTTTGTACTTTTAATAATTTTATGATTGAGGCATCATAGAAACATTAAAGTGTGTTGAATATAAATTTTAGTGCTGTGTATTTTGGATTTACTTTTCTGTCAAATAACTAAGGGTTCTTGAGAAAATCCAAGGACATAATTTGATTGTTTACAATTTATATAATTCTGAGATAGAATAGGAGAACCAGATACTAAATATTGGACATAGTTTATTGGTAGGATGTTCTGCATTAAATGCTAGTTTTTAGGTATTCCTAATTTATAGCCTTCAAATATGTATTTTGCAAATTGAAGTAATGGTCTCCTTCAGATTTGTTAAAGAATCACTGTTCCTTTTACATATTTAATGTGCTATATTTTTATTATGTGGAATTTGATTTCCAAAGTAATCTATTTTATATAAAATGAAAAAAAACCCATCATTATATGAATTCTAAATAGGCCAAAGGGAGAAGCTATAAAGTTTTATAAAAAAAATTGTAGCTAAAATAGTATTTTGTGTCCTGCCCTATATGGCTTAACTTTGTAAATAAATGTGAAATACTTATTAACTCATAAACATTTTCAGGCCTTCATTTTCTCCACAGGTTCTATAAGTGGTAAATCAGAATTTCGCTTATAACTTTATCTAGCATAGTTACTCCTTGGGGAGAAATGAAAAAGTGGTTATAATTTTTAAGTCTAGTTTCACAAACTTTATGAAAATGTAAGCAGCTTGAGTGCCTTTATCCTCAGTGTAGGAAAAGTATCTTACCTTATTTTTTTGCCCTGCAGAGAAGGCTTGGGAGAAGACATGTTAGCCATCTTCATATCTTTAAAGCCAGGACTAGTGGATGGAAAGGAGAACAGTGCAACAGGTAGAACAACTTTCTAACTGTCGAAAGTTTTCTGAAAGTGGAATGAACAGAGGTATTGTTTCCTTCCTGTGTTAAGATATGATCATTTATAATTATAAGACCAATTACTAAAGGAGAAAAAAGAATCTGCTCTTTCTAACTCTAGCTTCCCCTTTGCCCCTTAGACATATTCCATCATTTTAAAAGTAAGATTCTTAATTTAGGCATGGTCTTCTCCCTTCCTACAAAAAAAGCGAAGTGGCCCATCCAGAAGAAGGAAGTTATAACTGATACAAAACGTCCAATTTATAGGCATGATAAAATTTTTCTGATGTAATTTGAGATGGTACTTTATACCTCATGGTATGAATTGTACAGTATTTCACAGAAACAATTTCAACACAGATTCATTTTGAAATAAGCCTTGAATTTGTGATTAATTTTATGGTAACTTTATTAAGTATTCTTGAATGTAAGAGGTACAAAGAAGCCTTCTTGGGGAGATCATCTTAATTTTTTTATACTTAAGGTTGAGTCAGTGTGTTACATTTTTGTGAGGAAGTCTGCTGGTTTTATCACTTATAAGAATAAATAAATTAGCTGGAAATCAAGAGCTAATTGGAAAGACAAGCTTTAAAAATGATTTAGTTATAAATACAAGATTTTGCCTATTAAAAAAACTAATAAGTTATTACATTTCCAATTCCACAGTATGGTTTTGTTTTGTTTTTCCAAATGAGTTCAGCACAAAAATCATAGGATTTCAAAAGTAGGAAGAGAACCCTTAGAGGTCATCTGTTTGACAGATATAGAAACTGAGGCTCAAAGGGTTGAAGTGACCCACCTGAAGTCACCTAGCCACCTGTTGTGGCAGAGCTGGCCCCAGAATACACTGAGCTCCATTGCTTTTGCAAAAGTAAATTAGAAGTATCACAAGTCAAGTGATGTGAAACGAAGTTATTTTTGGTATTATAGCTTATTTCCTTTTGTGCATTTTTTTGTGAAATAAAAGGTTCCTTCCCTTTTCATAAGGTATAGTTAATAACAGAAGGCATTTCATTTTCTGTAGGCATTATTTACCTCAAATGTAAACATTACAACATAGCCATGTCTAAAAATAAGTAGTTAGTTGCCAAAATATAATTTGGCAATATTTTTGTCCATGGTTTTGAATATGGCAGCAGCTTGGAAATGGGGACAACTGAGCAAAGGATACTCCCAATTCTGCTAAAATCAGTCAAGTATTTCTTAAGCACCTAGTTAGCACCAGGCACTATTAAGACACTGAGAATATAAATACAAGGACTGGAACAATCCCTGGCCTCAAGGAGCTTAGATCCTAATGGAATGTTAGCATACATATTCCCTTAAAAATAATATTTATCATGATTACATTACTAATTATGTACAGAGGTCAATGGACTTGAAGTCAAAAAACTGAGTCATGGCTCTGATTTAATAGTCAGACCCGGGACAAGGCCTGCTTCAGATTTTTTTGTATCATCAGTATTTGGAACATAGGATTTACTAAATATTCGATTGAGTGAAGTGTTCTGCCTTGGTTTATTCATTTGTAAAGCATAGATAATTTAAGATTTTTGAGTGTAAAGCCCTTGGGAAACTGAAACACTATGTAAGTATAAGTAATAGCACCTTTATATGTAAGTTACATTACATTACAGATTAAATAAGTCTTTATAGCCAGAAAAAACCCTTACCACTGTCTACAGAAAAATATATATTTAAAATTATGGAGTCTAACTTAGAAACTTCTAGAAATCCATCTGTTTCTAGACAGTTTAAGGATGGAACTTTTAGAGTTCTGGGTCTGGAGTCCAGGAAAGCTCATCTTTATTGAGTTCAAATCTGACCCCAGACACTTACTAGCCATATGATTGTGGGCAAGTCACTTAACTCTGTTTGCCTCAGTTCCTCATCTGTCAAATGAGCTAGAGAAGGAAATAGCAAACCACTTTGCCAAGAAAACTCCAAATGAGGTCACAAGAGTTGGACACCATTGAAAAAAGGACTGAACAAAGCACTATCTTAATAGCATTTATAGAGTATTTTCAATTATTTATTACTGATCCCCGATGAAATACAAGGAAGCATTTTAATTGTTTAGAAATATTTATTATGTCTTAATAGGATTTTGGTTGTGCTGGGTTTCTTCATCAATAACTAGTATACAAAATAGCTGAAGAAAATTATTCACTTAAATTCCCTTTCAAAGACTGAGGTTCTTTTGTAATTCGATTTAAAAATAAAAATAATTAAAGATTATTTTGGGTTTTTTAAAGTGTACTCACAGGAGTTTGCATATAGCTGAGGTTATGTTGCTTGGTTTATTTATTCCCCCAGTCACAATGCTAGCAGGATGGAAGCACCTTCACAAACTTAGAATTAAGTTAACTTTTTTTTTTATTGATGGTAAAAAAAACAAAATCCATTTTGAATTCCTTTATTTCCATTTTGGATCCATGGATTCATTATTAAGAGTGATTCAGCTCTATTTTCAGGAAAGAGTGCTCTATATCAAAAAGCCACCTGTTCAAATGATATTTTTACTGTATTGTCATGTGCTAAGATACATTTTCCAAAAACTAATATTCAGTGAGGAAGAAGGCATAGAGAGGAAAGATACCCCCAAAATGAGGGTCCCAAATTGTAATTTGGGATTGAAAAATAGAAGAGCTTATCAGAAGTGGAGCTAAAAAGTTAGCTGAAACGTACATGAATCTATGCTGATTTCAATTAATGAGAAGGTTTTGGACAAAAGGAATGGCTTTTGGGAAGAGCTGGACAGAGTGTATTCTTGACTCTCTTCCTGATGGCCCCAGATGTTTAATGTTGACGACAGTTGGCATAGGTAAGTGTGATGTTTACAGAAGCACCAGAACATGGTGCTTGAATGAATAGAAATAAATTGCAAGATATCACATAGACTATATTTTATTACTCTTGTAAATATTTTTCTGATACACTGTGGACAAAAAGCAACCAAATTGGATGAAAATTAAGTAGATGTGTACAAATACTAAATGTGTTCATTTTTCTTTTTTGCTTGAAAAAGAAATAGATGCTTTTGTAGATGTGTGAGCAACAAGCAGAGAGGAAAGTCATGGAAAGTGTTGGGCTTAGAGTCAAGGGCTTGTCACTTCCTACAATACTTGCATGACCTTAACAAGTCACTCTTATTTTTTGTTTTTTAACTTTTATAAAGGAATATTTACTAGGAAGATAGAGCAAGAACAGGAGTTCATACTATTTTCTTCAACATTCAATACCATGATCTCCTCTTATACCACTTTAGTCTTTTGGGAGAGTGAGCTCAAACTTAATACAATTTCTACATTTGTTCAACCAGATTCACTTCAGAAATTCAGCAGAGCCAATAGGTTATCCCTTTTAATAGACCTAGATATCATCATGTCAGTTGAGTTGAGTCCTGGTTGCTCCTTAAACTACTGGGTGAGCCAGGCTTGGCTGGCCATAAGCTCTGGTCTCAACTTCAGTTCTTGGAGCTTTGGTGACTCTCAGTCTTTTGAAGCTCACAGGTCATGGAATCTAGTCTATTCCATGTCTAATACAAATTCATGACTTTATGTGGACCCAAGTGGGGAGAATAGATCTTTGGCACTGGTGGAACTTCTCTCCAAAACAACAACTTCAGCTACTCAGGTATGGATGGGAGAGCTAGAGACTTCTCACCTTACAGCAACTGTTCTATTCTGAATACTAAGAAAAGGGTTGGTCCTCTGAATATTAAGGGGGAGGGGGGAGGAATGGGTTGTTTCTCTGAATACTAAGGGTCGGGGAAAGAGGCTGGTTCTTATTTTCATCTATAAAAGGAAGAAATTCGACTTGCATGACAAGGATCTTTCTGGGAACCTATAATTCTTTTCAAAAAATTATTTTCAATTAGAAAGCATTTAATTTCTCTCCTACCTTCCTATTTCCCACTGGGAAAAAAAAAGGAAGAAAGAAAACTATGGTAAATATGTGTTAGTCAAGCAAAAAAAAAATCCCACATTGGCTATATCCAAAAAAGTATCTAATTTTGCATCTAGTATATCATCTTTATTAAGATATTGGTACCATACTTCCTCCTCATTTCTCTCGCATCATAGTTGATCATTTTACAGTCTTTCACAGTTACCTGTCTAAAAAGTTAATATAGAAAATGTTCTGGTCCTATTTCATTTTGCAACTTTTTTTTATGCAACTCTTCCCAGGTTTCTCTGAAACCATCCTTTTCTTTTAAGACACATTAGTATTCGATTACATTTAAATACTACAGTTTATTCAGCTGTTTCCTAATTGATGGGGACCTAAATCTATAATTTGGTATCACATGTTGTGCCCTGCAGTGCCACATACCAGAAAGGAAACAATGAAACAGGAAATATAGTCTTAAATGGAGAGTAATGTCTTTTTGTATAACTCAAAAAGAACTTAATTTTTATCCTCATGTTCAAAATGAGGGATTGGATGAGATAATCTCTAAGGTTCCATCCAGATTTAAATCTGAACTGAAAGCACTTTGCAAACTTCAAGGTTGCTGTGTGGACACCAATTATAGACATTTGTTAAATTAAATGCTCTGGAGATCTTTTACAAATTGGGTTAAGTGAAACAAAAGCTAGCATTTATATACTGTGCTTTAATTGTAAAGTGCTGTTCATACAATCTCATTTGATCCTCACAAGCAACTCTGTGAAGTAGGTCCTGTTACTGTCCTCATTTTACAGATGATGAAATTTGCCATGAGTCACAGCTAGTAAGTCTTCAAAGAATTTGAACTCAGGTCTTCCGGACTTCACACTCTATCCACAGGGTCACCTGGCACAATTAGGCAGCTAGTGACACATAGGATAGAGCACTGGCCCTGGACTGGGCAAATCACAACCATCTGTAAAACAGGAATAATAACAGCACCTTCCAAGTGAGGTTATTGTGAGGATCAAATGAGATAATATTTGCAAAGCACCTAGCACATAGCCAAGCGGATATGGCCTCCCTCAATTATTTTTGTCAGTCAACAAGTATTTCTGAAGCTGAACCTTGAAGGGAGCTTACAGTTCTGTCTCCAAGAGGGAGTGCATTCCAAGCCTGAGGGCAGAGACATTGGGGCAGAAGCAGGGAGATGGGATGTCATGGACAGGAAACAGCCAGTGAGTCAGTTTGATTGGAGAAGCATTGGGTATGTGAGGGCAAGTAGCATGAAATCAGCCTAGAAAAATGAGTGCCTCAGAGGGCTTTAAATGCCAACTGGAAAACAACTTTGGTTTCCATTTTGTTTTACTGGCCCACAAGACACATTGGGTAGCAAACACAGAGACAACTTCCTCCTAGTCAAACTGAGTCATGAGCCAAAAACCCATGTTATTTATTCACTTAGTTGCTAGTGCTGAATAATCAGTTCTGAAAGAGATGAGGTGGACAATACAAAATGGCCCATGAGCCATTATTAAGATGAGACTTTGGACTCTGTTTTTAAACTGCTTTTATGTTTAGATATGGGTGTGCCTAATAATCTGGGAACTCATTTCAAGCTAAGTCATGAAATTGTGAAGGACTAATTTAACCTTTATGGAGGAGCCGGGAAAACACTCTAGTTTTTTCCCACTTGGGCACCTGGGTAACTCCTCCTTTACGTTCTCCAGAATGGTAATGAGACCTTTCCACTCCCTCCTTGCCTACCCTCTTTTCTTTTCCCCCCTCCCCTGCCCCCTTCACTTCAGCACTAAATTAAGCCAAGCTGCCTTCACTTGGCAGAGCAAAGAGTGTGTGCTTTGTGAGAGCCACAAAGCAAGTAACTCCCACGAAGCCCTAGCTCTCCAAGTGTGAGTCATGCCCATTGGCCTTGTGATTTTCATATTTATGATATGACAGTGTCCACACTGTTAGATAAAGATGTGAGAAATTTTGTGGCCCCTATTGTCAGAATGGAAAGCACTGGCCTCTGCAGTCAGGAGACCTAAATTCCAGTTCTAGCCCTGCCTTCCCCCTTAAAAATGAGAGCAAACCTTTCTGGGACTCAGTTTTCTCATCTATAAAATAGGGAGAGACGGGACTGGGTCATTTTTTCCCCAGCAGTTAATATTCCAAGCTTCTAAAATCAAACTCCACCTGACATTCAAAACTGTTTCTTCTGAGACATTTACTTTATTTGTAAAGATAGATGTCATCGGTAGACCACTTTTAGATTTACAAAGCTTTACATTTACTTTTACATTTATTATCTTATTTGATTTTCATGTTATGACACACAGCAGTGTTCTAATTTTATAAACAAGGAAGCTGAAACTCAAGACTGTTAACTTCCCCAAGGTCTCATGTGTGGCAAAGCTGGGAACCTATCTTCAAACCCTCAATTGTAGTCCTTGTGGGTGTTTTCTTAAAGCCCAGTTCCATGAAGCAGTAAAGAGATGCTTACTCATTAGCTTCCTGATAAGAGACCAGACTAGAGGGCCAACCCTGGCCAAAGCTTCCGGGAAAGAGATTGCCCTTGTCAGCTCTGCCACCTGTAAGGTCAGGAAAGACCAGATGGAAACCCCACCTGGGCTAGAGGATATAAAGGGCCTAAATATCCTGGTAGGAAAACCCCTAATAGTTTGTGGAGAGTTGTCATAACTCACATTTTCCTTTTCTATGCTTCTTCCTATAGAGCAAATATTATTTCTCCCCCCCCCCCCCCAGAAGCAAGGAAACATCTTGATTACTTGCTCAGTTTGTTCTAGGGTTAAGACCAAGCTATTCAAGTTAAAACTGCACTGAAACTTTTGGTTCATCTTGTGTTTTTGTTTGATTTTGAGGTTTGGTTGGACCTTTGGGGGGTGGGGACGGTGTTTCCTAGTGGAAAAGCCTAGGTTTAAACAGTATTTAAGATGCTTCATAGTTGTGTAATTACGGACATGTAAGTCATTGAAAATCGGTTTTCTCATCTTCAAAAATGGGTGTAAGACGTGAATTGAACTTAACTTAGTTGTTTTAAGGGGAAAAAATGTGAGTTGGTAATAAGCTCTATTTAAAGATTTCCAGCTAAATGGAACCTTGGAAGGAGGCAAAGCTGGACTGTCCGGGTCCCCTCCATTCCATTCCTCTCAGTGTCCTTCAATCATCCGAAGCAACAGACTAATATTTGCCTTTCCTATATCACGGGACTTGATGTTGCGTGGAAAAGTTTCTGAAACTGCAAGTGTGAGCTATTTCCTCTCCGGGAGCAAATACCAGTTCCCACCCCTCCCTCCAGAGATCCCAGGCTCCCAGCCAGCCTCTGCCTTCCCCGCTTCAGGGAGACTCCAAGTCCGCCATGCCCTCCTCCACCCCACCCTGCCCCGGCAGGCGGCTCGCGTGGAGTGGGGGCGGACCTAGAGATCGGCCAGCCCCGGCCCTTTAAAGTCATGAGATGCTTAAAGCACTGATAATAAAGGCAACTGCTTCTGGAGCAGGGCCCTCCCCTACCAGAATCCCCCGGCCCCACATTCATCTCTGCCTGGTTAGAGGGTGTCGAAGAGGAGCCCCGAGCTGCTCCTGTTGGAGATAGCTGGGCTTCCCGCGCCGCTTCCCGCGCCGCTTCCGCGCCGCTTCCTCCTCGCTTCCTCCGCCTCTCTCTTCCCTCTGCGCCCCACCTCCCCCAACCCCGCCCCTACTCTACTGCCCCGGCCCCAGCAGGAAGCGGCTCCTCCATCAGGCCCCTCCCCAGTCAGCCTGCGCCCCTCCATCCCGGCTCCAGTGCGCCTCTGCTCCGGTAAGTGCACCAGCGGTGCCAGATGTGCGCCCCCTCCCCGCCCCTGTCCTTGTCCCTCTGCCAGTCATCGATGAAACTGACCGGGGCCCCTAAATGAGGATGAGGAGGGGGGACTAGGCGGTTCCCCGTACGTGCCCAGCACCAAGACTGCATCCCGCTGGGCAGCTGTACCCCTGGGGATGTCTTGGAATCGGCGAAGCCCCGGGGCTAAGGCTATGGGTGTGCATAAGCACACTCTCTGCCCTCTGCTGTCTGTGAGCCCAGTGGAAAGGGGCATCCTTTGGCTGTAAGGGATCCCTTCTCCCAGAAGGTTAAAGGGGGTCACTTCCACTGTGTCCCCATCCCTGTGAGGACTTTGTCGGACTTCTGTCCGAGTTTAGGCTTTCCCCCACCCCCCCAACTTCACCCGGAGATGGCCACTTTGGAAGGCTCTTTGTGCTTTATATTGCTCTGTTTACTTGAGTCTCTCCTTCCAGTCCTTTTTCTCCACCCTGATAGCCACCTTTGGCCTTTTTAATGCACCTCAATGACAGCTGTGAACCAGGTGTTTGGAATCGGCAGAACTTTATCTCCATCCAGTTGCTGTTGGATTGGATAGCTGCTGCCCACCCACTCATGGTGGACATAATTCCTGAGATGGGGGTGGGAGAGTAGATCCCGCAGAGTTCTTCCCCAATTCTCCAAACCAATCCCCTCCACTACTCAAAGGGGCTTGAGGCCCCCTAGATGGGATCAGGGACTGTTAGAGCTTGAAGGAACCTAAGAGAGCTCATTTAGTCCGAACTGCTCACTTTTACAGATAAGGAAATTGCTACCCAAAATATCTGAAGTTGGCACAGCCAGGGAAGAACTGAGGTATCATCCCAATTCTGTTTCTATTCTTTGTTCCCCAATCTTGGCCCAACTCATCTTCTCTTTCCTGAAAATTTCTCCTTCCCAAGCTACCCCTAGCAAAGTGGAGAAATAAAGGAAGGTCTTGTTCTGAGGAGATTCCAGAAGTGGGGGTCCAGTGGATGCCAGAGGAGAGGAAAATTGGTTAGAAAGGGTAAAAGTCTTAGATCCCTGCCCTCCTCCAGGGGCCCTCAGAGGAGCCTCAAGTGAACAGGAGGGAAGTACCATGACCACAGTGTGTCATCAAACAGACCCAAGAAGCCAGATGGATATCCAGTCACATACTCTCTGTCTCTCCCCACTTCCTCTGTATTGTTAGAGTCTTGAGGTGGTTTGGGGGGTTGTAGGTGGAGCCTGATGAAGGGAAGTACCTAACTTCTTCCCCTGAGTTGCCGGTGATCCCCTGCCTAGCTTAGTGCTGAGGTGTCTGTGATGCTGTGATGTCTGAGTGCCCTGGAGGTGTAGGATAAATATACAAACTTGCAAAACCGTAAAGCCTGGGAATTTTGCCTCCCACTCTTTGTCCTTGAACCCTCCTACCACTATTTCTTCTACCCCCTGCTCCTTTTACTATCCTTAGAAATGTAGACCTATTTTCCCAAGTCCCCTTATGGAGAATAACTAAGAGCTCTTACCCTTTAGAATCAACACACACTTCAGACTGTGTTTGTCAAATCCAGAGAATCTTTGAGATAGGGTCCTGTTTTTGAGGCTCTAGTTGGGAGGGGGGTGTGAAACACAAGCAGTCTCTCTTAAGCCAAGGGATGAGTAGTGCCCACTGTACCCGGTACTGCCGATTTTTCATTTCCAAATTTGGCATCTCACTTAGAATCACAGGAAGCTGAGTCTGTTTCTAGGGATCTGGAAAATTGTGAGAGGAGGGGAAAAGGAACTGATGATATTGACTGCTCCATGGGGCCAATCAGGGCTGGGATCATTTCTCTGCCCCCTCTCCTCCCATTCTGTTTCTTCCCTCCTCCAGAAGTCCTGTGGGTATGTGTATGTGTGTGTATGTGTCTCTCTGTGTAACTATTTCTCTCACCAATTGTTCCCCTTCCCCTAGATTCCCTGTTGGCTTCCTCCATGGCAACTACTGCTTCCCAGAATCCTGCCCACGGACTGTTTGAGAACTTTTTGCAGGCACAGCTATGCAAGGATGTGCTCAGCAGTTTCCAAGACCTCTGCATGTGTCTGGGCCTGAAGCCTGGGGGGAGGCTGTCCTTGTATCACAAGCTCAAGGCTGAGCTCAATTACTGGAATGCCAAGAGCCTGTGGGCCAAGCTGGATAAGCGAGCCTCCCATCCCGTTTATGAGCAGGGGAAGGCCTGTGCCAGCACCCAGGTGGGCAGGTAGAAATAGGGCGGGGGCCTGGAGCAGGACATGGAAAGGAGAAGAGCCACAAAACTGGAGGGTGAAAGATTTGGGGGTGAGGGAATAGGATGGGTCCTGACCACACATGGCTCCCCTCTTCCCCTCCCCTCCTTTCCTGGCAGTGTCTGGTGGTAGGAGCTGGTCCCTGTGGCCTGCGAACAGCTGTGGAACTGGCTCTGCTGGGTGCCCGTGTGGTGCTCGTGGAGAAGCGCACCAAATTCTCCCGACACAATGTACTCCATCTATGGCCTTTTACAATCCATGACCTTCGGGGGCTTGGTGCTAAGAAGTTCTACGGGCGCTTCTGCACAGGCACCCTGGACCACATCAGTGAGTTAAGAAGGCAGAGGGCATCAGTCTCAGGGCAATGGGGGTCCCTACTGACTGGATTGAGGCTTGAAGCTAGCCATGGCTCTTCCCTGGTTGGTACTATAGGAGCTGTGCAGGCGAGGGTGCCTCTTGTAACCCCCTCAATTCAGTTTTTTTGCTTATTATGTAACCCATTCCTCTTCTTCTCCAGGTATTCGGCAGCTTCAGCTGCTCCTCCTGAAGGTGGCTCTACTGCTAGGGGTGGAGATTCATTGGGGGGTAACTTTCACAGGCCTTCTGCCCCCATCTCAAAAGGGTAACTTTGCATCCTTTCCTCCCATTCAGTGGATCCCTTAGCTGTGATCTCAGAAGAGGGAGAGCTCAATCCTAATTTCCCCCTTCTTGTTTCTCATCTTCTAGCTCCCATCCCTTATTTTCTGTCACTTCTCATCCTTCTGTCCCCCTTAAGAATTGGCTGGAGGGCACAACTCCAACTCAGCCCCTCTGACCAATTGGCCCAGTATGAATTTGTCCCCTTTCCTCCCATTCAGTGGATCCTTTAGCTATGGTCTCAGAAGAGGGAGAGCTCAGTCTTCTTTTCATCTTTCTTGGTTCTCAGCTTCTAGCTCCCATCCCTTATTTTCTGTCGCCTTTAGGGACTGGCTGGAGGGCACAGCTCCAACCTAGTCCCTCTGACCAACTGGCCCAGTATGAATTTGATGTTCTCATCTCTGCTGCTGGCAGTAAATTCATCCCTGAAGGTGAGTGACTCCCTTACCCTGAGTATTTTTTGGCCAACCCCTCCCAAGCCTCCCAGACACCTGATTCTGAGCCTCACACACAATCCCAGCCCCCACTTTACAGGATTGCTCCATAGGGCAGTTAGGTGATACAGTGGATAGAGTGTTAGCTCTGGAATCAGGAGACCTTGAATTCAAATTTGACCTCAGATTAATACTGTCTGTATAATCCTGGTCAAGGCACTTAACTTTACCTCAGTTTCCTCATCTATTAAATGACTGGAGAAGGAAATGACAAACCTCTCCAGCATTTTTGTCAAGAAAACCCCAAATGAGGTCATGAAGAACTGAATACGACTGAAAAACAACAAAATAACATTAGGTTGACTCTTATTCATTTTCTTTTGCTCACATTTCTTCCCATATTTCTACCAATCCCCAGGTTTCTCGGTCAGAGAACTGAGAGGTAAACTGGCCATCGGCATCACGGCCAACTTTGTGAATGGTCGCACTGTGGCTGAAACGCAGGTGCCGGAGATCAGTGGTGTGGCTAGAATCTACAATCAGAGCTTCTTCCAGAACCTGTTCAAGGCCACAGGTCAGGGCCGCTTCCATCCGCTGGACTACTTACTGCCTGGGTACCTGCACCCAGGTTGTCATGGCACCTCCTAGTGCCAGGCTCTACCCCACAGTGCATGACTACCAGAATGAAGTGTGTGTGTGTGTGTGTGTGTGTGTGTGTGTGTGTGTGTGTGTGTAAAGACTGAAAGAGTAGACCCTTTCTCAGACCTTTTTCTCTGCCTAGCAATGGTGAATAATTCAGGTAACACAGCAGATAGACCTGGAATCCAGAAATTCTGAGTTCTAATCCTGCCTCATATATGTAGTAACTGTTTGACCATGTGCAGAAGTCACTTCACTTCTTTCAGACTCAGTTTCCTCATCTGCAAAAGCAAGGATACTAATAGCACCTCCTTCATAGAAGTGTTATTAGAATCAAGAGACATAAAGTATGTAAAACACTTTGCATATATTAACACAAGCCTTTGTGGTTTATGGGATTTTCAGTCTGTTATCAATGATCCTTCTTCTATTGATGTCTCCCTGTCTAGCCACTAGCAATGTCCTGGTTTGTACTGGACTAGTTTAAAAGACATTAATTTTAAAGATATGTACTGGATTAATTTAAAAGACATTAATTTTTTTATTAAAACTTTTTATTTTCAAAACATATGCATGGATAATTTTTCAACATTGACCCTTGCAAAACTTTGTGTTCCAAATTTTCCCCCTTCCCCTTACTACCTCCCCTAGATGGCAAGTAATTCAATATAAAAGACATTAATTTTAAAGACATGTATTGAATTAAATTAAAAATAAAAATCACAGTATGTAACCTTTTCCAAAATCTGCCATCCTTTAATCCCAATTGGTAATGAGTTGAAGAGAGATTTGAAGATAAGAAACCTCAATCCTGAGACTCCCACCATTCAAAAATTGTACTCTTCCTCTTCCTTTTTCCCCCTCCTCTTCCTCCATAGGCATTGACCTGGAAAACATTGTTTACTACAAAGATGATACCCACTACTTCGTGATGACTGCCAAGAAGCAGAGTCTCCTTCGGCTGGGAGTGCTTCGTCAGGTAGGAGCATGGACTGGGCCTGGATGCACTGGAGAATTATGGAACTGAGGGAGGTAACTGTACTTGCAGGATTGGAGGCAGAGGAAGTAATGAATAGATGGAGCTGAGCTCAGGGTCATGCAAGTGGATGAGCCATCCACATCCAGAGAAAGTACTATGGGGACTGAATGTGGATTACTACATAGTATTTTCTCTCAATTTTCCCCCTTTTGATCTGATTTTTTCTTGCATAGCATGATATATGTGGAAATATATTTAGAAGAAATGCACTTTGGATTACTTGTTCTCTAGGGGAAAGAAGAGGTGGAGAAGAAGGGAGAAAAATTTAGAACACAAAGTTTTGCAAGAATAGATGTTGAAAACTATCTGTACTGTATTTTGAAAAATAAAAAGCTATTACTATTTATTTTAAAAAGTAGCTTGCTGGGTGGAAAAGTTAGGAAGACCTGAGTACACCCTGGACAAGCCACTTAAATTTTCCTAATTTCAGTTCCAGGACTACACCTGATATGCTATTCAGCTGTCTCTATTTTTATTATAAACTTAATTATCAATAAGAAACAAATTCCATTATTCTAGGAAGTGCAAAAATAATTTGTGTACAAAACCATAAACTTTTTATATACATCTTAAAGTATATATTAAACTTATTATTGTTATTATTATTTTTTTTTTTTTTGCTTAAGCAATTGGGGTTAAGTGACTTGACCAAAGTCACACAGCTAGGAAGTGTTAAGTGTCTGAGACTAAATTTGTATTCAGGTCTTCCTGACTTCAGGTCTGATGCTCTATCCACTGCGCCACCTAGCTGTCCCAAGTATATATTAAACTTAAGGTACTCACAAAATTGTCTTAGGTCCCTGTATGAAACTTAGTTTTCTACTATGTATTACATGAATTTTTAAACTTAATTTAATTTATTTATTTTATTTCTTAAGTGTTTTATTTTTCCAAATACAAAAATAGTTTTCAACATTCATTTTTGTAAGATTTGTGTTCAATTTTTTCTCCCTCTTTTCCTTACCTTCTCTCTCCCCAAGATAGAAGCAATCTGAAATAAGTTGCACGTTTTATTGATGAACTTTTTTTTGTTACCTAATTTTTTCTTATGAATAGAAATCCCTACACAAATAAAGCTAGGCAGACACAATCAGCACATTGCCCAACTTTAAAAATGGGTGTGTGATATCTTTCTAATGGGCTACTAGGGAGTGTGACAGATAGAGTGCTAGATTTGTTACTCAGGAATACCAGAATTCAAAGCCTGCCTCAAATATTTACTTAACTGTATCATCCTAGGCAAGTCATCTAACTTCTGCTTCAGTATCCTCATCTGTAAAACAAGGGGATAATCAAAGCATCCATCTCTCAGGGCTGTTGTAAGGATCAAATGAGATAATATGTTTTTTGAATGTTTAATTAATAAATATTAATTTATTTTTAAATTAAAATTTAATATTTTATATTAAATGTATATAAACTTTTTAAATATACATTTCTTTATGAATCATGTTGAGAGAAAAATCAGAACAAAAGGGAAAAAAACCACAGGAGAAGAAAAAAAAAGTGAATAGAGTATGTGTTGATTTACATTCAATTTCCATAGTTCTTTTTCTGAAAGCAGATGGCATTTTCTATCCAAAGTTCATTGGGATTGCCTTGGATGAGATAATATTAACAAAGGACTTAGCACAGTGTCTGGCACATAATAAACACTATATAAGTCTTAGCTGTCATTTGTAAAGCACTTAGCATAATGTCTCTCCCATGATAGGCTCTTAAAAATTGCTTGCCCCATTCCCTTCCTCTACCCTCCCCAGTTTTGCTTTCTTCCCTAAAACAGGAGACACGCTTCATAGTTATAACTGCTGACATTTGTATGACTCTTGAATGTTTGCAAAATGCTTTGCATGAGTTATATTATCTCATTTAACCTTGGGGATTGGGGGCTGGGGTGCTGTTATTATTCTTATTTTAAAGATAAGGAAATGGAGACTGAGAAAGGTAAAGTGGTTTGCACACATAACCAAGAATTATCTGATTTGAACTCAGTTGTTAACTCCAAGTCTACCTTGCAGCCTTTTAATTAGGATTGGACAGAGTTCTACAATCTTTCACAGTGATTTTCTACCCCACTTCTACAACAAATCTACATGCATGATTTTTTAGCAGATGGGGTCTTGGGGGTGCAGGAAGCAGGGGGTCCCCCATTATAGCAGTCAAGGAAAGAGCCCAAGATTGGGCTGCAGACAAGTGGGTTCAGATCCCAGCTCTTCCACCCTCTGGTGTGATCTCAGGCAGCTCTGGACCCGAATCCGTTTCCTTCTGTGCTGAATGACCAGACTGGCCCTAAGATTCCTCCCAGCTGTAACTCTCTTGCTGATTTTCTGGGTCTTTGGTTCTGTGCCTCCAGGACTTTGCAGACACAGATCAGCTCCTGAGCAGTGACAACATAGTACCAGAGGCCCTACACCGCTTTGCCCGTGATGCTGCTGACTTTGCCACCCATGGCAAGCTAGGCAACCCGGAGTTTGCCTGTGATGCCCGTGGCCGGCCTGATGTTGCCGCCTTCGATTTCACAAGCATGACGAGGGCAGAGAGTGCCTCACGAGTACAAGAAAAACACGGGGCTCGGGTGCTGCTGGAGCTGGTGGGCGACTGCCTGGTGGAGGTAAGGAGGCAGCGAGAGGCCTGCCTGGTGATTGTAGGACAGAGAAGAAGAAGGGAGAGGGGAGAAGATGCTCTTGCTAGCTCTTGGGATTTACAACTCTTTAAACATGGACCTGAGCATTTAGAGGGAAGGTTGAGGGAGCTCTTTAAACATGGACCTGAGCAGATGGAAGGAAGGTTGAGGAAATGAATGCTTGCCTACTCACTGTGTGCTTTGTTGTTTCTTATTACTTCAATGTCTCTCCAGCCCTTTTGGCCACTGGGCACTGGTGTGGCCCGTGGCTTCTTGGCAGCTTTTGATGCAGCCTGGACGGTAAAGATGTGGGCAGGGGGTGCTCAGCCCCTAGATGTTCTGGCAGAGAGGTGAGCATGGGGCCAAAGGACTACTGTGGGGGAGATAGAGATGGAGAGGACATGGGAGACTAATGCAGGGGTGGAGATTGTAGAGTAAGGGCAATGGGGGTGGAGTTTTCAATGAATGGAGACTGGTAGAGGGGGAACAATGGTGATGGGCTTTCCATGATTCTGGAAACTCACCAACTACTCCATACTCCTCACTTTGCTGCTTACTACCCCCTTCCCTAATCCTCCCCTCATTTCTTTCTTTCCCCAGGGAGAGCTTGTACCAGCTCTTATCACAGACCTCCCCTGAAAATATGCATCGAAATATAGCCCAGTATACCCTAGACCCAGCTTCTCGATATCCCAACTTGAATATCCGCTCTGTGAGTCCCCAGCAGGTCAGTCACCCTTCCTATCTGTCACCTGCCCCTTTGGTCCCCCAGGAGAGAAAAGCTCAAGTTCATGACGGGCTGAGCTGTGGCCAGAAAGGGATTTTGGTTGTCCTGGGTCAGTAGTGGGGAAGGAAGATCAGTCATTTAAATAGTCTAAAATTGTGCCAATTCTAGGTACAAGATCTTTATGACATAGGGGGCAAGGACCTGGAGTGGAAGAAGAATGACAAGACTGATTCTGCCAAGCCCCCTGCTCCTGGTGAGTGGGCCGTGCCCTCTGTGGTCTATCTGTGTTGCCAAGTACTTTGCCCCTACCTTGACCCCTGTGTGATCCATCCCTATCCTGAAGAATAGTGAGTGGCCCTGCAGAACACTGTGGCCCCGATGCCATTCCTTCCCTTCTTCAGACCCCCTTCCCTCCTTTCTTTTCTTTCTTTTTCTTTCCTTTTTTTTTCCTGAGGCAATTGGGCTTAAGTGACTTGCCCAGGGTCACACAGCTAGGAAATGTTAAGTGTCTGAGATCAGATTTGAATTCAGGTCCTCCTGACTTCAAGGCCGATGCTCTAACCACTACACCACCTAGCTGTCCCCCCCCCTTTCTTTTCTTTCTACTTCCTGATGACTGTGTGCCAGTCAAATCAGCAGCTGCCCCCGATAGGACCTGGAGTTAAGTCTTCCCTGCCCCTCTTCCCACATCACCAGTGCAAAAGCAGTTCAGATGGACAGAGATTGTTGCCCACCTTTTATACCCTGATGCCAGGAAGGCGGCCCATGTACCTTAGGAGGTGGGTCCTTAGCCTGCCTCAAGAAAGAGCTCACGCTGACCTGTGCCATTGCTAAAAATGCTATTAAGAAGACCCAGTGAGTGGTGGAGTAAAAACACCAAAGGACATGAATTTAAGCCTAACCTGTGCTACTTTGTTAAGTGTGTGAAAAATGATGATAATATCAATAGCCAGCATTTATACAGTGCTTTAGAGTTTGTACATCAATTTACATGATCTTGTTTGAGTCTGAAAGCAACCCAGTGAAATAGGTGCTGTTATTATCCCCACCTTGCAGGTGAGGAACTCAGGCTTGGAGACATTAAGGGTCTTAATCCAGGGTCACCCAGCTAGTAAGTGTTTGAGGACTCAGGTCCTCCCTCCCATCTCCAAGTTCAGCGATGTCTCCACCATAGCATCTGGCTGCCTAGGTATGACTATGAGCAAATCACTCACCTCCTCTGTACCTCAGTTTTGTCACCTGTAAACTGGGAAACGACACCTCGTGTAAGAGAGCACCTGTCAGTGCTGCGCAGGCAGGAGGGATGATGGTGGCGATGTCAGGTGTCCTTTGCCCATCTGCTGCCCTCCCTACCCTATGCTCAGAGCAGTGCCCCTGGTCCCTGCTGCTAGGACCCTGTAGAGCCTTGTCGGGTGTGATTTCTGTGAGCTCCGATGACCTTCTCCCTTCCTTCCAGGACCAGCGCGCACCCAGGAGGAGCTGCTCTTGTGGTGCCAGAAACAGACGGCTGGATACCCGGGGGTCCGGGTGACGGACTTCTCATCCTCTTGGGCCAACGGTCGGGCCCTCTGTGCTTTGGTGCACCGGCTCCGACCCAGTCTGCTGTGAGTGACAGGCAGGGGCTGCTCATGGAGACTGGGATGTGCAGAGGAATTGGTGGGGGTTGCTATGAACCCATCGGGGAGGGGGTGGTTAACAGTCTGGTTGGATAATTGAGACCCCTCCCATTTAGACCCCCTTCTGTCCCCTGCCCTATTCTGTTTAATTCCACCTAAAGTTAATGTCTGTGACTCATCTGAGGGCTGTCACATGGGGGAGGAGGCATCCTCTGCTAACCTCCTGTCTCCTTTCCTTCCTACCCTAAAGGTTGCCTTTCTCCTCCCCTAGCTGCACAGCCCACCCTTGCCTCCCAATAACTTTGCTCCCCATAACTTTTCCTCCTTTTCTTCCCCATTTCCTTTTCCTCTGTATCTTGATGACTCCATTCCCTTATTATTTCTGCTTTTTCTTTTACTTCTGTCCCTAGTGACTTCTCAACCTTGCAAGGGGCTGGAGCTCTGGAGACCACAGCCTTGGCAGTAAAGCTGGCTGAACAAGAGTTGGGTATCGCACCGGTGATCCCTCCACAAGTGCTGGTGGCTGGAACTGATCCCCTGGGCCTCATTGCCTACCTCACCCACTTCTACAGTGCCTTTGGAAAAGCTCCTCCTAGCCCAGGTATCTGTAAGGCCCGTGGTCATCGCAATGAGCAGGCAAACCGTTTTATCCCTCAATTCCTTTATCTGTAAAATGAGGGCAATTATTCTTTTTTTTCTTTTTTTTATTTTATTTACATAACATATGTGTGAGTAATTCTTCAACAATAACCCTTACATAGCTTTCTGTTACAAATTTTTCCCCCCAACTCCCCACCCCTCCCCTAGATGGCAGGATATCCACTACATATTAATTATGTTAAAATATTGGCAATTCGAATATATGTATACATATTTCCAAACTTATCATTGTTGTGCAAGAAAAATCTTATCTACACAAAAGACATCAGATAAAGGAAACACAATGTAAGCAAACATCAATCAAGGAGTATGAGAATGTTATGTTGTGGTCCACATTTCACATCCGTCTCTCTGGGTGTATATGGCTTTCTTCAGTGAACAATTGGAGGTGGTTTGAAACATTTCATTGTTGAAGAGAGCCATGTCCATCAGAATTGATCATCATGTAATACTGTTGTTGCCGTGTATAATGATCTCCTGGTTCTGCTCATTTCACTCAGCATCAGTTCATGTAAGTCTCTCCAGGCCTCTCTGAAATCCTCCTGCTGGTCATTTCTTACAGAACAATAATATTCCATAACATTCATATACCATAATTTATTCAGCCACTCTCCAATTGATGGGCATCTATTCAATTTCCAGTTTCTTGCCACTACAAAAAGGGCTGCCATGAGGGCAATTATTCTTGTACAGAACTTTGCAAACCTTAGTGTCACCAACTCTAAGCTGCCAAATAAGTGCTTTCACCAAGCCTGGCAGAAATATGATGCTGATGATAGCAGTTAGCATTTATATAGTGCTTCAAAGTTTGCAAAGCACTTTACCTCTTTACTTTGGATCCTCACAACCACCCTGTGAGGTAGCTGCTGTTATTATCTCTACTTGATAGGTTGGTAAACTGAAGGACTTGCTGAGTGTCATACAGCTAGAAACTAGAACTAAGGCCTTCCTGACTCCTCACCTGGTGTTCTATCCTGTGCGTCATCTAGCTGCCATTGTAAGGAAATTGTTGTTCAATCATGTCCAACTCTTTATGATGCCGTACAGGATTTCCTTGGCAAAGATAGTGGAGGGGGCCCATTTCCTTTTCCAGCTTATTTTACAGATGAAGAAACTGAGGCAGACAGGCAAATTCCCAGGATCACAAAGGCAGTAAGTGTCTGAGGTCACATTTTTGAACTCAGGAAGATGAATTTTCCTGACTTCAGGCCTGATATTCTCTATCCACTGTAAAAGAACACCTTATATTAAATGTTTCTAAAGAAATGCTTCCTAGGGAGAGTAATAGAATTCTAGAAAATGATAGATAGATGGATGGATGGATAGATAGATGTAGATATTATATAGCTATATAGATATAATAGACCTCTGGAGAAAATTGAATAGGGACAAAAAGGAATATACCTTTTTCTCAGTAGTACATGGCATCTACACAAAAACTGACCATGCATTAGGGCATAAGATCTCACATTCAAATGCAGAAAGGCAGAAATAGTAAATGCTTCCTGTTCAGAATAAATTATATTCAATAAAGGACCAGAGAAAGGTAGACTAAAAACCAATTGGGAATTAAATGATCTAATTCTAAAGAATGAGCGGGTCAAACGACAAATCATAGAAAGAAATGCTTCCTAGGGACCTTAGAGAAAGGGATGATATTAGGAATGAATCCTTCTCCACACTATTTCAGAGATGAGGGTGTAAGACCCCAGGCTGAGATGGAGTGAGCAGTAATTCTCTATGCTGATGGCCACCTTGTCTGTCTTTCTCCTCAGGTCCTGTCAGCCCCCTGTCTAGCGGGACTGCTAGGGCTGTTCTGTTCCTGAGCAAACTGCAGAGGACTCTACAAAGGAATCGTTCCCAGGTTGGGGTTAGGGAAGTATGGTTTTTCTAGTTTTGCAGCAGAGCAGAACTGAAAGGGATTGGACCCCCATAAAGTTGTCTTCAACCCCTAGCTCTTTTGGGGGGTTCCCTGGGATAGGGAACTTCAGGGTGCTAGCAGAAATGGTTAAAATCTTATAGATCACAGAAAACAAACCTCTCCTTTTATAAATGGGACACTGAGGCAGAGAAGAAAAATATTCACAAATGTGGGTAGAATTGTTAGAATAGGGGGGTGAGGGACCTGGAAGAGGGTAAGGGCGAGTCCTAAGCCAGGTGTGGATTTTTCCAGGAGAATGGAAAAGATAGTGGCAGCAAAAAGCCCCGTTTGGAGGTGAGAGCTTCCTCTTCTTTTTTTACCCTCATCCTTTGTGTTTGCTGTCCCCTCCCTCCTCTCTCACCCTGTGGATTCTTCCTTTCACCCTTAATATCTGAATGGTCTTTTAGTCTGAGTCCAAGATGCCAAGTCCCACTGAACCCAGCCTCCTGAAGCCGGGAGCTCCGCTGAACCCTCTGCCAGCTGACCTAGAGGTGAGCACTCAGGCTTCTGGGCAGGGTCGGAAAAATAAGGAGCATCTGCGGCGGCCCCAAAGAACGATGGTGTAGAACCAGGAGGAGCAGTTAGGTGCAGGGCTGGGCCTGGAGTCCGGATCACTCATTTTCCTGAGTCCAAATCCAACCTCAGATGCTTGCCAGGTGTGAGACCCTGGGCAAGAAGAAATGGCGAACCTCTCCGGAGTCTTAGCCAAGAAGACCCCAAACGCAGTCACACAAAGCTGCATGGGACTGAATCACTGAGCAGTAGGCCCAAAAGCATATGTAAACTGGGCCCGGAGCCTGAAGCAGGTGTGGCTCGGACAGTCCCTGGGCCAGGACTGAATCCCTCATTCTCTGCCTTTTTGTTCTTCCTGCTTCCTTGGGACCAGGTGGAGGCCGGCGACTTGTGCTCATTGTGTGGGGAGCGTCTCTACATCGTGGAGCGGATCTGTGCGGATGGCCGCTTCTTCCACCGTAGCTGCTTCCATTGCCACAGCTGCGAAGCCCCACTGTGGCCAGAAGGCTACCGGCAGCACCCCGGGGATGGTGAGGGGGTTCCTGGGGACATGGAGGAACTGGGGCAACAAGCCATGGTTCTGTTTGCTATTTGGAGAAACACTTTCAGAAAGAGGGAGCTTTCCAGTTACAAGCTTAAGTCAGCACTGCTTCCATCTCAATTTTTCCTCAACTTCCTCTAGTTTGGGGGCTGGTGGGTCCATGTCCCTATGGGAATGATGGATAACTGGACAGTTACCCCACACCCTTTTTCATCCTCAGGCCACTTCTACTGCCTCCTACACTTCCCTCAGTCTGACAACATAGATGTCTGTGATGGAGCCCCCAAAGATCAGGTAAGTGGGGCAGGTGCCTCAGGGCGGGGATGGTTTTGAATGAATGGACAAACATTTTTTCCTTAATATATTTTTATTTTATTAAATATTTCCCAATTATTGGATTACTTGTTATCTAGGAGAGAGGGTGGGGGGATGGAGAGGAAATTGGAATACAAGGTTTTGCAAGGATCAATGGTGAAAAAATTATCCTTGTATATGTTTTTTTTAATTGAAGCTTTTTATTTTCAATGTCAGGAAGATGTCTTATAGTCTGATTGTTTTTCTTTCATTTAAAGTTACCTTATCTCTTTTAATTTAAAAAAAACCTTAAAATATTTCCCAATTTACATGTAATAAAAATAATAACATTCATTTTTAAAAATTATGAGTTCAAATTCTTTCCCTTCCTCCTGCTTCTCCCTCATCCTTCTGGAGACAATTTTTATTTCATTAAATATTTCCCAATTTACATATAATAAAAATATTAACATTCTTTTTTTAAAATTATGAGTTCAAACTCTCTCCCTCCTGCCTCTCCCCCATTCTTTTGAAGACTAATAATTCTGTATCAATTATACATGTGAAGTCTTACAGAACATATTTCTATGCTCATCATGGTGTAAAAGAAAACACAGGCTAAAAAAAAAGTGTACTTCCACCTGAAATCAGAGTATCAGTTGTCTTTCTGGAGATGGATTGCATTCTGATGAACTTTATTAAGGGGTGAACATATAGTAAGATCCAGCAGATTGTCTCTGGGGTCAATGTTGAGCGTCAGGTTAATGCTTGTAAAGAGAGATCGGTGTTAAGTCTTGGCTTTCCCAGGAACCCTCCAGGAAGGCTGAAGAAAAAGAGGGTGCAGCAGTGTCCCCCAAGACACCGGCAGCCCCTCAGGAGATGGAAGGTCCTCCCAAGCTGCCTACGAGAAAACTGATCAGACTCTCCAGCCCCGAGCGCCGTTCTCTATCATCACTTAACTTCAACCCCGATGCGGAGGTGGAGGGGCCCCCCAAACCTCCCCGAAGTTGTTCCGCCTTGGCCCGCCAGGCCCTGGAGGGCAGCTTCACAGGCTGGGGCGTGCCAGGGCCAAGGATACCACAAACCTTGCTTTCTTCCCCGCCAGGTACCTGGCTAACCACAGTGGGGAAGGGCTGGGGTGGGGAGAACTTACCCAGAGTCTAAGCCTTGAGTCCAGGTCGGAGCTTCCCGGGAGAAGCAGGCTCAGGGTTCCTCACGTTCCCCATGGGACCCTCCCACCATACTCAAGGCCACTAAGGAAGTGAGGCAGAGCGCTGGCTTGGCTCCCGCGGGACACAGCCCAGGGGTTTCTTATCTCACCTCCATATAAAGCTGAGCATGGAGGGGAGTTACTTTCTGTTTCCCACCCGAGTCATGCTTTAGTCAGCTCACCCTCCAGCCTGTCTGCCCCATGGCTAAGCTTCTCTGCTGTGGCTTAGCTGGTCGGTCTGCCACCAAGTCAAGACCTCCGGCCCCTGGCCGCTCATCTGCCCTTTCCCTGCACAGAGCTCCTTAGTCCCCTTGCTCCAGATGTGGAGGAGGAGGAGGAAGATGAGGGGCCCTCTTCTAGTGAGGAGGAAGAAGCAGAGGAAGAAGACCTGGTTTTAACTTCTGATGTAGAACAGGTGAGTGGAGAAGAGTTCTAGGTAAGAAGTACCTTGTGACATAGGAATGAGATGGACTTCATCAGTGCAGGGACTTCCACCTCCAGCGCCGATCGCATCTTCCCGCTCCTAGGTAGGTCCGGTGTCCGGACTCTCCCAGCCGGCAAGTCTGAGCCCTGATTTCCAAACTGGCTTTCTATGCCCCAAACCCTCTGCCTCCGGGACACATTGTGGGTCTGTGAGAACAGAATGATTTCACTCTTCAAGGAATTGACAATCTCAGTGGAGATGGAATATCTTCTTATTCCTTTCACCCTCTGATTTCCCAGCCAACCCCTAATGCAAAAGTTCTCCTCTTCCCCTCCCAAACGCTGTTTCTTCTTCCTTTACCCCCTTCTGAGAACCCATTCACTAGGGATGTCTGGTGTACATGCCAGGCCTGCCCCCAGCCCCATTCCTGACCCACTTGGCCCTGTCGCAGACCTTATTGAACTTTGCCAAGAATTTGGGCACCATGGAGAAGTACCCAACGTGGCGGCGGACATTGTTGCGCAGAGCCAAAGAGGAGGAAATGAAAAGGTTCTGCAAGGCCCAGGTGAGACTTACATGGGGCAAAGAGGAGGAATGGAGAAGCAGGGTTTGGAGAAAGAGGGAAGGAATGGGGGAAGGGAGGGGACAGGAAGAGAGCTAATCTCTCCCCATTCCTTGGGGCCTAGCCTTTCCTCCCTGGCCCATTCTATAATGCCCATCTTTCACATTAGACCGTTCAACGGCGTCTAGATGAGATTGAAGTTACCCTTCGAAAATTGGAGGAAGAGGGCAGGAAACTGGAGTCTGCTCTAAGAGAACAGAAGAGTAAGTGGAGGCTGGGAGAAAGGAGGGATCCTGGGGAGTGCACCCTCTGCCTGTCTCTTTCAGGCAAGCCCTGCCTCCAGTAGGCTCTATTCCTTATAGTCCAGTCTATTTCTCCTGTGGTAATCTCGTTTCTTGATATTTCCCACTATTCTTTATGTCTTCTCTCTCAATCTATAACATAGGCTCCCCAGAAGAGGAGAAGAAACTATGGGTAGAAAAACTACTTGACCTTGTTCAGAAGAAGAACAGTTTGGTGGCAGAGGAAGCCGACCTTATGATCACGTAAGCACAGAGACTGGCAGGCTCTGGAGTATATCCTAAGCAATTTGGGCATCTGTAGCTCTTTCCCTGCTTTTCTCATTCGGGCATCTGTAGCTCTTTCCTTGCTTTTCTCAACCTCCACATAGGGTCCAGGAGCTGGGCTTAGAAGAACAGCAGTGGCTGCTGGACCAGGAACTGAGAAGCTCCATGGACAGGGAAGGTGAGGAAGGAGAGGTGTTCCAAATCTTTCTGGTGGATGGTGGGACCCTAATTATGAGGGAGGTGATTCACATTCACCTTCTGTAAGACCTCCTTTGCTTCCTTCAGAGACCCTGAAGACAGCTATGGAGAAGCAGGCCGAAGAACAAATGCTGAAGCAGCTGCTGGATGTGGTGAAACAGAGAGATGCCCTGATCCACTTTCGTGAACAGTGTCGCCAATATGAGCTGACAGAAGGGGCAGGAGACCAAGGCTGAGGGGGTCCCTGATGCTGCCTTCACTGCCAAATTCCTTCAAGGTGCCACTTGGGTTCCTGCATGTAACCTTAGCTCTGAATTCCACGACACTGGCCATACTCAACTGGGCCCCACAGAATACCCACCCAATGTTACCAATAAAGGTCCATTAGACACAGGATTCAGGCCGGCTGCAGTGGTCTGCTTGGGGGTAGGACCGGGGCTTACACAAAGAGCTTCCCGCTTTAGCCTCCCCCACATCCAATAAAGAGAAAGCCAGTACAGATAATAACTCTTTATTGTTTTATTTTGATTCTGATTGGATAGAGGTCCGTAGAAGGGGAGAGGTAGAGCTGACTTCCACAGCTTCAGGCTGAATCTCTTTAGCCATTTCCATGGCCAGCTCTATTTCAGCCTGAGCCTCATACAGGGCCTTACTCTCATGAAGAGATGTAAGGTACAGCCCACCAGACCCAAGAAGCACTATTGCTCCAAGGATCATGAAAAAGGCCTCAGCCACCCAGGGGATTTCTTCAAACAACATAGATCCCACTCCCAGAAACAGCAGCAGCAGTCCCAGGCTGAACAGGTGACCAGTGGAGTAAACCCACTGACGGGCTGCGGCCAGCCCCAACCCCATCTCAGTCCATGCCTCATGCAGCACTCCCATCAAAGAAGCCTGCGTTTCTGCATCTGAAATAAGGGAACAGAGTCAGGTACAAGGAGGAAGAAGCAAGAGGCCCCTCTGCACCCCCCAGGGAATGGGCAGCCCTGAAGCAATGGGGGAGGGAGGGAGGGACTCACCACGTGCTGCGTTGCGATTCTGCTCAAAGGAAGCAGGCCTTATAGACAGTGTGGCCATTAGTGCCTCATGATCAGAGAGGGGGATGCTGCAGCCGCTAGTGTCATTGGAAACACTGCCTGTGGTGGTCGCAAAGGTTTCACAAGTGATACGGAACCCAGAAACAGCCTAGATAATCAAGCCAGAGACACACCACTCAGAATCCCCCAACAAACCCATTCACTTGCAAGATGGGGCCCCTTCAGACCCAAAATAACACAAAAAAGAAGATGAGTGGGCAATCTGAGAGAAATCTGGGTACTAAGAGGCCTTGGAGAACACTGAGGGCAGAAGGGAGGCCTGACCTTGAAGAGGATGTAGTCAATGCGGACTCCTCTGGGGAAATGCTCCATCTCACGAGGGTTAACAAAGCAGTTGTTGGGCACCATGGTGCTACCCTCCTCACAGCCCTAGAGAAAAATGTGTTCGATGCTCATGCACCCCAGGGTACAGCTGGCTCTCTGGGGAGCAACAAGGAACAGGTGAGGAGGAAAGTGACAAAGCACTTACCTGGAAGTCTTGGGTTTCAAGGTAGGAATCCTCCAGGCCTAGCCACTCTCTGATGAGACGGTAGCCTATATCTCCTGGGTGTGAGTTGAGGTCCCCACACAACAGAACCACATCGGCCTTTCTGGAAGTATGGCTAGGAGAACCCGAGCATGGTGAGAGATGGGAACTTCTCTCCACTTCTCAGCTCAGAGCCCCAGACATGCTTCAGCCCTCTCCAGTTCTATACTCTATTGATAACCTTGTAGCACACAGGTGGGAGCTTAATAGGGTCCAATAAATAACACTCCCTGGGGCTCCCCATCCCCCCAACTCAGGGTACAAGCAAGCCCATTAGCCCAAACCCCTCTATGCTCCACCCTCGCTTCCCCTATCCTGCTCAGTCCAAGTACCACAGCTCACACACTGGATGAACTGAGCCAGTTCCCAGGCCTGGGCCACACGATGGGCAAGGTAGTAGTCATGTTCCCGATTGTACTCAGCGTGGAGCTGAGGGCCAGAAAGAAAGAGAGAGAGAGAAAGAGATGGACCATGTCTAGCTATTCTATGTCCTCTTGGGAGGATAGGAAATACAGGAAAATATTCTCCCCACAGATTTTCCAAAAAAAATGCAAGATCCTTTCCTCCCCGGAGGTTTTCTCACTGAACCTACTACATGCAGCTGGGAACAGCATCTGAGGATCAGTCATTTCATTTCATTGTTGGCTCTGCCTTGTCTTGCCCTGCCCCAGGGTTGTTACTCACATGAGTCACGTAGACATTGACCAATATCCCACAGATTTCCAGCACCAGCATGCCAACAGCTTTGCCACAGAACCAGTCTCCATGATGTATCTGGAGGGAAGAGGAGCAGGAAAGAGGGCATATGAAATGCAGTGTCCCTCCTTACCCAAAACCATCTCAGAATCACAACTAAGGGTTTATTAGGGTTAGACCTCAAACCTGGTATCTATGCATAAATTTCCTAAGACCTGTCCCTGTGATTTCAGGATTCTCACTATAGAGATAATTTAATCTCATTTTATAAAGTAGAAAACTCTAGGTAAAAAAGGGATCACACAAAGAGTAAGAGAAGAGAGCCCAGACCTTGTAACTGAGTTTCCAATCAGTACTCTTTCATTATAACCTTTTTCTCCCTATTAAAATTTCCTGTGAAGAGCCCTGGAGCCCTGAGTAAATTCCCCCTTCTTTCTACTGATACAGCCTATAATTACTTCTTCCTAATGGCACTTTCAAATGATCGATTCACTTGTGCTCTCTGAACCAAGGATGTGGGGCCATTCTTCTAATTCCAAATTCATTCTTAGCCAACCAGAAGATGCATAACTTCTCTCCACCAGCAGATGTAACCAAATAGCTAGGTAATCAACTTTTATCCCCTCCCACCAAAGGACAAATTAGGAAACACAAAAATCTAAGAAGAGTTCTATAATTTAAAAATCACAATAATTAAATCAAGGACATAGATTAACCTTCCCCTCCCCCCACTAAGTTAAGTTACTCTATTCTTTATACCCCATTATCCCCTGCAGAGGGAAACAAAATATGGGATAGAAGTGTTGTTAAGGGACTTTTCCAGGTTCACAAAAAAATTATCTTAGCTGTCTTTCAAGAACCAAAGCACAGAAGAGTGGGAGTGAAATACAGAAATGAAGCATTCAGAACAGACTTACCTTGTAGGGATAGCCATTAAGGCTGTAGGTATGCTGGAAGATTTCCTGGATTGGATGTTTGGAGAAGACACAGAGGCCGCTACCGATGAATCCACTAAAAGCCAGTTTCAGTTCAGTGACCAGCAAAAGGGCCCCTGGCTCCTTTCTCCCCCTAGCGCTCCAATACTGTAACCACCACAAACACCCCACCCCCATCCCCAAGCTCAAGGCCCAGATCTGTGCTTAGGAGTGGAGGGGGACAGAGGTGGTGATAAGACCTGATAAGGCAGCCAAGATGAGCCAGCTCAGAGAACATTCTTCCTCTGTTCCTTTCTCTCTACTTCCTCCCACACCAAGGTGTGAGGGTGGAAGAAAACGGGGCAAGAAAGAGACCATGAACTAGCCATGTCCCAGGGTTCCTCTTACCTTCGGAAATAGTGGGCCCATGTGTAGTTGGGCAGGAGTTTCTGTCTCAGGGATTCAAAATCCCGTTCACTCCACACCTAAGGATACAGGATGACAACTGAAACTTTACAAATGGAACCTAATGTAGGAAGTTTTCCCTAGACTCTCTGGTTCCCTGACCCCTTCCCTTCCACCACCTCACATACATACCTCCTGCAACAGGGCAAGATCAAAGTTTTTCTGGTTCAGTAAGTCCCCCAGGTACTGTACCCTGACCTGCCGATGCTTGCTTATGTAGGGAATAGCCCTGGGAAAGATAAGAGCATGGTTGTGAATGGGAGACTTTTAGTCTTTTTCTTCTGTGTAGTAATTTATATTCCCCAAAAATGATACAATCTGAGAACAAGGTATTAGGGTTAGGTCTCAGACTAGGAGTCTATGGATAGATTTCAGAGGGTCTCTGAACTTGGATGGGGGGGGGGAAATCACATCTTTATTTTCACTAAACTAACTGAAATTTAGCTTATTTCCAGAAATTACTTAACACTATACAAGGACCAGAATTTAAGAGTATCTCCAAAAATCCAACCTGTATCAATTACTCTGGTACAATTTTTTAATCCACATGGCAAAGAAAATAGAGACAGTAGAGTGAAAATGTTTTTATTTCAAAGTAAAATTATAATTTATTAAATTAATTGATGTGCTCGGTTTTTCTAATGCTTAACGATTCCCAGAAGGGGGCTGTCGAAGAGGTACAATGCATAAAGATCAAAGAAGATCAAAAGTAAGGGGCTTGGCAAACCTTAAATCGCTACTATGTACTAGCTGTTGTTATTATACCCTGTTCTCGAGATCCTTTCCCTGGGTTAAGGGAAGTGGGGGTAGCGTAGGGGATAGAGACTGGATGTCATCCTTGAACTACAGCACCCGACCTCCCTCCACCTCCCCCCACCTGTCCAGATTTTTGCACTGCGCAGAAACAAAGGATATTCACGAGTTAGGTGTAAGACCAGTTTGATCCTCTTCTTCCATCCAGGCTTTTGCATGGTGCCCCTATCTCCCCACCATCCCCCACTCACTTTTCTGAACCAGGAAGACACAATGTATATACATGTCGGATCTTCCCGTGCCCTCACCCCTGTCCAACTCCCTCACCCTAATCTAGGCTTTGACATCACTCAGAAACAATGAAAATACATCTGTCAAGTATACATCTATGCTCCCTAACTCACCCTCCCCATTCAGAATTTTGCACCAAGCAGAGACAAACAGGATTTCCTATGTACCCCACCCCACCAGGTTTTTGCACCGCAGAGACAAAGGATTTACACGGCAGGTCCTCCTGACTCCCCTCCTCCCGATCCAGGCTTTCCACTGAGCAGACAAAGGATTTACATCCCTCAAATCCTCCACTTCCACCCTCCCTTCCCCAAGCACACATGCTGTTCTCATCCAGGCTTTCCTCCGAAACAAAGGATCAATCAGGTCTTCCCAAGCAACACCCCCTCCCCGATCCGTCCCTTCCATCCAGGTTTTTGTTTCCCCAAGAGCCAAGACAGAACAGATCTTCCTACACCCCCTCCCCTTTCCAGACTTTAGTACTTCGAAGAAATAAAGGATTTGCATCTGAGAGGTCTTCCATGCCACCCGCCCCCCCACCAGGCTTTTAAGGAAATACCTCTTACAGGTCTTCCCACACCCGCCGGCCTTCCTCCTCCGCATTTGCACCCCGCAGAGACAAAAAGATTTACACCTGCCAGATCTTCCCCCCTCCCCTCTCCCCATTACGGCTTTTGCACCTCCTAGATACAAAGACAAAGAACATCTTTCATCCTATCCCCAGTCCCTCACCAGCAGTTGAGGTTGAAGACCTTCAAACGTACGGAAGAGCCGGAATGGGACTCCATGGTTGGTAGGAGAGGGTGCCCAGGTCCTAGGTCCTTCGCTGCCTTGATCTTCCTGGACCTCTCTTAGGAAGCGGTTTCGTGCAAGTACCCTGCTAAGACTGCGGAGGAGGAAGAAGGCGGGAGCAGTGAACAGGTGCCCCCCCCCATCGCTCCAGCAAGATCCTCCCCCCCACCCCCATAAAGGACTGAAATGCTCATTCCCCAGCCCGATCTCCCCTCAGGAATGACCTCTGGCAGCTTCCAAATGAGGCACAGCACCCTGAGGGGCCGGATGGGGCAGGGGGACGGGGACGAACCCCTTTCCGCCCAATCCCTCCGAGCCTGACCGCGCGTCTGCACCGCACCCGGTGCCTTGTCGAGGCCGCGCCGAGATGCCGCAGACTTGGGGGGGGG
>JAJPUD010001349.1:0-23138 GCA_023553655.1 Myrmecobius fasciatus
TTTTTTTTTTTTTTGCTTTTTGCTGAGGCAATTGGGGTTAAGTGACTTGCCCAGGGTCACACAGCTAGGGAATGTTAAGTGTCTGAGACCAGATTTGAACTCAGGTCCTCCTGACTTCAGCGTTGGTGCATTATCCACTGCACCACCTAGCTGCCCCCGGGGAACAACTCTCTTGTATAGTTTTGGGGGGTACAAAACAAAGAACAGGACCTTGTAGGCAGGCAATGAGTTATGACTGATTAAAATATCTTATCATGAATGGCAAAATCAATTTGACTGGTTAGACCTGAGGCATGGAAGACAATAGGACTAGCTGGAAATAGAAATGAGGAGCTAGCAGCGACTCCCTCCTTCCCTCCTGTGACTTACAAATGTTCAATGTTGTAGTCTTCCTTACTGAATACTTTCTCTTCCCTTGGCTTCACTCTCCTGGTTCTCCTTCCCACCTGATTGCTTCTTCAGTCCCCTTCACTAGGTTCTCAGCTTTTTCCCATACTTTATTTCTTCTAAAAGAACTTGGTCCCTCTTCTCTCTCCCTTGACAAACTCACCTCTCCAATTAACAATTCCAAGCAGATGCATACCAAATGTCTACTTCCACTAGTAAGCTTTTTTTCTGAGCTCCAAACCCATACCTCCACTGCTCTCAGTGCATCTCTACAAGGATAAATGATAGGCAACTGAAACTGAACTCATTATCTTTTCCCTAAACTAGCTCTTTCTTCTGACTTTACATTTTGACTGGCATGATGTTCATTTGGTCTCCCATATTCTTAACTTTGCATTCATATATGACTCTTCCATTTTCTTCACCTATCATATCAAATCTGATCAACCACAAAGCTATGGGATTTCAATTCTGTGTCCTCCACTCTAGTCCCACAGCCACCATTCTAATATAGATTCTCATAGTGACCCTCCCATACTGGTGCTAAAGTTCAACAGGTTTTTCTCCTTTCATTCTCTCTCTTCTCCATTACCAGAACTACCGGATACTTTCTAATGCATAAATCTGATCATGTCACTTATCTCCTCAAAAATATTTAGGTCTCCCTGTTGTCTCCTAAGTCAAGCAAAAATTCCACAGGCTAGTATTCAAAGCCCTGCACAATGTGAAATTACTCTATCTTTACAACTTTATTTCATGTTGCTCCTCTATGCCAAAGCTTCCTAAAACTGTGGGTCACAACCCCATATGAGTTAACACAACTGAATGTGAAGGTTGTGGAAAATTTGGCAATAGTTAACAGGTATCAAATATTCTGCCAAGATTTCATTCTTTATGTAAAAATAAACAAGCACACCCATTTCATTAGTATGAAAATTTGCTTTCATCTTTAATAAATTATAAAATTATACATGCCAAAGAACTGTTTTAAAAAAAATTTCTTGATGATTTATTTTCAGTAAATGTTTATTTCTCTACTTATATACCTGGAGTTGTGTAAAAATCTGTCGGGTGGAAAGAGGTAGTGAGTGGGAAAAAGTTTAAGCTGTCCTGCAGTACACATGCTCCAGCCAAATTGGACTATTTTCCAATCTGAACACAACCTGAGCTCATGCCTCTGCTCACACTAGTCAAGTGGGATTCAACTAAAGCATTTCATGAACTTTTTAAGCACTATATTATTAATTTTTATTATTAACATGTTTAGAATATACTTCTACATCTCTTTACTACTTATTCCCTACTCATTATATGCTATCTCTTCCAAGATTTCTTTAATTCTTCAGTCAGTAATGTCACACACACCCTTACTTCATAATAACTCTTCTTCTTCTTCCACCTATGTAATATAAGTATCCTGAAATATGGCATATATTACAGCTCTCAACATTTGTGTTTTGCAATCTCCAAGACTCTAAGTGTGAAGAGATCAAGATATATTTATTATATCTAAGCTTTCTATCCACTCCAGGGCTCTGCAATCATAAGATACCAAATAAATTCCATTGTTGTATAAGTAAAGGAATTTTGCTCTTTTTTTGTTCCCAGCCCAACCAAAACAAGTAAGATTAAAAGATACAATGCAGGGAAAGTGACAGAAATGACAACCAGGTCCATTCAGACTTTCTACAGTCCTCTGACCTTATAAGATAGTTACAAATCTATAACAACCAGCCCACATGTACCTCCTAAATGGGCCATGACACAGAGCCCAATCACTCTGGACATCAAGGATAAGGAGGAGACAAGGATATCAAGACTACGTGAAAGTCCCTTACAGGCCTTTCTACCAGGTTCTGATTAATATAGGGGAAGACTGATGTGTTTGACAAAGTGGATTTTGAAAAGCATTCTGAAATAGCTGGACTTTCCGAAAGATGTTTGCAATCACGTGGAAATAAGGTATAAAATTGGGGTGAAGAAAGTTGAGGTCAATGAAAATTATGATGTAGTATCTATGCATAAGAACCAAGAAGTTCATAGAAAACTTTAAAACAACAGAAGAAAGAGGAGACAAAAAGTATGAATAAGAATTATCAGCAAGAGCAAAATATTTTATAACTATATAGGACATGAAGGGAAGCAGCATAGTTTAGTAAATAGAAGTTGGCCTTAGAGTCAGGAGGACCTGCATTCAAGTCCTGCTGACTGGCTGTATGATCCTCACTTAACCATTAAGACTATAATGTAAACTGGTAAAAAGAAGTTTCTCATGAAGAGATTCCTATACTGATGAACTGAATATGTTGCAGAGCCTTTCAGACTGTTGTAACAACTGTTGTAGTTAAGACTGTTTTAGCCTCAAGAAGCTCGCAGGCCCCCCAGTCTTGGGAGTGATATAGCCACATGAGGAACATAGTTATTGGGAATGATGTGGGTACCACATTGGAGAATTTGTGTAAAAGAAAGAGGGTTGGGTCTGAAACCTTTATCTTACTAAGCTATCCTTCAAGGGATGTCTGTTTTGTCATCCAAAAGTCTAGGCTGCTATCTCAAGCCTGGACTCAAACACTGAATACTTCTGGTTTCATTAAAGAAAAACGGGAGTTATTGTTAACCTCCATTACCAAATTTCCCAACCCCATGATGTAATTCACCTTATTCTATTCTTTGTTCTATACTCCCCAAATCCCTATAAATTTACCTGTTTGCTCCCTGCTCTTTGCTATCTTCCTTTTTTGGATTTTAATTGCCAAAATTAATTTAATTTCTAATTGGCATTACAATTATAATAAAAGTCTGCCTCATGACTTGGATATTATCTAAGCCTCCAAATTTTGGGAGGATACCTACTTCTTGGTCTAGATTATCAATACTCTAGGGTTCCCCAAACTACAACAAAATCATGTATTATATTAAAAAAAAATAAACAAAGATACTCAAAACATCTTTATTTACCCTGTTGTTCTGTATCTCCCAAAGAATCATCTGATTATCTGCTCCTCCAGAAATCAATTCAATTGCAACAGCTGAACAACAACAAAAAAAATTATAACTGGGTGAATTCTTTCTATTTTCTATATAATATCTCACTGTTAAATTCACATGTTAAGTATATGTTGATATGTTAAATTTGATATTATAGTAAACTATACCCAGAAAATTATTCCAAGTGAAAAATTCAAGCCATATACAAAAATATTTTACCCTTTTGGAAAGGAGGAAGGAAAAAGAGTACATAAATATAGATACATAGATATAATTTGCCTTTATCTACTGTACTTAAGAAGCAGCTTGGTATACTGGAAAGAATTCTGACCTTGAAATCAGAAAGATCTGAAATGAGGATCTATTCTGGGCATATATTAGCAGAGTAACCATCAGTAAATTATAACTTTTTATTATCCTCAGGCTAATCTTAAGATTATACCTGCATCAGGGAAAGGAGTTTTCACATCAGAAATTCCCCCAAACCAACAAAACTCTAAGTTTGAACTAAAAAAAAAAAAAATTGCAGATTTAAAATGACACTAAAATAAATATATCAAAACTACATTAATTCAGCCTGAATTCTAACTATATTCAAATTATAATTTATGCTAACGGCAGTATTATCATTTATCCAAACACCATACTAATTAACAATAAAATCAAATTGCAGGAAATAGGTATAAAATATTTGAGGGGGGAAATGAGCATTTTAGAAGCTCCAACTGCAAATTAATATTCTAAAAGAGAATAATCATAAAGTACAGATGCTAAAATTATCTAAGAGAATTCTCTCATTTTAAAAACTAGCAAATTATAGATGAAAAAGAGGCTTGCCCATGGATCACATAGCCACTTGGTAGCAGAGTCAACACTACATTGTAGTAGGCTTTCTCATTTGACATCATAAATATTGAGCTATTGCTTAAAAGCTATTTTCTGATGATCATAATGATAGGTGTGCTCTTTGTGCTCCATTCCAACCTCCTCGATTTTTATTTTTAGAGATTCCCTAAGAAACTCTTTGTTAGCTTAGCTTTAGCTTCTAAAGGTATCTGAAAGAAAAATTCATACTTCAACTCCTCTCTGGGTGCAATTTCCCAAAGTGCAAAAGAAAGGATTTGAGCTCAATGACCACTAAGGTTCTTTTTGGCTCTAGCTCTGTGGTCCTATGATGTTTTTGTTTATTCTTTTATTCTATTTATTTTATTCTTTAAGACAACTAACAAATTTAACTATTCACCCCATAATCTATCCAAACTAGCATAGGTTTACTGTATATGAGGGATTTCTATCTGTAAAAGTATCTTTTTATAGTACATATAACACCAGATTAAAGATGAATATGAAGGATAATTAAGAATCAATTTTATTTTATAAAAATTTTTTTTACAATTTTAAAAGATCCTAATACTTACAGTTACCCTGGTTTTTAATCCACTGTACGCAATTAACTCGAGCAGTGTGACCATTCAGAGTGTCAATAACAACTCCACTCTATGAGGAAAAAAAACACTGGTATTAGTAAATTTACAGTTCAAAATTGTACCTAAATAAAATCAGAATTTTCCCCTCTAATATAAGATATAGAAGTGGGATAGCTTCATATAGGTTTCTTTTGCCTAAAGAAACTAAATCTGAAGAGTTCAAGCATGAGGAATTGGAAATTGAGTGGATGCTCATCAACTGGCTGAATTAAGTTATAGAATATGAATATAATGGGAATATTATTATTCTATAAGAAATGATGAACAGGCAAATGAATTACATGAAGTGATGCTGAGTAAAGTGAGCAGAACCAGCAGAACACAATACACAGTAACAGCAAGATTATCATATGATAGACTTAGCTCTTCTTAGCAATGCAATGATCCAAAACAATTCAAATAGGCTTGGGATGGAAAATGCCAACCACATCTAGAAAGAGAACTATGGAAACTAAATTTAAATAAAGTATACTATTTTTCCCCTTTTTTGGGGGGGTCATTTTTTTCTTTCTTGTGATATTTTTCCCTTTTGGTCTGATTTTTCTTGTACAATATGACAAATATGGAAATATATTTAAAGGGATTGTACATGTTTAACCTTTATCAGACTGCTTGCTGTCTTGGGGATAAGGGAAAGTGTAGAAAAAAAAAAATCTGAACACAAAATCTTACAAAAATGAATATTGAAAAGTATCTTTAACTGTTAATTGGAAAAATAAAATACTATTGTAAGAAAAAGAATTCATGCATGAATCGTAATTCAATCTAAAATAATAAAGTAGCAATGTATGGGGGTTCTATGAAGCTATTTTATACAATCAAACTTTGAGAACCAGTTGGATATAACATATAATAAAAATCTTTACTTTCCTAAGTTCAACAAACTACAGCCACCAAACCATCTGATATGATAATGTGGTATAAGGAAAAGAGTGTTAAATGTGTGGTCAAAAGACTTGAGTTCTAGTACAACTCTGATATTTATAAGCATTTCCCTGAGATCAGGGAACATAATTTTTTATCAATGGTATATTAAATAGAGACTTGCTACTAGAGGAGTTAGGAAGAGTTGAGCCATGCCTAGGATATATACTATCTGCATGCTCCTAGAGAGGATACTTCACCACACCCAGCAATAATTAAATGCATGGAGCAGCACTTTTGATAAAGCCAAGAACATCCAACAATAAGATAAGAAAAATCCATAAAGTAGCAAAAACTGCTGTGAAACAGAGATCAAAGACAGAGGAAAAGGACCCATATGTACAAGATTATTTACACAGCAAAGAAATGGAAACTAAGAGAGTGCCTATCAACTAAATAATGGTTGAACAAATTACAATAAATCAATATAACAGAATTCTAAAGTACTTTAAGAAATGATGAAAGGAAGAGTTTCATAGGAGCCTGAGAAAGCTTGTATGAACTGATATAACTTTAGTGGATACACTTCATGTCCCCATGGAATACTGTTCATAGGGTTTTCTTGGCAAAGATACTGAAGCAGTTAGCCATTTTCTTCTCCAGTGTACTAAGACAACAAACAGTTTAAATGACTTGCCCAGGGTCACACAGCCAATGCCTTTCTGAGGTGGGTCTGAACTCAAGTCTTCAGAACTCCAGGTCCAATACTCTATTCCCTGAATCTTTTTGTTTCCAAAGTGGAAGTTACACTCCAGCTAAACTCAACTGCTCCCATTCGACAACACAACAATGCCAAAAATCTTGTCAAAAACTCTGGTAAATGACATCAAATAACCCTGTCTTGAAAGTTTCACACATTATCTACTTTATAAGTTATGCCATATTAGACAATTTGAGGAGAATATAAGTAGTTCAAAGCCATGGTCTGACTTCTGCGCAATTAAAATCTAAGAGTCATACCTAAGAACAGTAAGAGAAAATACAAAATAGTACAAATTTTATGGTATGAACATTGTAGGAATGAAGTTACACAATCAGAATAAAAACGTTATAAAGATAACTTATGAATTCAGACCAATAATAATGCCCAACTATGATATCACAGGAAAAACAAGGAAACAACATAAGTGTCCTACTGACAGGCAAGAATCAATGTGCAGAAAAACGGGGCAAACTTTTCAGAGACAGAAAACACGGAAACTTGTCTTGACTACACGTTTGTTACAATGATTGTTTTTTTCTTTTTCTTTTTCCCCAAATAAGTGAGGATAAGAAGGGTGTAAGGGAAAAGAAAGAAGAGGGATAGCAAATTATAGCATTACTATGATGGAAGAGATAAGAGAGGGAAAAGACAAATGTACAAAAATACTTAAACGTCAACACTGTTTCTTGTGAAGTACTGGAAATACTTGTCAATTGAAAAATAGCTGAACATGGATGGATTGACAAGTGAATTCCACCCACTATGTAAAGAACAATTAATTCCAAAACTATATTAACTATTGCTGTAAGAAGGCAGGAAATCAATTCTTTAAAAATGAAACAAGGATTGCTTATCAGTGGCAACAACAAAGCTGAAATTGAACAGCAGATGCTTATGAAATAGCAGGGTAACCCACTTTGAGGCTAGAACTACAACTCAGGAAATCAGGAAAGGGAGAAATTTGTGCATTGTTGATTGAAGATAGGCCAACACAGAAGAAATGCGGAGGAGTGAGAAGCCTCGGGGGGTGGCGGGGAGCAGAGAACGCTCCCTAAAAGTAGCGGAACATTAATACCAAACTGCATAGGGAGCCGAGGGGATAAAGAATACCTACTGCCAGGAACTTGGCATGCAATAAAATGATCAAGACATAAGCACATTAACAATTAGCTAGGTGCAGAAATGGAAGATTAAGTATGCTGGGCTTTCTTTGAATAAGAACATTGCACTTGCAAGAATTCAAACTTCACACACACACTTAAGAGTAGGAAAACCGAAAACCTCCGGGCTCCCATAGGAGCATGCACCCGGATGCCCGGGTGATTGGGAACGACCCTCACTGCTCCCGGGCAGCGTTGCCGAAGCGGTGACAAGAGGCAGCCTAGGTGTCGGGAAACAGTCGATGGAGAAGACGGGGAAGTCAGAGACTAGACTCCTTCAAGCTAAAGCACCGGCCCCGAGCAGCAGCCCCGAACACAGTAGGTGCTTCACACACTTAGGCGGAAATGAACTGAATAAGATGGGAGAGCAGACCCCGGAGTGGGGGGGAGACGAGATGAAAGGGGCGCGCGCTGTCTCTCACCTGCGGCTCGTAGAGGACCACAGAGCTGCAGGAACCGAAGGCCAAGAGGCCCCCAGGTCCGGGGTCCCAGCTCAAGGCACCCCTCGCCCGGTTCGCGCTGGAGAACACGTGACACACCTCGATCCCAGGAGCCGCCATCTTGCGGAGTTGGGAGCTGTAGCTCCGCCCAGGAAAGGAGCACTTCCGGCTGCTGGAGCGGAATACGCGTCTCCTCTCGTTGGCGCGGCGAGTGCCACCTGCACGGCCGCATCGGACTCCCTTGCAGCTCCTTGCCACCGGGGCGCGGTTTTCCCGGGTTTTAGAGTTTGCCGGCGGGAGTGAAAGTCGGGAGGTGGAAAGCTCCGGGAGGGATCGAGAGTCTGGGATCTGAGAGTGATGTTTTTACTGGCGTTGCGGTTCGGATCTCATCTTTGGTCTATTATAAAATCGAACTTTGTTCAAGCAGAATTTCAGGAATTATCCTCTCTGGGCTGAAAGGAGCTTAGGGAAGTATGCATAAAGTCCCTTCCAGCTCCAAATACCGAACCTCATCCACGAAAAATACTTGTCGGGTCTAAAACTGAGCTAACTCATCTTCCCCCCCCCCCGCCCCCAATCAACCCCCAAATGTCCTTATTTATTGCTTGAGGTTCCAGCCCCTCACTATTATCCCATATATCCAATCTTGCCAAATCCTGCTTCTTCTTCCACAGTTTTTTTGTACCTGTCTCACGCTTTCCATTCACCAAAGGTACCCACTACAGTCGTTTAGCCCTTAACCGTATTTCCTTTATTGCGTGCATTATCGTCCTAACGGGATATTGTAAGAGATGGAAAGATAGATAAATAGAGATACAGATAAATGCACATATTTTATAGATACATAAATTAGCTAGATGGATGGATGGATAGATTAGTCATGCTTTTTCATTCTTTCATTGATTCTTTCAATTAACTTTAAGTGCCTAGTTGTACCAAGTATTGTGCTGTTCAAATAGACAAAAGATTGTACCTGTCCTCAAATATCTTACAATCTAATGGGGGAGACAACGTGCAAACAAATATACAATATATAAATATTTTATATATAAACAGCCAGAATGCAATGGTTTTCCTTACTTGTATTGCTGAGGATGACTGGCTTCTCATGATCAGGCCTTGCTATCTAATGTGGGCCCCCCCTTAATATGGCCTTTTCCCATGAGTAGATGGGACATCCCCCAGTTTAGCAGGTTATCTGGATTAAAGGCATATTTCTCCACTTGGGAGTTTTATTTATCTCAACACTTGACACAAAATATATACAAAGTAAGGTATCTACAGAACAAATAGAAAATAATTTTAAAAGGGAAAACCCTGGAATCAAATCACAGGTCTGACCAATCCAGCCCCTCCCTACAAGATCAAATATAAAATCCTTTTCTTGACACTCAAAGCTCTTTGCAACTTTGCCCCGCCCCCCACTTCCCAGTCTTCTTTCACTGTTTTTCCTCCCTCTCTTAACATATACTTTGCCATCCAGTAACAGTGGCCTCCTTGCTGATGATCCTTGAATAAGACTAGACATTACAATTCCAGATTCCCAGAGTTTTCTCCTGCTATCCACCTTCCTTGTTCCTTTTCTTCCCTCATCCCTCCAAGGCCTAGAACTCTCTTCCTCCTTATCTCGGCCTCCTAGCTTCCCAGGTTTCCTTTGGCTAAAGCCCCATCTTATGCAGAAAGCCCTTCCCAATACTATTGTGTTTCAATGCCTTCTTACCCCTACTCAGTCCTTGTATTTTGTTTGTACACCGTTCTTATCTAATTTTCTACCCTTGGAGGAGGGAGTTTTGTTTTGATATACTTAGGGATTAGCTCAATACCAAGCACATAATAGATTCATAATAAATGCTAGTATACTGAGTCTCTTCTCTTCTTCCATCCATTTTCTACAGCTGCCAAAGGGCTCTTCCTAAAGTAAAGGTCTGGCCCTACAATTCTATGACCCTAGTCTCCAAAGGTTCTCTCTCTCTCTCTCTTCTTTGTCATTCAAAGCCCTTTACAATCTCTCTCCAGCCTTCCACCTTTATTAAAAACATTATTTTTCTCCACATATTCAATCTAGGCAAGACCCTAATACTTAAATTACTTGAAATTAGTGCCCTATACTTAAAATGTACTCAGTTCTCACTTCTGCCTCTTAGAATTTCTAGGTTTTTTTCAAAGTTTAACTCAATTGCCACCTCTTATTGTAGTCTTTTCCTAATCTCCCCACATACTAAGAGTACCCCCTGCAAAATCACCTCATATTTGTGTTGTCAAGTAACAAAATCATTCATATGACAGAAAATTATCAACATCAAATGTAATATTATCTGCCAACTCCCTTAAATGATGCTAGTAATGTCAGAATTTCAGTAATGCCCTTGCATTCTTACTCTTAAGATACTCTCCATTAGATTGAGTTGAACTACGCTATAACCTGTCTTTGTAAATAAAGTCAATTTGGGCCAGATCAGCCCCCAAGTAGTATCTGATGCCCTGATTTCCTTACCTCTTTCCTTTGGGATTCATTGCATAAAGGGCAAAAACAGCCAGAATGCAATGGTTTTCATTACTTGTATTGCAGAGGATGACTGGCTTCTCATGATCAGGCCTTGCTATTGTAATGCTCAGGGAGAAACTGAGGCAGTATCACACATGGAAATTAGGTAATGCTTTATTGATGTTAATTGAGAGTTCAGAATCCATAGCTATGGATCAGGACTGGTGGGACTCATGTCTCAAAGCAGGAAGTCCAGGCCCAAGACTGACACAGTCAGCCGACTGAGTACAAAGTACACAGCACTCCATTGAGGAAAGTCATGGATTAATATAGGTTCCTATAGCTCAGGGAGACAAAGAACTCATGGGAACAGCTGAGCACATCTGGTGTCCAAGGAAACCATAAATTCAGTTCTGACAGGTTAGGAGTAAGGAGCCTTGCCAAAGCAGACTAGAGGTAGGTCAAGGCTGACCATCTGGAGGTTTCATGATTACTTTTGGAATGTGAGTCCAATTATTTCTGAAGGTCAGCAAGTGGGGATTCTATTCTGGGACAGAGCAATTAAGGGAAACTGAAACAGCAATTAAGGGAGACTGATACTGCAACTAAGGGAAACTGAGACAGTAATTGAGGGAAACTGAGACAGTAACTGAGGGAAAGGGAGACAGGGAAACTGTGGCACAACACTATCTAATGTGGTCTCCTCTTAACATGACCTTTTCCCATGAGTGTATAGATGGGGCATCCCCCAGTTTAGCAGGTTATCTGGATTAAAGATACATTTCTCCACTTGGGAGTCTGATTTACTTCAACACTTGACACATTTTATTATTATTATTATTAATCTGTCACTTTGTGAAGTGTGCTAAGTATGGAGAACACAAATAAATGCAGTCTCTTCCTTGCCCTCAAGTAGCTTACTTTTTTTTTCTATACATTTCTCTATATTTATCATGCTGTACAAAATCAAATCAAAAAGGGAAAAAAATGAGAAAGAAAACAAAATGCAAGTAAACAACAAAAAAGGTGAAAAATACTATATTGTGATTCATACTCAGCCCCTACAATCCTCTCTCTGGATGCAGATGGCTCTCTGTGAAATGCTAGTTAACAGACCAGCTGTATCAGCTCTCACAGAGACCATGAACGTAAGAAAAGAGAAAACACTGGTGTAGATAGTAAAGAAGACTCTCCATTTATTGTGTTAATGCTTTCCATATTTTAAGCCTTAAAACCGCAAAATTACCAAGGAAACATAAAGCTGATAAATCAATCAGTGCATGAAAGGACAATGTTTTGTATACTGGTAGAAACTAGGCATTCTCTATACAAATAGCTTCACCTCCTTGCCATCCTGATTAATGATACATGCCCAACACACTCATTCTAATTTTTAGTCTTTGCCAATCTGCTGGCTGATATCATAGGGGGTTTAAGGGGGCTTCTACAGCTAAGGAGGTGTTGCTATGTAGGTATTGTTGCCTGGAGAGGCATAGCTCTCTCCATCCCAAACCCATTGGAACTGGCCTGAATCACTTCACTTCAAGATTTTAGCTCAAAGCCCACCTTCTACAAAAAGCCTCTTGTGGTCCTTTCCACTACTAGTGCCTTCCCTCAGTGATTACTTCCTTTTTTACACTATCTATATTTTACATGTACCTAGTTGTTTACATGTTATTTCCCCCATTACAGTATCAGTTCTTTGAGGACCATGTTTTTGCCTTTCTTTGTACCCTTAGCACTTGGCACAGTGCCTAACATATATTAAGGGCTCAATAAATGTTTGGTGCTTGACTTCCCTTTTTTTAAGACTCACTTTCTTCCTCTATAAAATAAGAGAATTGAACTAGATTACATTTAAGTTTCCTTCCAATTTTAAATCCTATGATTTTGCAGATGAAGAAAAACTGAGGACTGGACAGGAATTGTGACTTTTTAAAAGTTATACAATAAAAACAGTGACAGAACTGAGACAAGAATATAGTCATCCTGCCCTCAGTCCAAAGCTATTTACACTATGCCATATTGCTTTGCATTTATCCTCCTAGCTTACTACAAACAATGCCACTCACAAGAGGATTTATATAGGAGACAGAATAAGAGAAGATGAGACTGGAAAGGTAAATCAAACATAGATGAAGAATTCAGAGAAACTTGGGGAAGATTTGTATGAACTGATGCAGAGTGAACTGAGTAGAATCAGAATATAAGAAAAAGGAAAATAAGGCATCAGGACTATTATCACTGTAGTAATTAATTATAACTTCAGAGAACTAACAGTAGTGAAGCATGCCTCCCACCTCAAGAGAGACAAGTAGAGAACTATAGATATAAAATTAGGAATACATTGTTAGACATGGGCTATGTGTTGATTTATTTTGCTCAACTATACTTCCTTGTAGCCAGAGAGGATTTTCTTAGGGAATTGAGGGAGTCATGGTCTTTTTTAAAATGAGCCTTAATAAATTGATATGTATACTTTTTATATATGAAAATATGTTAAAATAATCCCTAATACTTACATATCACCAACTATATGTTCAGTAGAACCTCAAAACAATCCTGGAAAGTGCTATTATAATTTTCCATTTAATTATTGAGGCAACTGAGGCAAACAGGATTAAGTAACTTGCTCAAATAAGTATCTGAGGCCAAATTAAGACTCAGGTCTTCCGGATTCGGCTCAGTCTTTTATCTACTATACCAAGCCAGAGGTTTTGATTATGAAAAGTGTTGAATGCTAACTTTAGGTGTTTGTACTTAATCTTATAGACTATGAGGAATCATCAAAAATTTCAGAGAGGGGAAATAGCAAGAGTAATAATAGTGAAAGACTAATATATAATTTTAATTATATATTAGTATTAACATATATATGATATTAATACATCTAGTTTAATATAGATTAATATATAATACTATATAGGGCAGTGTTGTCAAATTCAAATAGAATTGAAGGTTGTTAAGGTGTAGATAAAAACTTCCACAGGCAGCATATTGATTTAGAAAACCACTTATTGAAATTATTTATACTCTATAGTATATTTTGTTAAAGCTCCTGGAGCACTACAGAGTTATTGCCATCTGAATGTGGCCAGCATTTGACACCTTTGGTGTGGATGATGAGTTCATATCATATGGATCATATTGGTCAAGGGAAATGGGATGGCTAGCCTAAAGAAGAGATAGATATGGGAGGGGAAGATAATGTAGCAGAACATGATAATTGTCTTCAGGCATTTGAAAGAGGATGACTTGGAAAATTGATTAGATTTGGCAGAACTAGGAAAGAAGGATAAAAATAGCAGAGGTCAATTTTGGCTTGATGTTGGGGAAAACTTCCTAAAAATTTAAGCTGTCCAAATGTGAAACGATCTGCCAAAAGACACGGTGGTGACTTGGTGACTATTTCAAAAGAAACCAGATGACTACTTGTCAGGTGTCTTATGGTGGGAATTTCTTTTAAGTATGGGTTGAACTGGATGGCTGCTGATATTCCTTCCAGATCTCAAATTCTGTGGCTTGAAAGCTGAAATAATGTAGTTGTTGCAATACCATGTTTTCAATGGTAATGAGAGCCAGCACTAGAGTGGAAACAGGAAAAATTTCAAAGAAGAAAATAGCATTTATTAATTTACCACTGTGTGTTGAACATTTACAAATATCATCTCATTTGAACTTTACAACACTGGAAGATTGATGCTATTATCATCCTCATTTTCTAGTTAAGGAACAAAAGTTAAATGATTTACCCAGAATCACACAGTTAGTAATTGTCTGAGGTCAGAGCACTACCCACTAGCTGACTCAAGGAGCAGGAACAAATTAGTCACTCTTTATAGGAAAGGATTGGAGAAGATGTAGAGTGGAGATGACAAAGGACTCTCCTGCTGCTCATGGACCACAATACTTCAGTGCCTAGAACCTTCCAGTACTTAGAATCATATTACAATGTTTTTGAGAGATATTTAACAAAATTAAAATACAATGAAACTAGTTAACATCACATTTTGAAACTGAGTCAGTATGCCACAGGAATCCATTTATATATGTTGATACAGAGGAGGCATGACAAAGAAATAAATGAGAGATAATTAAGATGAATTATCTTAAGCCTAGGGAAATAAGAACAGAAATTAGGAACTTGGGTGGGGAGGGAGAGATGGCTGGCCAAATACTAAGAAAAGTTGTACTCTTGGATTTTGTACTGACTAGTTATTAATTTGGGGCCTTATTTAATTTTCACAGGCTTCTGTTTCAGCCATCTACACCCAGAGAGAGGCCTGTGGGACCTCAACATAGCATTTTCACAATTTCTGTTGATGTTTTTGCTTGCATTTTGTTTTCCTTCTCAGGTATGAAGGGCCAAACCATTTGTATGGTACTATCCAAACCTAAAACAATGTGATTTGGGTAATCATCTTCATGATGTAAGAAATGCTGAAAAGTTGGGTTTCCACAGTGTTATAAGTTTTGAGGTAGTGTGGGATAGTGGATACTTCTGACCAAGAGGTTTTCAGAATGTTGAGAGGTTAAGGAAGATTAAGATTCCACAGAGCAAATTAAATGATCAATAGCAGCCTTAATCAAACAAGGAATTAAGGAATTGGGAGCTAGGAAGGCACAGGGGAATTCAGCCAATCAGAAAGTCTTATGGTTTTAAGAAAACCAAAAACTTATGATGTGATTCAGCTCAAACTAGTTGGGGTCAATGATCAGACTAGACCAAATCACTATAGTGCCTGCTTGATAGGCTAATTGAATATTAAACAGTATACCTCATAGGAGGAGTTTTCTGCCATTTTTGAACATGAGATGTATGAGGAGGGAGGGGGAACATGTTTATACATATTTAGGGGAAACATGTAGTCAGCCAATCAGAAAGATTTTAACAGGTAAAAAACTGACCAATCCTTTCTGTGAAGGGAGGGACTGTGCCAAATTAGCAAGTATAAAAGTTCTCCCAGTTCTGTTCAGGGAGCTTCCTCTTCCTGAAGAGGAATGGGGCTTATTTACATTAAGAAGATTCCTAAAATTCTTTTTTAATGATATGAACAGACAATTTTCAGATGAAATTAAAACTTATCTCTAGTCATTTGAAAAGGTTCTCCAAATCACAATTGATCAGAGAAATATAAATTAAGACAACTCTGAGATACCCCCACAAACCTGTCAGATTGGCTAAGATAACAGACAATAACGAATGTTGGAGGGGATGTGGGAAAAGTGGGACACTGATACATTGTTGGTGGGACTGTGAACAGATCCAACCATTCTGGAGAGCAATTTGGAACTATGCTCAAAAAGTTATCAAACTGTGCATACCCTTTGACCCTGAAGTGTTTCTACTGGGCCTATATCCCAAAGAGATCTTAAAGGAGGGAAAGGGCCCCACATGTGCAAAAATGTTTGTGGTAGCCCCTTTTTGTAGTGGCTAGAAACTGAACTGAACGGATGCCCATCAGTTGGAGAGTGGCTGAAGAAATTATGATATATGAGTGTTATTGTTCTGTAAGAAACGACCAGCAGGATGATTTCAGAGAGGCCTGAAGAGACCTATATGAACTAATGCTGAGCGAAATGAGCAGAACCAGGAGATCATTATACACGGCAACAAGACTATATGATGATCAATTCTGATGGGCATGGCTCTCTTCAACAATGAGATGTTTCAAACCAGTTCCAATTGTATGGGTGATGAAGAAAGCAATCTACACCCAGAGAGAGGGATGTGGGACCTCAACATAGCATTTTCACGATTTCTGTGGATGTTTTTGCTTGCATTTTGCTTTCCTTCTCAGGTTTTTTTTTTCTTGTAGATCCGACTTTTCTTGTACAGCAAGATAACTATATAAATGTGTATATATAAAAAGATATCAAATGTTCAGTGTCAAGAGTATTTCTAACAATGACGGAAATAGACTTAGTACTGAAGTTGCCAAAAGAAAGGGAGAAGGAACAAAGCTCAGGAACCAGAGAAAGATAGGAAAGGCACATAGGTAAGAGAGAAACGAATTTCAGAGAAGCAAAACGAGAGCAGTTTCAAAAAGACAGTGATACAATCAAATGTTTTAGAGTCCAAAAGGATTACGGGTTTTCTGGCAATCTTCAGGCAAAAGAGTGGGCGTAGAAGCCAACCCCGGGGGACTTAGAAAAGGCGTGGGTGCGAGGCAGTGAGGTCAGCAGAAGCAGCCCACCTTGAGCAACAACTGAACCAAGAAAGCCAGAGAGCAGAGAGCCTCCATCTCCAGAGAATGAAAACACCACTTCCCGGTTTTTTTTTTTATTCCCGGCCTTTCACTACGCAAGCTTACACACATACACCCTGGGGCGAGGGGTGGTGGGAAGGGAAGAAGCAAGGGAAGCAAAGTGATCCCAGCTAATTAAAGAGATAATTTTCTCCAGCCCCGCCTACTCCACTTAAAAATGGGCTTTCTCTCCAGCACCGCATCTTTTGGGCATTTCTAAAACCCGGAAAAGGACGTAAACGGGACGGCGGCGGCCGTATTGCGCATGCCCCAGAGCGGAGCCCGGTCCGGGCAGCTTGGGGCCGGCCTCGGGGCTGGCCGGATGCTGCAGGTGAGGGAACTGTCCTCGTGGGGCAGGACATGCGGCCTCGGGGACATCCCGACAGAGGCTCGGGCGCTTTCCCTTCTTGGGGCAAGAGGTGGCTCTCCGTCCCCGACCAGCCGGTGTGGGCGATGAGAGCAGGCGGCCTCAGCCCCCGGTGCTGAGCCCTCCACCTGGGCGGCAAGACTTGGGAGGCTGCGGGTTGGCGTCTGAGGGAGGAAGAACTCCCGCTCTCCAGTGAAGGTTGCGAGTTGAGGGGCACGGAGGCTGGGCCGAGGGGAGGAAGGGGAAGCGAGGTGCGCTTGAGGATATCGGGCTGTCGCGGCCGCTGCTTTGTTTCCTGGGAGCAGCCCCGCCCTCGGGGCACAGATGCAATTGGGAGGGGTACCAGCAAGCCGACAGTCCCAGACGTGTCTGAAAGCTTGAGGCAACCTTGCAGGTCTTGTCCAAGTGGGGGTCTTTAAGCTGGATCCTTGAACGGATTATTCAATACTTTGATAACCTTTTATCAGTTTGATTGGTTTCCTTTGTAATTCTCTTATGCATTTAAAAACATGGAGTCCTTTGGTTTCCAAAAAGGTTAAGAATGCAACCTCCAAATCTGGTTCCCTCTTAAGGGAATAGACTAGAGCCCATGCAGTTTCAGATAATTTTGTATTTACGAATTTTATATCTATATGCACTGACACTATTTACCAAAATAATACCATGAATGTATTTTCTCCCTCTTAGAATGTAGAATAGAAACTGCATCATCGTAGGGAATATTTAAGTGAGATAGAGGATCTATTGAAGTATTACTAAATTGTGTCTAGCTCCTTGTCAATTATAATTGTTTCATTCTTTGGACTATTATCCTCAGGTTTAGTTCAGTGCCTGGCATAAAGCAGGCACTTAAAATGTTGATTGTTTCTTCTTCCTTTCTACTCCGGGAGAATGTCAGCCGCTTGAGCTCTAGAATAATACACGTTTCTGTCTATAAGCACATAACTCGGTAGTTTGCACTTTGTTGGGAGCCTTGGGTAAATGAGGATTCTTCTGGCCTTGGAATTGGAACCCCTGATGCAGAAACTAATTTCCCTGTTGTGGATAGGAAGCTAATCTATAACTTAGAATTAGGACACTAAATTAAGTGACTTACCATTGTCACAAAATCACTTCGAATCAGAGTCGGGACTTGAATCTTAGCCATTAAGGTTAGTATTTAGTTTTTGTTTAATTAAAAACGGAAGAGATGTTGCCCTCTATAACTAATTGGGAGGGGTTGATTTATGGGAGGAGGTGGGGTGCTTCAAGGGAATTAGGTTGAGGTAGTCCAAGGTTTTTGAAAGGTGTAAGTATTCCTCCCTAATGTGAATGGAAGTCTGGGTATTTTTGGAGGCAGAAGAGGGAAGAGGGTAGAATAAGAGTTTTTGCTTGGCTATCATTGTAATGTAATGAGAAAGTTGAATAAATAGACGAGATTCCTCACCTAGAACTTAGAGGAATTCAAGGGTTGGGGGCTGGAGGGAATGTTCCTGAAATTAGGCTGTTGATATTCCTATATCTAAAAGGAAAGGGGGAAAAAAATATGTAGGTCACCAACCTGCCCTGCTTAATAAAAGGTCCTAAAAGCTGAAACTGTATGGTTTTTATCTATTATTGGTCATTCTTTCTGTTAGGTAAGCACAAGGACTGCTGTCCAGTTTCTTTTAAATCTTTCATTTCTTTAGCCCTATCTTCCTTTTCCTTTTTTCTCTTTGCTTCTCTGCTGTTATCTTTTTTTCTCTCTTTTCTTCTAGACTTTGGAGATTTTGTCAATCCTTGAGTATTAATCACTTACTGGGTGCCCCTGGATATTGGCAAGAACTAGAGATAGAAAGTCATAGGTCTCTGTCCTCAAGGAACTCATTCTAATGGGAAGGACAGTATGCAAATAATTATGTATATAGTAGTCATGTTTAAAGGGAAGCTACTTCAGAGGTGGTTTTAAAAAGAGAGAGAAAGCCTGGGAACAGACTCCCACAGAAGGGATTTGAGCTGTCTTCAAAGAGATAGGACTTAGCATTCCCAGGTATGTTGAACAACCAATGAAAAGATTCAGAGGCATGAATATCTTCACAGGGCTCAGAGAAAAGTTTCTGTTATTATTTTTGGTCATTATCTTTACAATGATCTGTTTTCTGCATTTTAGAAAAGGGAGAACATTCCTTAAGCTAGGCTTAACAATTTAAATATTCTCCTAGATATTCTAATCTCCAGTCTTTCTATATTAACCAAATCATACAAGAAGCTTCTACTTTAATTATCCTAAAATATTTGCTTTTATCATCTCTCTTTTTTATTCCAGGGCTTCCTGTTGCCCAATCAAATGCAAAATTCTCCGTCTTTTAATGCTCTCCAAGATCTGCCCTCTACCCAGCTAACCCTATTTATTTATTTATTTTAATGGCAGAATGCATTACTTAAATTCTACCTCCTTTTTCATGTGCAAATTTCATTTTGTTGCTTTTCTTGTAATGCTTGTCCTTGTTCTGCACATCTAAATCTTACCCATGTTTCAAGACCTACACAAGTCCTCATCATTCTCTCCTTTAACTTGTGTGTGTCTGCCTCTGCCTGTTTGTGGGCTTATTTGGCTGTCTGGTAAAGTCTTTGGGACCTTCTCTGAATATCATATTCATTGTATACAGTCATAATTAAGGGACATGTTAAATTTGAGTTAAATTAGTAAAAATAAGTTTTTTCCCTTCTGAGTTCACAGACTCCTTGAAATCTATCCATGGACTATAGGCTTTAAAGCATTATTTCTGTTGTACTATAAGTTATTGCTACTAAATCTGTTTATCATTTAACTGTTTTTTTTTAGCATGCATGCTAATTTCCCTGGGTAGATTGTAAACTTATTTCTATATAAGTTCTATATTTCTTATACCATCAAATAGTATAGGACATACAGAGGTATGTAATAATTAACTCTTGTTAATTATTTTTTTGTATTATGTCTTATGCTGATCCCTATATAATATTTAAAGATCACAAAATGGTTCCTAGCTCACTGGGTAGGCTAGGATTTGAGGGGATTTGACCCAGGATAAGAAGGCATGGTTACAATCTGCACCATGGAAAGAAATATTTAACTTTAAGGAGATCACATATACATTGAAATGTTACTTATAATTGTGTTTATATTTTATTCCTAAGTAGAATATAAGGGGTGATTTAATTTGTCTTTGCGTCTACATGGCTTAAGTAGGCACTCAATAAATATATTCATTTGTACACTTTTTCAAACACTTGATTTTTGAAACCCACTCCCTGTTTTCTTAACAAAGAAAAAGAGCAATAGTGTGCTTTTCTTCTTTTCTTATAGGAAACTACAATGGAGAAGACAATTTCTGTGGTTTTGCTCTTCACATTCATTATATCAGTGTTAGGTAACCATCATGGAATAGAACCAGAAAAAAGTGTTACCAATTGGGCAACCAGTATTAATATTGATCTGGCAATTGTCACTCAGCGGCAGCACTTACAGGAACTTTTTCATCGATATGGCGAGAATGATTCCTTGACAGTTGAAGGATTTAGAAAATTACTTCAGAATATAGGCATTGATAAACCTAAAAGAATCCACATAAATCATGACCATGATCATCACCATCATCACCATGCTACCATAAATAAAAATATAAAGAAAACTCTGTGTCCAGAACATGAATCTGGTGGAACAAGTAAGGATACTAGGAATAGCCAGATTAAAGGATTACACAAATTAGAAAATATTGGGAGTCAGCCAAGCGTTTTGGTCAAGGACAGTGTTAATGAGATGACCACAGTTATTTACAGTACTGCCATAGAAGGAAATCATTTCCTAAAGACTACCAAACAGCTTCTGCCCAAAGATTCAAACAGTTCCTCAGCCTCTAATACTACAGAGGGTAGTAATGTGAACTTGCGGGCAAGTGAAAAAGCAAATGAATCAGTTATGAATGAACCAGACCGAGGAAGAAGCTCTATATATTCTAAGCATTCCAACCAAAATGTCCAGGAGGTAAGATTAATTTTTTTTATTATTTCTAAAAATAATAATGTACATATGCTGAGTGGGATTCCACCATAGCCACTGACATTAGAAGGAAAAGGATAGACACTGAAAACTGTTGGCTTTTCAGTTTTGTCCTAGCTTGACTCATCCTACACCTACACCAAAGACACAACAATTGTCTTTATGGTAGAGAAAGATTTTTAATTAGTGAATTTTTTCACAACCAGATAAACAGTGCCTTAGATGTAGAAATTACTACCTCACATAATTCTGTGGCAAAGTGACTTTCAGCTAGAATAGTCAAAAAAAAATTCTAATCTGTAGAATTTTAAAGAGTTAAATCATTAGCTACATTTTATTAAGAGAAAGTATTATAATTTGAATTCATACCAGCATAGTAATTTTTTTATTGCATTTTTTTTATTAAAGCATTTTAATTACAAAGCATATGTATGGGTAATTCTTCAACAATGACCCTTACAAAGCTTTCTGTTACAAATTTTTCCCCCTTAGTCCCCACCCTCATCTCTAGATGGGAGGAAGTCCACTACATGTTAATTATGTTAAAATACTTGACAAATCGAATATACCTATACATATTTTCACACTTATCTTGCTGCACCAGGAAAATCGCATCTACAAGAAAAAAAATCTGAGAAAGGAAACAATGCAAGCAAACATCAATAGAGAGCATGAAAATGTTATGTTGTGGTCCGCATTTCACATCCCTCTCTCTGGGTGTATATGGCTTTCTTCACTGACCAATTGGAGCTGGTTTGAAGCATTTCATTGTTGAAGAAAGCCATGTGCATCAGAATTGATCATCATATAGTCTTGTTGCTGTGTATAATGATCTCCTGGTTCTGCTCATTTCACTCAGCATCAGTTCATGCAAGTCTCTCCAGGCCTCTCTGAAATCATTCTGCTGGTCGTTTTTTTTTTTTTTTTTTTTTTTTTTTAAATTTATTTTTTAATTTTTCTTTTTTCTTTTTTTTAATTAAAGCTTTTTATTTGTATAACATACGTATGGGTAGTTCCCCAGCATTGAGCTTTACAAAGCTTTCCATTACAAATTTTACCCCCAGTCCCCTCCCCTCCCCTAGACGGCAGGAAGTCCACTACATGTTAATAATGCTGAAATACTTGACAAGTTATGCAAGAAAAATCCTATCTACAAGAAAAAAAAAAAGAAAATCCGAGAAAGGCAACACAATGCAAGCAAATATCAATAGAGATCATGAAAAGGTTATGTTGTGGTCCATATTTCATATCCCTCTTTCTGGATGTATATGGTTTTCTTCAGTGAACAATTGGAACTGGTTTGAGACAATTCTTTGTTGCAGAGAGCCACGTCCATCAGAATTGGTCATCATGTAATACTGTTGTTGCTGTGTATGATGATCTCCTGGTTCTGCTCGTTTCACTCAGCATCAGTTCATGCAAGTCTCTCCAGGCCTCTCTGAAATCGTCCTGCTGGTCGTTTCTTACAGAACAATAATATTCCATGACATGAATATACCATAATTTATTCAGCCATTCTCCAATTGATGGGCATCCATTCAGTGTCCAGTTTCTAGCCATTACAAAAAGGGCTGCCACAAACATTCTTGCACATGTGGGTCCCTTTCCTTCCTTTAAGATCTCTTTGGGATACAAGCCCAATAGAATCACCAGCATAGTAATTTGTTATATTATTAACTACTCATTTTCAGGCTCTCTATTGATGTTTGCTTGCATTGGGTTTCCTTTTTCAGATATTTTTTGTTCACATAGATACGATTGTTCTTGCATAGCAAGATAAGTGTGGAAATATGTATACATATATTCAATTTGTCAAATATTTTAATATAATTAACATGTAGTGGATATTCTGCCATCTAGGGGAGGGTAGGGGAACAGGGGGGAAAATTTGTAAAGGAAAACTTTGTAATGGTCAATGTTGAAGAACTACCCATACATATGTTATGCAA
>JAJPUD010001349.1:23538-82051 GCA_023553655.1 Myrmecobius fasciatus
TTCTTCTTTTTTTTTTTTTTTTTAAATTTATTTTTTAATTTTTCTTTTTTCTTTTTTTTAATTAAAGCTTTTTATTTGTATAACATACGTATGGGTAGTTCCCCAGCATTGAGCTTTACAAAGCTTTCCATTACAAATTTTACCCCCAGTCCCCTCCCCTCCCCTAGACGGCAGGAAGTCCACTACATGTTAATAATGCTGAAATACTTGACAAGTTATGCAAGAAAAATCCTATCTACAAGAAAAAAAAAAAAGAAAATCCGAGAAAGGCAACACAATGCAAGCAAATATCAATAGAGATCATGAAAAGGTTATGTTGTGGTCCATATTTCATATCCCTCTTTCTGGATGTATATGGTTTTCTTCAGTGAACAATTGGAACTGGTTTGAGACAATTCTTTGTTGCAGAGAGCCACGTCCATCAGAATTGGTCATCATGTAATACTGTTGTTGCTGTGTATGATGATCTCCTGGTTCTGCTCGTTTCACTCAGCATCAGTTCATGCAAGTCTCTCCAGGCCTCTCTGAAATCGTCCTGCTGGTCGTTTCTTACAGAACAATAATATTCCATGACATGAATATACCATAATTTATTCAGCCATTCTCCAATTGATGGGCATCCATTCAGTGTCCAGTTTCTAGCCATTACAAAAAGGGCTGCCACAAACATTCTTGCACATGTGGGTCCCTTTCCTTCCTTTAAGATCTCTTTGGGATACAAGCCCAATAGAATCACCAGCATAGTAATTTGTTATATTATTAACTACTCATTTTCAGGCTCTCTATTGATGTTTGCTTGCATTGGGTTTCCTTTTTCAGATATTTTTTGTTCACATAGATACGATTGTTCTTGCATAGCAAGATAAGTGTGGAAATATGTATACATATATTCAATTTGTCAAATATTTTAATATAATTAACATGTAGTGGATATTCTGCCATCTAGGGGAGGGTAGGGGAACAGGGGGGAAAATTTGTAAAGGAAAACTTTGTAATGGTCAATGTTGAAGAACTACCCATACATATGTTATGCAAATAAAAAGCTTTAATTAAAAAAAAAAATTATTAACTACTGGAAAAGGCTTTCTGAAGTATCCCAGCTTAAAAAGAGCGAGTTTCCAGGTATCTGATATAAAAGTTGAGACAATTTGAACGATTAAATGATCATCCTTGAAAAGTATTGAGGCCAATCTTTTTTTTGAGAGAACTTCCTGAAAAAACTAATATTTAAAGTAGGTGCTTTTTTTGATGAGTTGATGCTTTTAAAAATTACCAGTCTTCTCTTGGTGAAAGTCTAAAAACTAATGTTTACATTGCACTTTTAATATATGCTTTACATGTAATTCATTTGGTTCACACAACTACCTTCTGAGGTGCCTCCAGTTATCCTCCTTATTTTACAGGCTGAAGAAGGTTAACTGACTCTTGGCCAGAGTCAGTCATATAGCTTATAAGTGTCTGAGGATCAAGTCTAGCATTCTCTCCATTAGCCCACCTAGCTGCCTGCCTGACCAGTATTAATTTTATTCACCAAAGAGAAACAGATGCTAAATAAGTATTTCTAGGGTTGAACTAAACTTCTTGCAAGAGAGAAGATATTCTTATAAACACTTATTAGGTTGAATAGCATTAGCTTGTTAAGTCAGTTAGAATTATAATTTACTGTAAATTACAAATTTCTTAAGGCAACTTCTCACTGTCTGTAAATAGAAAATAACAATCATAACCAACATGTTAATTCAGGTTTAATTTATCCTTATTTACCAGCATATACATCATAAATGAGTTAAGTAGAATCTTAAATTTTAAAACAGGAAGTGACTTTTAAGATCATCTAATCTATTGAGCTCATTTTATAGATAAGGAAAGCATTCATATTTAAGGTGGAAAAGTGACTTGTCTAAAGCCACACAGTTAGTGACATAGGGATTACTACTCTACTTGCTTGACTCCCAGCCTGTAGGAAAGTTGACTCAAGCTTGCATATGGCAGTTCATCTCAATGCCTATTCACTCAAGCTTTTTCTCTATTTGCATGCATGTTACAGAGCATTAGTATCAAACTCAAATAGATATGGGGCTATTAAACCATACCTAAGGATCTCTGTGAGAAGCAGGTTGACTTAGAAAACCATATATGAACGTTATCTTTCTTGTATTTTTATTTTGTTAAATATTTCCCAATTCCATTTTAATCTGACTCTTTTTGTGGGCAACATTTTTGACACCTCTGCCATAAACTAGGTTAGTACTGGTTCCCTGTGAATTTCAGATCCTTCATAAAATAATAGAAGCAGATTCTGTAAAGTGAATGTCACAGCATCTCATTAGATTATCATTCCCTGGCTTTTTTGACAATAAGTGACTACCAACGTGTACTTCATTTCAGTGTGTGCCCAAGTCTCAAAACAAAACTAATTTAGAGACACTTCAAATTTAAACAATTTTCTATATCATGTTTTAGCAGGAAGGTAGGATTCTCTCATGGTAACAAAAAGCTTATAGGGTTTTTTTTTCCTTCAGGTTCCATACTTATAATGCCTTTTGTAATTTGAAATGTTTTGGTTTTTTTAGTGCTTCAATGCATCAAAACTGCTCCAGTCTCATGGAATGGGCATACAAGTATTGCTGAATGCAACAGAATTTAATTATCTCTGCCCAGCTATTATCAATCAGATTGATGTTAAATCCTGCATAGTTCATGTAACTAGTGAAAAGAAGACTGAAATCCCTCCCAAGGCCTATTCTTTACAAATAGGTAAGATGGAATTATGCTCTTTCAGCACCTTTGTTTAACTTTATAGGGAGTGTAGTGGGAAAGAGAGAAGAGGTAGAAAATGCTTCTATTAAAAATTATAAAATTTTTTAAAATAACCTAAGTAGTTTGGATATTTTTGTAATGTAAAATTTGAAATTCAGGAGTGTTTTGTTTTGTTTAAGACATCATTTAGGAGACAGTATTATCATGTAGAAAGAATATTGGTTTTGGAATCAAAAGATTTGGGCTTCCTGAATTTAATATCTCCTATCACTATGATACTATACAAATCACCTCATCTCCCTCAGTCTCACTTTTGTGGAATGTAAAATAAGAGGACTGGACTAGAATTAGATGGATGCAAGCAATGTGATGATATCAGTTAGACATGTGAAGTCATAAAAAACATTTTCTTATTAGCAGTGTTGCAAAAACAAAACGACAAGAAAAAACAAGAAACACCTACACTCAGAATTCATCAGGTCTCTCTTGAGGTGCTTAGTATTTTGCATCATGGATCTTTTGGAATTTTCTTGGAATTATTATATTGACCAGGGTAGTTAAATCACATTTCTTCATTGTTTATAGTATTGCTTATTATGTACAATGTTCTCATACTTTTGCTCAATTTACTTTATATCAATCCATATAAGTCTTCCTAGGTTTTTCTGAAAAAGAACCCCTTGAAACATATATATATTTATATATATTGTATATATATATATATATAAAACATATATATATATATATATATTATATTTATTTATTTATTTATATATGTATATAGTTAGGCAAAATATATTTCTAAATTGGCCATGTCCAAAAATATATATCTCAGTCTGCATCTTAAAAGCTTCTCTCTGTCAGCAAGTGGGAAGCATGTTGTATCAATGGGTCCTCTAAAATCATGGTTGGTCACCATGTTGTTCAGAGTTCTTAAGTTTTCCTATTGATCATGAATGCAGCTATATATTGTGAAAAGATAAAAAAGGCAACTGGAAAAACCTTTGCTATTTACTAGCTATATGACCAGAATAAATAATTCTCAAAAATCATATTAATAGCTGTTACATAATATTGTGATGATTACAGAGTATTTGCCCTTCAGTGATGTTCTGAGTTCAGCTGTGCAGGTATTATCCCCATTTACCAATGAGGAAATTATGGTGATTAAGCGATTTGCTAAGTGCTTAATAAAATTGGTGAATTGAAATACTGAGGTTTAAACAACTCTGAAAAGAGCAAGACCATTCATTCTAGAAAACACAAGCATTTCACCTCAGGGCTGGTCTTAATAATGTAAACTATTATTTAAGAACTCCCTGGTTAAGAAGATGAACTGGAAAATATCTTTCAATAGCTTCATTTCATTTCACCTCAGCCTTAGTCCTAATAATAATAGCTAACATTTATGTAACATTTTAAGGTTTGCAAAGCAATGCATTTTATCTTCACAACAAATCTGGAAGAGAGGGGATATTTTCTCTGTTTCACAGATGAGGAAACTGAGATGAAGTAACCCAGAGTCACATAGCCAGAAACAGTTTTGAGACTGGTTTTGAGCTTGGATCTCTCTCGATCTAGATTTTAGATTCTGTACTTTGTTGTGTATTGCTCCCCAGTTGCTGCCCTGCTGACCTGTGTTGTGAAAGTCAAAAAAAAAAAAAAAAAAACCAAGTAACTTACACATTAACTGCATGATTGCCTTTTATTTGTGTTTTGTTTTAACAGCTTGGATTGGTGGATTCATAGCTATTTCCATCATCAGTTTTCTTTCGTTGCTTGGCGTCATCTTAGTGCCCTTAATGAATCGTGTGTTTTTCAAGTTTCTTCTAAGTTTTCTTGTGGCATTAGCTGTTGGAACATTAAGTGGTGATGCCTTTTTGCATCTTCTCCCACATGTAAGTAAGATTAACCCATTTTAATATGCTTTATTATTTGTTGTTTATTATTTGTTCAGTGGTTATCTTTTAGTGTTTATTAAAATTCTATCCAGTAGTGGACATGCTACAAGTTTGATTTTTGATGATACAATGTGATTTTGAAATACTTTTGACATTACTAACTCATATACACAAGTTTTCATGCTTTTTGCTTCTTTTTTCCTTAAAGAAATTTAATAAGTAAAAGCTAACATTTTAGATTTTTAAAAAATATTAAAAGGAGATTGTTAGAGGAATATGGGCTACAAAATTCCAGTCAGCAATAAAACACTACTGAGGAAGGAGTCTGATCTTTAATCTAATTAATTAGGAGACTGGTTGAATCCTAAACAGTTAAATCCAAGAGTTTTCTCTCTGCCTGAAATTCTAATACTTGGAGGCTAAGGGATTTTATAAAGACTTAGGAGGATCTCTGCAAAGTTCCCTAGCTCCTGGGGAGTGTTCTTCAGAAGTGTGGAAGCTCTCAACATCAGGAGTTGAGAAGCTCTTATGATTGGCTAAGGACAATCCGTCAGTCATAACCACTTTGTCAGTAGGCCTTTCATGGGTCATTAGCTGCATGGGGCCACCTCAACAAGGGCTTTTCTTTTGTCAGTTTATGGGGGTTTCAGTTGTAATAGTATTGTTTGACCAGCTATCTCCTAGGAACCAAGAAAGTTGTGGTTTTGAAGCACAAGGTCACAAAAAAGTGAACAGTAATGATTCATCAAGGTGGAGAAGCAAATGATTTTTATTATAAATGCAATACTTTGAGGGTGGGAATAGTGCAGTAATTATATTGTTATTACATTCTTGGCTTATGTCATGAAACTATATGCTAAATCAAATACAATTAATATAAAAATCAGTACATAGTGGATTAATTAATAATAACTTTTATTCTAACAGCAGTAATTTAGTTATCTTGCTCTTAATTCTGTTCTGCGTAATTCATTGATATAATCAGTTACCCCTCAAATGACAATGAATTGAATAATTTTTTTTTAATTTCTATACTACTTTTTTTTATAATCATGTTTTATTTTTTTTATTTATTTTGCTTTTTGTTGAGGCAATTGAGGTTAAGTGACTTGCCCAGAATCACACAACTAGGGAATGTTAAGTGAGACCAGATTTGAACTCAGGTCCTCCTGACTTCAGGGCTGGTGTTCTATCCACTGCGCCACCTAGCTGCCCCTGAATTGAATAATTTTTAATAAATAAGTTGAAGTATCATGATTATTGGTGCTGAAAGCATTAAATTTAATTATTTTGTAACTTTTTTTTATAATAGTTCAAGATAGTTTTGATAGTTAAGTGCTACTATTTATTATTTTAAATGACTGAAGTTTTTTTTGGAACAAATTGTTGTTTTCTATGATGTGACAATATCTTAGATATATTTAATACACAGCAACTTCTTATATTTATATAAAACCTAAGACATCCTAGAAGTAGGTAAAGCTTGCATTATGTGCATTTTGGCACCCAAGAAAACTGAGACACAAAAGTGATATGGCTTACATTAAGTCATGTACCTAGTTAATAGTAACAGGTTTTTCCAGTTGCTTTTTTTATATCTTTTCACTAGAACTTGGCCAGGGAGATGCTATTATCTTTCCTGTTTTTATTCATTAAAGAAATCTCAGAGAAATAGGTCATGCATAATCCATCTTTTATATAGGTACTTCTTGTATTTGCAAATATTTACATTTGGGTTCAAGCCACAGTCCACCTCACTAATAATCTCTGCTCTTGATAAGTTTTTAGTAATTTGTGATTCTTCATTCCTTATAATATGACTGTTTTGAAGAATAAAAATGCATTGGAGTCAAGTATCAGTTTTTTTCTTGACTGTCTAATTGGTAATACTTTATAAACAGAAAGAACAAACAGATATTATTTACTAATTTGCTTGTTGATTATGGTTGTTATATAATAGTTCATAAACCAATCTTGCAGCAATTTACAGAATACCTTGATTATAACAGCTTTGTATAACAGGGCAAGCATTTTCATCCCCATTTTGCAGAACTGGAAACTAAGGTTCAATGAAATTAAGTGATTTGTAAAGGTTATGTGAAAAATAAGTTGGAGGAGAAGTGGCAAACTCAGGTCAGTTGACTCCAAAGTGTCTATTCTTTCTGTTCCCCCTCCTTTGTTTCAGTAAGTAAAGTGTATGCAGTGGGTAAAATAGTATTTTGTAAGGGAAGAAAGCAAATGTTTAAGAAGGTTTACTACTTAAGTAAATGCTGTTTGAAATATGAATTTTAAGAAACTGTCTTAGGCAAAATTGGCATGCAGTGGAATAGTTCATTAGAATTGATTTAAAACCCAAAGTTCCTCCCTTCGTATTGCAGTTCTCATTTCCAGGAAAACTGGAGCTGTCAGTCTTTTTTCCTGCCCACCTATCCAAAAGCTTAGTCAGATAGATGTTTTGTTTTTCTTTTCAATTTTGTATTATTGTACTTTTTGTACAAAAGCTTGTGTTTTGTGTATGCCTTATAATCAATGAAAAAAAGTGAGTTTTTAGCAAATTTTAATAAATTGACCTCTTCCATTTTTTTTTTTTTTTTTATTTAGTAAGTCATTCTCAGGGAAATAAATCACTCTTTCAAAATCTCACCTGTCTCAGACTGGCAGTGGAATATTTTAATGTCTGTCAGATAATGGGAGACTTATCACTGCATGGCCAGGTACCCCAAGTCCCAGTCTCTTGCATGTAGCAAGAATAGCTCTCTCCTTGAAAAATTGCAGTGGTTCTATTGCTTATTAGTAAAAGCATCTTTTGTGTCTAAAAGCATGATTCTTGGCATGTATGCTACCCAAACCCCAGAAATTGTTGTCTTTTTTTTTTAATTTAAATTATTTTAATCTGAACTTCACAAGGATCAAATGAACATTTCTGTATACAAAGTATATTACAATGAGAGGATTTAATATGAAATGCTATTGTACTTATCTTTCTTTTCCTTTGAAATATATAGTAAAAAAACCTTGTAGTTTTCAAAGCCTTTCTGCTTCTCTCCTTTCTTTCTGACTTGCCTTCTATTCCCTTCTGTGTATTTTAAAAATTCTTCAGTGACCTTCTTTTCTTTTTTTTTTTTGTTTTTTTGCTTTTGTTATGCTCTGCCCTATCTTTATTGAAAATAAAAAGAGAACAAAATCTTTGCAATACTCATAGTGAAGCAAAATAAGTTCTCAATTGACTGAGTTCAGTCAAACAAAACTATCTATCCTCTAGGTCACTGGTGTCAAACAGATAAAAAACAGCCCTTTGGGATGCATATTAACTTGGAAAATAATAAATTAGCATTATCTGTATTGTATTGTATTTTTATATATTTTGTCAATTACCAATTTCATTTTTAAACCAGTTTCTACTATGTAACAGACACTGTGCTGAGCACTTTACAAATATTACCCCATTTGATATTCACAATAATTTTGTTTGAGTTGGTATTATAATTATTCTTCCCCACTTAATATTGAGGAAAATAAGACAGTTATTAAATGATTTGCCCAGGTTCACACAGCTAAGAAGTATCTGAAATTGGATTTAAATTCAAACCTGCCTCATCCTTGGCCTAATTCTCTTTTCACTCTGCTACCTACCTGCTAATACAAAGAATGAAGCAATCCTTATTTTCAAGGGAGAAAAATACATATATATGTATAGCATGCATATATGCATAATGTCATTAAATACAAGATACTTTGGGAGATTGGACACTAGAAGTTAAAAGGATCAGAAGAGACTCAATGCAGAAGATAGTACCTGAGCCACACCTCTGATGTCCCTTCTCAGCATTAGACCACTACCACTATTTATACCCCCAATCTCATCCCCTCTTATCTCTTCTAGCAGAATCTCCCTCCTCTCTCCCCCTCCCCCCCCAAATGTTGCCCCCGCTAATTTTCAGTCTCTCACTTTCACCATTTCTTTCCTTGCTATGCACAAACACCATGAAGTTTTGCCCAACAGCAACTACTCTGTTGCTGCTACTCTCTCCTTCATATTGAACCACCATACTAATCACATTTTAATCTGATTCAGACTACATCACAGTTCCAGACTCAAGTCTGACACCTCTTCTCACATGCTTATGTTTATCTCAAAACTATTTTCTTATATGCATAATTACTGTACACAGTTGCAAGGTACCTACACAAATTTACCTCTATATTCAGGAGTCCATGCTGGTCAGTGCCTCATAGTCTCATAAAGCTTCAAATTTCTGACCTGCTGGCAAGCCAATAATAGAGATCTGAATCCTGGAATTAAGTAAATGTGCTTTTGTTAACCCTCTAAGATTTACCAGTATGATGAATGGTGAATATCTATTATGGATGATATATTGGGGTTGGTTAATATATGAATTGTAAACAAACTCTAGAATTTCCACCAGATAAGTTTCAATCTTTGAAAAGTGTTTTCTTTGGGCTTAGGTTTCTACACACACAGGATAGGATACCTCATGTATTCTGGTAAAGAAGAATTCTTACACATGACTAAATTTTTGAGATGATTGAACTATATAACTCTTTTTAAAATGTGGAAACTAACATTTTACCACATCTGTAGAATAATTTTATTTAAATGATATATATTAATAATCCCAGTAAAATAACTTGAGAAATCCACTGACTTCTTTTAATTACCTCAACTGCCTGTTTCCACAATACAAAACTTCTTTGTTTATTTCTTAAGTCCTATCTTCAGGTTTCCTTATTTTACCTGGATTTCTCTCTTACTGTCTCTCTCTCTAGGTCTCAAACATATACACATACACACACACACAAAAACCCTGAATTAACAAAAATTAACACTCTAAAATGAATTGTTTTTTAAACATGTATGGGAAACATCCTCCTGTATAGAATTTGACCTTTTTATAAAAACTTGGGGTCATTGTTATAGCATCATTATGGTGTGAATTTAAAGTAGTATGAAATGGGTATTAATAGCTTCCTATATAATCTGCTTTGTGTTCTTTTTCATGTATAGAAATGCTTATGGAGGTATATTGTTTGGAATAGAAATTTTTAAAATTCCACATTATTTAATTGTCAAGTCAAAGTCCAAAGCCTTCTCTTCAGGAATGCTGCTTTACTGTTCTCAGTGTCCTTTAATTTAGTAATATCATTGAAAAACATTCTCTTATATTTTTGGAACCACAGATATAGTGAGCTTTCTTATGTAAGCTTCCTTAACTCAAGGAATTTCAAAAGATAAAAAGAAAGGCTCCCAAAATACCAAATTATTTATGGCAGTACTTTTTTTTTTTTTTTTGAGTGCAAATTTTTTTTGTTAAAGCTTTTTATTTTCAAAACATGCATATAAAAATGTTTGTGGCAATCCTTTTTGTAGTGACTAGAAACTGGAAACTGAATGGATGCCCATCAGTTGGAGAATGGCTGAATAAATGATGGTATATAAATGTCATGGAATATTATTGTTCTATAAGAAACGACCAGCAGGATGATTTCAGAGAGGCCTGGAGAGACTTGCATGAACTGATGCTGAGTGAAATCAGCAGAACCAGGAGATCATTATACACGGCAACAATAAGACTATATGATGATCTATTCTTATGGACATGGTTCTCTTCAACAATGAGTTGTTTCAAATCAGTTCCAGCTGCTCAATGATAAAGAAAGCCCTATACACCCAAAGAGAGGCCTGTGGGAACTGAGTGTGGACCACATCATAGCATTTTCACACTCTATTGATGTTTGCTTGCATTATGTTTTCCTTCTCAGGTTTTTTTTTTTTCCTGTACAGCAAGATAACTGTATAAATATGTATACACATATTCGATCTGTCAAATATTTTAACATAATTAACATGTATTAGACTTCCTGCCATCTAGGGGAGGGGGTGGGGGGCAAGAGGGAAAAATTTGTAACAGAAAGCTTTGCAAAGGGCAATGTTGAAAAATTACCTATACATATGTGTTGGGTTTTTTTGTTTGTTTGTTTGTTTTCTTTTCTTTTCTTTTTGCTGAGGCAATTGAGGTTAAATGATTTGTCCAGGGTCACACAGCTAAAAAGTGTTAAGTGTCTGAGATCTGATTTGAACCCAGGTTCTCCTGACTTCAGGACTGGTGCTCTATCCACTGCGCCACCTAGCTGCCCCTATGCATATGTTTTGCAAATAAAAAGCTTCAATTAAAAAAAAAAAAAAAAAAAACATGCATAGGTAAATTTCAGCATTCACCCTTGCAAAACGTTGTGTTACAAAAATTTTTCCCCTCCCCTAGAGGACAAGTAATCCAATATATATTAAACATGTGCAATTCTTCTATACATATTTCTACAGTTATCATGCTGCACAAGAAAAATGAAATCAAAAGATAAAAAAATGAGAAAGGAAATAAATTGTAAGCAAATAACAAAAAATGAAAATTTTATGTTATGATGGCTCTTTTTATTTTACTTTATTTTATTTATTTATTTTTTTATGATGGCTCTTTTTATCATAAGATCATTGGATCACTGCGCTGTTGAAAAGAGCCACATCTGGCAGAATCAATCATATAATTTTGCTGGGCAACACTTTGTAGTAGCAAAGAATTGAAAACAAAATAGGTGCCTAATGAATGATGAATAGCCAAACTAAATGTAATGTAAGAATTTAATGGAATAGTATTTTACTGTCAGAAACAATAATTCCCAATAATGAATTCAGGGAAACATGCAAAAATACTCCTAAATTGATAACAAAGTAAAATAAACCAACTCAGAGGAATCCTCTGGAGGGACTTCCACAATGTAAATTTTAAGAGATTAACAATAAAAACTGAATGCTGATAAATTATAATATCCAAGCTTAATTCCACAAAAGAGGTATGAGAATGTAGTTCCCTTTTTGAGAAGTGAGGGCACTGTAGATATTTGAGCCCTACATACATTAGATTTCGTTGATATCTTGGGTGATGTAGCTGAATTTTTTTTTCCTTTATTTTTCATTATTTGTTATGATGGAAAACCCTTAGGAAGAGGAAAAGAAGAAGAATATATTGACAGATATTGATGATTTCAAAACAAAACAGAAAGCTAGATATTAATAAGTTTAAAAGAGAAAAATAAGCTCCTTGAGCATATACTGTTTTGTTTTCTTTATTACAGCACCTAGCACTCGGCACATTACTGGGTACTTAGTAAAATGCTTGTTAACTGAATGACAGCAGGCTTGTCAATTTCAGTTCTCCCTTTACTGTTGTATTCACTTTTGTGAAGTGTAATGAAGTAATAGATTTTTAGAGTTGTAAAAGACCATCAACTGATCCAGGAAGATTCCTCAAAAATTTGCTTATTTAAGAATCTTTCATCATTAGAAGTTAACATTCCCATAGAAATGACATCAGGACACACAGCTTAATAATTTCAGGTGTAAAGAACATTAATAATCAAATCTAAAATATTTTAATAAGAGTAAAGGCTTTAGAGGATTAGTGTCTTATTGATGGCTTAATTTTCTTATCTTCCTCATGTGATGGAGTAGGGACTGGATCTTTGGTTATATTAGCATAAGGAACTTTTGGATGAAGAAACTCCCCATACTTGTGCAAATCACCTTCTCTGTAACTTGTAGCATTTCAAATTCTGGATAACATCCTGGTCTGTATGTTATCACTGAGGCATTATTGAAAGCAGAAAGATAGTAAAAATGACCAGGTACTAACCTTACTTACATAGAGTGAATTCCAGAGATAAATAGAATATTGTCTTCAGGTGAGTCTATGATTCTGAAATATCTTTTCAAAATATAGGAGATGATGGAACGTCTAAAAGTCTTTGTAGATCCATGCCCAAATTTGGACTTTGAACCAGATAAATGTGAGATTTTTGAAAGATACCACAGGAAGACACTTTCTAATAAACAGATGTCTAAGTGCTTATGGTATACAGGGTACTATATGTTAATTGCTAGGATTATAAAGATAAGACAAAGATCCGTATTTTTAAGAATTTTATAATCTATTGGGAGGGGGATATCCTTATAAGTAAATACTTTGCAGAGATGAGCTTCACTTTTATGACACCCTCCTGGATCAAAACCTGCCACCAAATCCTAAATCAGCCAGTCTTTATTTACTTACACATATTTCCTGCTGACCTAGAAAATAGCAAGCATTATCAATATAAACCATTTTGATCTGTGTAGTCAAGTTTTGGAGGTCTGTTATTGTCCTTTGCTCAAGGACTAAAATTTTAAAAAAAATTTCAGTTAAATACTAGTCCAAATTGAAGTCACTGCAGAACTAACATTTGGATGAATGTGTTTTTGTTGAATTACATTATAAGTGTATTCCCTTTTGCTGTCTGTCTTCTGTCTACACACATATATATGTTTATATACATGTGTGTATCTATGTATGTATATGTGTCGAACCAATTGTGCCAACGTACAAATACACACACCGCCTTTGATGCAATTGGTTTGATACACTTAATTATCATATTTGTTACTCTCTTAATATGAAAGGATTCTTAATGTTGCTTCTTATTTCATTGGCAAGTCATTTGTGATCATGTGTGTTAATTGAATCTAACAATTTTGAAACATTATTTGTTTATAGTCTCATGCAAGTCACCACCACAGTCATAATCATGAGGACCAACCCCTTCAAGCAAGCAGAGGACCACTTTTCAGTCACCTCTCTTCTCAAAACATAGAAGAAAGCACTTACTTTGATTCCACTTGGAAAGGCCTTACAGCCCTAGGAGGCTTGTATTTCATGTTTCTTGCTGAACATCTAATCACATTGATCAAACAATTTAAGGATAAAAAGAAAAAGGTAAAATAATGTTATCTAATATTTAATGTATTTAAAAAGCTCTTATGTGGATGGGGGGCATATCTCTTGTGCAAGATCTTAGATCTGGGGACTTGGTAGCTTCTAGTAAATTTGCTACTTAAGGAAATCTAGGGAGTATTTGTAGGTCTCAGTTCTAGATTATCTTTCCATAAAGTCTCCAACAGTTGATGAGATGGAAAAGGACAAAGGTAAAGGGTAAGGCATGGCATTAACAGGGCTTCCTAGACCCAGAAATGCAGTAGGTACCCAGTAACTATGCTGTTCTATAGTTTACCCTTTTTTGCCGGGTAGGGGGGGAAACCCTAGAAAAATTTGTGTGGCATTCACTTGATCTTCCACTAGACATGGTGTACAATCACACAACTTGTTCTCATTTTCTTTTGACAATACCTTTTCAGTTACATTATTTATATTATTGATGCTTTAAAGACCTCTTTCCTCATCAATCCTAGTGATTTGAGCAGGAGGTACGCTTCCTGCAGCTTACCTTAATTTTGACAGGTAGGTGTGGGAAAGTTACCTATCCCTTGATATGGCTGTCCTCTTTTTGGCTTAATTCAACAAATATGTATTAAGTGCTTTATTATAAACAGGGCCCTATGTTAGTGATATATACAAGATATTTTAGTTCTAGGTAGTTCTCTATTGGACTGCTGGGTGGCACATTGCATAGAGTACCTGGCCTAAAGTCAGAATCATCTTCCTGAGTTCAGATCTGCCTTCAGATACTTATCAGCTATGTGACCCTGTTTGCCTTTTTGGTAAAATGAGCTAGAGAAGGAAATGGCAAACTGCTTTAGTATCTTTGCCAAGAAAACCCTAAAGCAGGTTATAAAGAATTGGTCATAACTAAAATAATTGAAGAGCAAAAAATGCATTATTTCAAAAAATGGTGTTTTCTAGCTTTTCATGCCTGATAAATGTAAATGTCAAAACTGTTTTTGATGATAATAAAGGGTTTTTTTGTTGTTTTTTTTCTGGCCTCTTCACAAGAGATGATAAAGGAACAAACTTCAATCTAATGAATCATTATACTTCTCTGAGAGAAGCACAACTTGCATTAATCTTTAGAATTAATAACTCTTCTGTTACAGCTCTATAGTATGGGGTCCCCTTTGCATGATTATTTTAAATACTAAGGAAATTAATATAGCCAAAAGCCATAAATTGGGGAAGAAACATACAATTCTAAGGCATTAGTCCTATACTGTAATTATGACTTTACATTTGTATATTTATGATTTGATATGAAGTATATACATTTACTGAGCCCACCTATTATATACTTTATGTGTGTGTATGTGTGTATATATATGTAAAATGCTCTTTCTCCCCACTCCAAAAGATGTGATGTGCTCTCCTGCATTTAAAAGTTTACAATCTGGTAATTGTAAAAATATGTATACACATATTTGATTTGTCAAGCATTTTAACATAATTAACATGTAGTAGACTTCCTGCCATCTAGGGGAGGAAAATTTGTAACAGAAAATTTTGTAAGGGTCAATGTTGAAAAATTACCCATACATATGTTTTGCAAATAAAAAGCTTTAATAAAATGGAAAAAAAAAAATGAGCTGGAGAAGGAAATGACAAATCACTCCAGTATCTTTGACAAAAAAACCTCAGAGTCACAAGGAGTTGGAAGTGAATAAACAACATTTTTGTACCCCAAAAAAAAAAATTTACAATCTGGGAGTACCCTATTAATATGGCTTTTATATTGTTATTTTAATATATTATGTGTATACATATAGATACACATAGATAATTTCTCTCTCAAATGTTTGACTTTCAGATGTTTAAATTCTGTTAAATATTACTTTCCCTTGATTCTTTAGACTCAAAAAAAACCTGAAAGTGATGATGAGATGGAGATCAAGAAACAGTTGTCCAAGTATGAATCACAACTTTCAACAAATGAAGAGAAGTTAGACACAGATGATCGTAAGTCCTGATTATCAAATCTGAGGAAGAACTCTGCTATATCCCTTTTTCTTGATCAGAAGAGCTAATACTTTATTTCCTAATGAAGACTGACATGTTATATACCATCTAAAAGTGATAGAAAGTGAAAATGTCTTCATTTTCAGAGGAAATTTGCCAGGAGATTCAAGAGTGGCCACCCCTGGTTCTGTGGGACCTTATAATACGTTTCTTAAAATAACTCATTTGTTCCACTGAAGAAGTCAGGTTGGCTAGGATGTTATTTATTAAATTTCAGCCACATTTTATAATCTCTATAGTGTAGGATTTGCTTGTAGGGTATTCTTTTTAAAATACCATTTTAACCAGGAATTTGAACTCAAGCCAGACACTGAAATAAAGAATACTAAGATAATGAACCAACCTAATGAGAATGTTTTTAAACCAAATCAAAGCTTCATCCAAAAATTCTTCAATTCAAGAAATTTCTCTTCCCTATTATAGCTCTGTAGTTGAAGAACTTGAGGCCCAGAGAGATTAAGTAACCATAAATAAGCCGTCATAAATTGTTGTAAGGGTCCAAGAAGATGATATATAGAAGGCTTCATTTGCCTTCGGTCCTGCTGCTGATATGCTTACAGCCGTCACCAGACACAAATATAGCTATAAGTAGCGTGGTTAGGATTAAATCCTATGTTCTTGAATCCCAAATTCATTATTTTTGCATATCATGCTGCCTTTCATTGCTTATGTCAACATTACTGGCATACTCTCGGAGAGAATTCATGATGGTCATTTATTTAGTGCTTTGCCTTTTGATTCAGTTTTGTGAGGTATATATAGGCATTATGTGATTTTTTTGTTTTCATCATCCACTATCCCTAGCCTTCTAATGTTTTATCTGACTTTAGAATTATAAACAATTGTCTTTGAACAATTGTTCCTGATGCAAAGAATGCATACTTTATTATGAGTTTGGTATTTATTAATGGACAATATTTACTACATTCACTCAAGACTTGGAAAAAGGCTTGACAAACTACTAGTCAGGATGTGTCTAATAAATGTTGAGCATCTAATTCCTCCTTTTTACACACACACACACACACACACACACACACACACACACAGTCACTTTTAACTGACAGTTTTGAAAGGTTCTTATTTGATCCTTGAAAAAGCTCCATACTCACCATTTCCGCTTCATTTCCTTTCCTTCCCTATTGCTGCTTCCCTGCTACCTATAAATATTCCCTCATCTTCATCCTCAAAAAATCCTCACTTGATCCATCTATTCTCACTATCATCAGTGCTTCTATCTTTTTTTTTTCTCTTATTCCTTTAGCTCTCCCTGGTCTGGGTTCTGACTTCATCATTCAAATGAAACTGTTCTTTCCAAAGTGATCAATAATTATTTAGTTTCCAGATATAGTCAGGCAATTTCATAATTTGCTATTTCTACTTCCATAATACAGCTTGTTATCCAAAATATTATCTCCACATAGCTACCACTAGTTTCAGGCCATCATTACCTTTCATCTAGGTTATTAAAACAGCTTCCTAATTAGTCTCACTTCATGAAGGCTGTCACCTCCCTGTTCCATTTTATGCTCTTCTGTCAAAGTAATTTTCCTTAAACTCAGGTCTGACTTTATATATAGCTCCCCTATTCATCCAACTTCAGTGTCTTCCTATTTATTTAGGATAAAATATAAACTCCTTTTTAACTTTTAAAGCCCTTCACAACTTGACCCAAATCTATCTTTCTAGACTTATTGAATATTTCTCTTCCACACTCTGTAATCTAGTCAATCGGTAAGCATTTTGTTAGCACTTTCTGTATGCCAGCCACTGTTCACCACTCAGGATACAAAGAAATGTTAAAGATAATCTTTGTTCTCAAAGAGCTTGTGATCTAATAGGGAGACAGCATATAGCCAACTGTGTATAAATGTCAGTGTAAATAGGAGATAATCTCAGAGGGAATGTACTAATTTGGCATTAAGGGAGATTGGGAAAGTCTTCTTGGAGAAGTTGGATTTTAATTGGATTAAAGAAAGAAGCCAGGAAAATTAGGATTCAGAAATGAGGAGAGAGAGCATTCTAGGGATAGGGAATAGGTACTGAAAATTTCTGGAGTTGGAAGATGGGTTGGTTTGTTCAAGGAATAGCAAGGAGCCAGCATTACTGGATTGAAATGTAAATGGGGGAGGAAATAAAGCGAAACATTGGAAAGGAAGAAAAGGGCCAGATTATTTGAATTCTAGAGTATTTTGTATTTTTTTGTAGAAGTGCTAGGAAGCCACTGGAGTTTATTACATAGAGGACGCTGATTTAGGGAGATCTGCATTTCAGGAGAATTGATTTGATAGCTGAGTGAAGTCTGGACTACAGTGGGGAAAGAATTGAATCAAGATACTAACACCAACCAGCAAACTGTTGCATTAGGAGACATAAGAATTTGTATTAGGGTAGTTGTGATGTTAGAGGAGAGAAGGCAGTGTATGTGAGATAGGATTGACCTAGGTTGTATGCCTGAAAGGTTAGTGGTATCCCAGCATTAATAAGGAAGTTTGGAAGAGGAAGGCACTTTTTGTACGTGTTGAATTTAAGATATCAATAGGACATCCGGTTTGAAGTATCTATTAGATAACTGGAAAATCAGTGACTTGGGCATCAGGATAGAAATTAGGGCTAGTTAAGTAGATTTGAAAATAAACATAGAAATGGTAATTGAATCCATGGGAGCTGATGAGATCAAGGGAAATAGATGACCCAGGAAGAGCCCTGAGAGGTATCCACTGTTATACCCATTGTTAGCAGGCATGGCCTGGACAAAGATCCTGCAAAGGAAATGAAGGAACAGTGTTATAGGTAGGAGAAGAACTAGATAGTCATGATGTCACAGAAACAGAGAAATGAAGGTGATCACAATTTTCAGAGACAGTAGAGAGGTAATAAAGGATGAGGATTAATGAGGGCAGATAGATGACCCAGTAGATAGAGCACCAGCCCTCAGGACCTGAGGGCCAGGAGGACCTGAGTTCAAATCTGGTTTCAGACATTTAACATGTCCTAGATGTGTGACCCTGGGCAAGTCACTTAACCCCAGTTACCTCTGGGGGAAAAAAAGGGAAGTTGGGATAAGGATGGGGAAAAAAGGGTCTTTAGATTTGGCAATTAAGAGATCTTTAGAAAACTTTGTAGAGCGCAAAAATGAAACTGGAAGCTAGAATTTAGAGAGGTAGAGTAAAAAGAAAGAAAGTGAAAGTTTTGATGATAGTCTTTTCAGGGAGTTCAGCCACAAAAGAGAGAAGGGATAAAGGATACTAACTACTAGGGATGCATAGATCAAGTGAAGTTTTTTGAGGATAGAGAATACTTGAATGTGTATGTAGGCAGAGAGAAGCAGCCAGGAGACAGAAAAAGATGATATAAGTGAGAGTAGGAATGATAGAGGGGGTGATCTACTGGAGAAAATGGATAGAGTGGGATCAGTTGTACATGAAAAGAGCTTTGCTTGGAAAAGAGAAGGCCCAGCTCTTCATATGAAAATGAAGTAAAGATAGAATGGGGTCAGAAGAATTCATATCTGGGAGATATGAATTGAAGAGGAGGAGATGGTTGTTTGTCCTTCGTTCTCCAGAAAGACCATGATATCAGGGAGATGATGCCATAACATGCAAGGGAATTGGATTGAAATGAGGGAGAGCTGTGCACAGTCACCTGCCTCACTTTCCCCTCTAAAACCATCTGGGTCCATTGACCAGATATAGATCAGGACAACTGGAGATGACCCTGGATGCAGGGGAAGACCTTGGCCTTTTTAAGCTAAAGTCTTCAATTGGTCTCAATTTGTTTGAGGCCACCCCCATTCAGTGATTAAGGCTAGGAATTGAGGCAAACTGGCTAGAGTTCTTTCTTAAGAACCAGGCTTTAAACCAAAATCAATCTGATTCTCATTGGCCACCAATAGGTCCTGGGCCAAGCTCCATTTGGTTATTGTTTGGGTCCTGGTTAACTCAGATTGAATGTAAATAGCAGTCATTTCTGCTTTGGCCAGAAGTCCTACAGATCTTTTTGTCCCAGATTCATTCATTAATTTTATTTATTTAGATTTTTTTTGGACTAGATGAAAGTGGAGATTTTTTTGTCTTAAAAGGCCAAGGTCTCTTATTTCATCCAGGGCCATCTCCAGCCATCTTGATCTATATCTTGCCACTGACCCCAGATGGCTCTGGTGGGAAAGGTGAGGCAGGGGACCTTGCACAGCCTTCCCTCACTTAAATCCAATTCATCAGATATCATGGCATCACCTCCCTGAGGTCATGGTCCTCTGAAGGAAGGACAAACAAGAACCTCTGAGAAGGAGGGGAGAAGAGGGTGATCTCAATGAAATATCCATTTTTTTGTTTTGTTTTGTTTTGTTTTCAGTAAAATGCTGTGTGGGACAGTGACCCTTACCCAAATTAAAATCAGAGATTCTCAAGGTAAAAAGCAAAAAAAAAAAGATTATTTATAAGGGCAACTCCCAATACACAAGGTTTCAGTAGAGAAGTGCAAAGCACAAACTGCAAAACACGAGATTATATAGACCCTAAGGTAGAAGCCCCCACTCTCATCTGTTATTGGGGAAATCCAGGCTTACACTCCAAAGGAGGAAATCTGTGGAGAAACAAAAGAATATTAACAAATAACTTGATTTACCCATCAAGTACTAATTAATGCTAATTAAGGGGTGGGGGGATGGGGGGGACCAGAGGAGAAATAGTCCTCCAAGACAATCAAACACCTGTAGCTTTTCTCTTTAGCTCAACTTGTTATTGCAAAGTCTCAAGTCACAATTAGGGCATGGTAGAAGCCACATCCTTATGTGAAGTCTTCACATAATTTATCCCATTCAGTTTGATACAGGGTTTTTAGTTGAGAGGGTGGGAGGAGGGGGAGCTCTGAGAAGTTTGAGGAGGGATGAAAGAAAAAGTTTGGCTGAACCACTATGGTTAGTGATTATTGAGTTAGTTAATTAGAGAGCTTTAAAAAGATTGTGAGGCCCCAGTTGAGATGATGTAGTATTCTCTCTCTGTTCCTCACATGAAATTTGATGTCTCATATCTAGAATGTATTATCCCGTGCTTGCCTCTGCCTCCTAGAATCTTTATTTTTCTTTAAGATACATAGAGCTCAGGTACCATTTTTTTCTTGAAGCCTTTCCTGATTCTGCCTCCAAATATTAGTGTTTCACTTACCAGATTTCTTGTATTGAACAGTCTTATATGTCCGTATTAATTTTATGCTACTTTTTTATACTATTTGTCATTCTTTTTCTTTGTACTTATATCCTTAGTATTTACCACAATGCCTATTATATAGACAATAAATAGTTGTTGGTTGATTGATTGTCATAGTGTGGCCCATAGCCATAGAATAAGAGCCCTTAATTTGAATCTCTCCTTTTTTATTAATATTATTTTGTTGTTTACATTTTAAATTTGTATTTAGACCACACGTGTTTTTCCCCAGCTCAATTACCATGTTCTTTCAAAATGGACATTTTAAAATCTAAATTCCTTGCTGTTGTTACCTAGGGCCTGAAGGTTATATAGGGGCAGAATCACAAGACCCTGCACACTTCGATTCTCAACAACCAGCAGTATTGGAAGAAGAGGAAGTCATGATAGCTCACTCTCATCCGCAAGAAGTTTACAATGAATATGTATCTAGAGGGTGCAAGAATAAATGTCATTCCCATTTCCATGATACTCTAGGCCAATCAGATGATCTCATTCATCATCATCATGATTACCATCATATTCTACATCACCACCATCATCAGAATCATCATCCCCACAGTCACAGTCAGCGCTACTCTCGGGAAGAGTTGAAAGATGCTGGCATAGCCACATTAGCCTGGATGGTGATCATGGGTGATGGCTTACACAATTTCAGTGACGGTCTAGCAATCGGTGAGTACATCTATATACTCTTTTTTGGAAGTACTAATATCATAAAACATTTCTTTGGTCTATATTCCATTTAGTAGTAGTGTTTTCTTAAGCGGCTAAGATTTTTAAATTGGTAAATATCTAATTTTAGATATTTGTGAATGGTTTATAATATGTAATAATAATATGTAATGATCATCCATTTCTGACTTTTTAAATTCACCGATAGCCAGGATTTCAGTGTTTAATCTTCCCATATCCTGTTTGACCACATCCAGCTTACCTTGCTTCATAGGTCTTACATTCCAAGTACCTGTACAACATTGAGCTTTATAGCATTGAACTTTCTTTTTATCAACAAGCACATCTGCAGTTGAGCTTTTTGCCTTTGACCTAGCTGCTAAATTAGTACTGGAACAACCTGTGTTATCCTCCATTCTTTGCCAGTAGTTAGACATCTTTGGGCCTGAGGGGCTTATTTTCTGATGTCATCTCTTTTATCATTTTAATGACTTTCTTGACAAAGATATTAGAATGGTTTGCCATTTCCTTCTCCAGTGAATCACCTTTTTTCAGAACTCTCCACTATTACTTCTTTGTCTTAGGTAAGCCTGCACAACATAGCTTATAGTTCTACTGAGCTAAGCAAGCCCTTCTGCCACAATGCAGTGATCAGGAGAGGATATAAAAAGTTGCTCTGGTTCTGTTTACCTTCCTCTGTATCATTTTATACAGTTCTTCTGAGGTTTCTCTGAAACCATCTCCTTTATTATTTCTTGTAGCATACTAACACGTAGTCTACCTCATTTATATGCCTTAACTTAATCTACCATTCTCAATTGATGGATATCCCCATTCTTTTTTTTACCTTAAAGAGAGCTAGAAATATTTTTGTATATCCTTAGTTAGAATTTGTTTTGCTAATCTTTCCCTTAACTTCCAATAATCTCCCCTTCCTCTTCTTTCCTTCTTATTTCTCTGTTGAGTTAAATGTATTTCTATACTCAGCTGTATGTGTGTATTCTCTCCTTTGACTAGTTCAGATGAGTGAGATTCAGGTGTCAGCCACTGACCTTCAGCCCCACTTCCGTGTTGGTTCAAACTGTTCTTTGAAGAGCTTCTTGATTTTATGAGATAATTTACCTTAATTTTCTTGCTTTCCCCCTAATGTATATTTCTTACTCTCCCTTTCCATTCTTCTTTTTAGATCATCAAAACATAACAGAATTCTTAGATTTTCTGTCTAATTAGAGTTACTCTGATTCATGATGATCATAGAGTTCATAGTGGACATCTGTATTATTTCTACATGTTAATTAGATTGTAAAAAGTTTATCCTTGTTTAGAGCTGTAGAATTGTTTGGGTTTACCTTTTTTTTCCCCTTAATTCCTGTGTTTGAACTTTTAAGATTTATATTAAGCTCAGGTCTTTTCATCAGGAATGGTGATATTTAATGATATTCATGATATTTAAATAGTAGAGTCTTATGGGTTTTCTCCCTTAGTCTATTTTCCAGTTCAGTTCTTTGGCAAAGATACCTTACATTTTCTTCTATATTTTGCCAGTCTCTTACTTCAATATTTCCTGTTTCATGGGGTCATCAGTTTCTGTTTGGTCCATTCTGATTTTCAGTGAATTTATTTCTTAGCCAAGATGTTGTGCCTGTTGTGTCAAGCTGTTTATTCCCTTCCCAATTCTTCCTTCTATAGCTCTCATTTCTTTTCTACCTTTCTTCTCCAGTACTCTCATTTTACATTTATAAAAACATTTTAAAGTCTTTTTAAACTCCAGCTTCATCTTTCCCAGGAATTCTAGGTGAATTTATCTCCAAACTATGTTTTTATCTAAGGTTTTACTTAAAGATGTTTTAGAGTTGTTCTTTTCTAGGTTTATGTCATGGGCATCCCTGCCATCTTAAAAGCTTTTTATGGTGGGATTCTTTTTTTGTTTGACCATTCTTCCAATCTATTTTCTGATTTCATACTTCATGTTGTGGACTGGCTCTATGCACTTAATACCAAGTTTGTTTTGAAACTCTTTAATGCTAAAAGTGTGTTTAGCAAAAGAGTGGGAAGAAATACAGTAATCTCAAAATGCCTCCAAACATATCTAGAAATTTCACCAGACTGAATCTAGTTGAGGAATATCAAACAAAGTTACTGGGCTGTTCCTGTTGCTAATTTGTTAGAGTGTTGAGTGTTATGTTATGTTGAGTGTCATTAGGATCTAGCTGACTCTAGGGATCTGTAAGTTATTAATGTTCTGATCCAGGGCAAAGTCTAATGCTACCCCTTTGGACTAAGCTCTGTAAGTTCTTTATCTGAGTTTGGCGTGGGCAGCAGAAAACTGTTGCTGAATTCAACCATTTTCCAGCTGGAAAGTTCAGACTGAGAGTGAGAACTACTTCCCTTTAGTCTGGGATTCCTGTTCTGGTTATTCCTTCAGAGGCTTACAAATGAACTCAAAGTTACAACTAAGACCCCACTCTGCTTTTGGAATTTGAGCCTCACTACTGCTGCTTTTGAAGCACCAACGTATCTATCTATCTATCTCCTTCTACTGACCTGAGGAAATGATTCACTCTTCCTTTCTTGAATTCCCCCATCAGGATTCAGTCTGGGGTAATTTCTAGATCTGTTTGGAGATTTTTAAGGGGGAATTGCTATACTTTTTCCTATTATTCTGCTATCTTGACTCCACTTCTCCAAAACATACTTTTAGCATTTTTTAGACAGTTTTGTTATAAACTTGATTATAAACATCAATAAAAGCAATTAGAAAAGCAGTTTTAATGAATGAAATGTTAACTTTTCAAGCACTCCCTCCATTTTCAACAGGAATCTGTCTATTCATTCCCATCTGTTTTTCTTCACATATGGCTCCTTTTACATTATTGTACTCTGTTATTGTGATTATTTTTTTCACCTTATGTGTCTGTTTCTCCACATCTCTGCCTGTATTGTTTTGAATTATATTTGTCAATTTTGTTGTCAGTTTGTATCTGATTATTAATAAGCCAAGTATTTTTTCAAATACTTATTAATGTATTTCTTTGGAAACATTAAAAAAAAACTTTAGCTTATATTTTAACTTTTGCTTATATCAATTTGTGGGAAATATGCACTAGGACAATAAGTTTTCCAAATTTCAAAACATATCTGACTTTACCATCTTGACTATGATTACACTTATAGTTTACTGAATAGAATAGAAACCAGTGAAGAATAATTTTCTGCCTTAGAGATTTGATTGAAGTTTTTGTTTTGTTTTGTTTTTTTATTAAAAGCTTTTTATTTACAAAACATGAGTGATTTTTCTACATTGACCTTTGCGAAAGCTTTTTTTTTTTTTTTTTTCCAAGTTTTTCCCCTCCTTCCCCTCACCCCTCACCCCTAGATAACAGGTAAAGTAATACATGCTAAATATGATAAATTACATGACAAATCCAATATATGTATACATATTTATACAGTTATCTTACTGCACAAGAAGCATCAGATCTAGAAAGAGAGAAGAAAAAAAACAACCTAAGAAGGAAAACAAAATGCATGGAAATATTCACAGAAAGCGTTAAAATGCTGTGTTGTGGTCCACACTCACTTCCCACAGGCCTCCCTCTGAATGTATATGACTATCTTCATGACTGAACAATAGGAACTGGTTTGAATCACATCATTGTTGAAGAGAACCATGTCCATCAGAGTTGATCATCATACAGTCTTCTTGCTGTGTATAATGTTCTCCTGGTTCTGCTGATTTCACTCGGCATCAGTTCATGCAAGTCTCTCCAGGCCTCTCTGAAATCATCCTGCTGGCCATTTCTTACAGAACAATAATATTCCATAACATTCATATACCATAACTTATTCAGCCATTCTCCAATTGATGGGCATCCTTTCAATTTCCACTTTCTTGCCACTATAAAAAGGGCTGCCACAAACATTTTTGCACACATGGGTCCCTTTCTATGGGTAATTCTTCAACATCAACTCTTAAAAAGCTTTCCGTTACAAATTTTCCCCCCCTAGTCCTCACCCCTCCCCTAGATGGCAGGAAATCCACTACATGTTAATTATCTTAAAATACTTGACAAATCGAATATATGTATACATATTTCCACACTTATCTTGTTGTATAAGAAAAATCATATCTACAAGAAAAAAATCTGAAAAAGGAAGCACAATGCAAGCAAACATCAGTAGAGAGCATGAAAATGTTATTTTGTAGTCTACATTTCATATCCCTCTCTCTGGTTATATATGGCTTTCTTCACTGAACAATTGGAACTGGTTTGAAGCATTTTATTGTTGAAGAGCGTCATGTCCATCAGAACTGATCATCATATAGTATTGTTACCATGTATAATGATCTCGGTTCTGCTCATTTCGCTCAGCATCAGTTCATGCAAGTCTCTCCAGGCCTGTCTGAAATCATACTGCTGGTCGTTTCTTACAGAACAATATTCCATAACATTCATATACCATAATTTATTCAGCCACTCTCCAACTGATGGGCATCCATTCAGTTTCCAGTTTCTAGCCACTACAAAAAGAGTTGCCACATTCTTACACATGTGGGTCCCTTTCCCTCCTCTAAGATCTCTTTGGGATATAAGTCCAATAGAAATACTGCTGGGTCAAAGGGTTTGCATAGTTTGATAACTTTTTGAGCATAGCTACAAATTGCTCTCCAGAATGGTTGGATCCATTCACAGTTCCACCAACAATGTATCAGTGTCCCAGTTTTCCCACAACCCTTTCAAAACCTGTCACTATCTTTTCCTGTCATTTTAGCCAATCTGACAGGTGTGTAGTGGTTGTTTTTTTTTTTTTAATATGTATACACATATTTGATTTGTCAAGTATTTTAACATAATTAACATGTAGTAGACTTCCTGCCATCTAGGGGAGGGTTGGGGGCTAGGGGAGGAAAATTTGTAACAGAAAGCTTTGCAAGGATCAATGTTGAAAAATTACCCATACATATGTTTTGCAAAAAAAAAAAAGAAAGAAAGAAAGAAAAAGCTGTAACAAAATGAAAAAAAAATAAGGTTTTTTTGTGTTTGTTTTTTAAATGTCATTTCCCTTTTGGGGTTTGGTTGAAAGTTTTCGGAGTTTTGTAGAGCAGACTTTATTTTACATAGACCCTTGAGTGGTGCAAAAAATTATATTAAACTAAATTTAAATTTGTAATTTCTGATGCTTTATACTTCCTTTCCACAGGGGCAGCTTTTACAGAAGGATTATCGAGTGGTTTAAGTACTTCGGTTGCTGTCTTTTGTCATGAATTACCTCACGAATTAGGTAAGAAACATTTTTAATCTGCTTTTTTAGGATACTTATGTGGACTATTCATTTTGCTACTAAATTATCAAAATTTTTAGAATCATTTATTTCTCTGAATTAGTCACCAGATATTATGATTTTACAAAGAAGTGAAGATTCTTCTGCTTCAGCATACCAAATTGTTGATTCACTTATATTTACACCATAAGTTCACCCAACTTTTGCTGCAGTACTTATTTGAGTTCACCTGATGTCTCAGTCAAGCATTTTGCATATCCACCTTTTATCAATCATGTGACAAATCTGTCTTCTCTTATTTGATATACCTTTGTATTTATTTATTTTAAATTAAATTTACTAAATTCTACTTTCCTTCCTTTCTCATTTTAATTTGTCACTTAATTTTGTCCAAATAGGCCCCTATTCCCAGCTTGTCTATTATCATTATCTCACTTTAAAAAATAAAATTTTATTGATCGATGTCTTTTGTTTTTACATCTCCTACATTATCTTTATCACTTCCCTCATTCTCTCCCTGAGAACTGGCCATATTTTATAATGTAGAATAAGAGAAAAAAAAATAAAATAGGAAATGAGAGGAAAAGGGTTGAGTAAAACTTAACTAACCTATCAAAAACATCTTATATTACTTGTAATGTTACATACACATGGTCCTGCCCCTCTGCAAAGGAGTAGGGAGAGCTGTCTTCTGAGAATTGTTCCTTGGCACCAAGCTTTTGGTTATGATTTCAAAGCATTCAGTTTTGATTGATATTGTTCTTACCATTTGTTGGTACATTGTTGCAATCATTGACTATATTGTTTTCTTGGTTATTTTGCTTACTTTCTTTGTATCAGTTAATGTAAGTCTGTCCAAGCATTTATATTATATTTAGCATTTCTTATAGCATAGTAATATTCTGTTATACTCGTGTATCATAGTTTGCTTATACTTTTCCTAATAAATGAACATCCACTTTGTTTTCAGTTCTGTGCTACTACAAAAATTGTTGGTATAAATAATTTGGTGTAAGATAGGACCTTTCTGTCTTTAATTTCCTTAGAGTATATGTTTAAGTAGTGGAATGTCTGGGTCAAAGTGTGACATATTAAGTCACTTTTCTTCAAATGATTCCCAATAACTTTCTAGAGAAAGTTGTATCAAGTCATCATCATTTCCCCCCACACACACACACACACAATGTATTAATGTCCTTGTCTTTCCACAATCCTTCCAACATTGACTGTTCTTGTCTTGTCATCTCTACCAATTTGCTGGGTATGAGGGGAAACCTCAAGATTATATTATATTATATCTCTTATTATTTGTGATTTGAACCATTTATATACTTTGACCTCTTATCTATTTGGGAATGGCTTGGTTTTATATAGATAATGGAAATATATGTATATCTTAGATGATAGAAATATGTATCTTAGATATCATACCTTATCAGTGTTGTTTTTTTTTTTTAATAATTTTGTCTTGTGATTCACATCTAATCCATATTTGTATAAATAGTCATCCCCTCAAAATAGTACTTCACATATAAAGCAGCAGTCATCAAAACTGTTTGCTATTGGTTAAAAAATAAAGAAATTGATCAATAGAATAGACTATAGAAGTAAGAATCAGAAGTACTAAAGCCCAATAATCCAGTGTTCAATAAACCTGAAAACATAAATTGCTTAGGAAAGAACTTGCTATTTGAGAAGAACTCCCTGTTTGAGAAGAAAACTATAAAGCAGACCAGAGATTCTTTGCTAGATATATACTCCAGGAAGGCCATTCATAAAAAGAAAGTCCCATATATACCAGAATATTTATAGTAACACTTTTTTAAGGTAGCAAAGAATTGGAAACAAAATAGTTGCACATAAACTGGAAATGGCATATTAATATAATCAATATTACTGTGCTATAAAAAAAATTTGAATATGTAAAAAAATTAAATACCCTACATGGACTGATAAAAATGCAATAGAGTCAAGAAAAGATTGTATGCAGTGACTCTAACAGTGCAAATCAAAGTATCATTTTAAAAAAAAGGAATTTTGCAAAATTACAAAGAACAAAACATGGCCCTAAAAAAATAGATAAGAGAAGACGCTTTTTCCCAACCCTTTGTAAAAGTAGGAGATACGTAGATATGGAACATTGTATATATTTTCAGATTTGTTTTTTAATGTTCTTTTTTTTTTAAGTGATTTCTTTTACTTAAATAAAAGTTATTTCTTCTGTGCAATGGCTCTCTACAAAGTGAAGGGAAAGTGATACAGAAGGGGAGAATATAGATAATTTTTTAAAATTACAAATTTATTTTAAAAATTTACCCCCAGTTATTATTGTGAAAAGCATACAATCTTTATAGTATAATCTTTGATATTTTGTAAAATACATTTTGAATCTATTGTGGTATAAGGAATGAAGTTTTTCTAAACTTAATTTCTGCTAGAATGCCTTCTACAATTTTTACTTTATAATTTAAGGTATAGAAATGCTATATGCCACTTTTGTTAAGGTTAGAAACAGAACTTATTCTCTCTTTTATATTGAAAGACATTAGAGGATGTAAATGCTTTTTTTGAAATACTTTATTCCTACTTCCTGTCATATTGCTATTCCTGGACCAAACCCTTATATTATTGCAACAGCTTCCTAGAGACCCTCTCTGACAATTCTCTTTTCCCTAATCTCCAAATATTGCTTTGATTCTGTCATTTTTATGATCAAAATGTATTACAATGGACTCTATTCTTATTGTGGTAGATGAAAACACTTTAACCTTGTTTTTGAAAACTTCATAATAGCTTACACTTATTGAACTTCTAATGTCCTCTTCTTCCCCAAAATACATCATGAAATACATCCATTCAGTTCTATTTCTCTCTGTTGTTTAAAGTATGTTATATATTTTTCATAGTTTTAGATATCATTATAAGTGCTAGATAAACATTTGATTAGATCAGAAAGATGAAGGTTCCAGTCGTGCCTCTGAGGCATACATAGCTGAGTAACCATCAGAAAGTTAGGTGATTTCTTTTAGTCTCAATTTTTTTTTTTATTTATAAAGTGGGAATAATGTTAATTGGTGGACCTACCTTCTAGGGCTGTTGTGAAACTTATATGTGACTGATTCTCTAGAGTTTTGCAAATGTAAAAAAGATTAAATAGATGACCCTGGCTTGACTGATTTACTGGGAGGATGGCAGACAGATCCAGGCAAACATTCTTCAGTGAGATTATTTTGGTGGTGTGTGTGTGTGTGTGTGTGTGTGTGTGTGTGTGTGTGTGTGTGTTGTGTGTGATTTTATTTTGTTTGTTTGTTTTAAGTAATCATTTCATAAATCTTAATGGAATGAGAAACTTTTTTAAATTAAAAAAAAAAAATTTAAGTCCAAAACAAATTGTCTCTTTTTTGTGAAAGCTAAAATTTTGTCTAATTTGGTTTTGTCTGAATAATTTAGCTTTATTAGAATATGGTGAACTTGGTAGTTTTATTTTTCTTTAAAATCTAAGATTGCCTTTTTGTACATGCATATGCATACAGTTAGCTTTTCATTGTTTTTGTTAATAATGAAGGAATATAATGGCTGTTTTTGTTTCTCACACAGGTGATTTTGCGGTTTTGTTAAAGGCTGGTATGACAGTTAAACAAGCTGTTCTTTATAATGCCCTGTCAGCCATGCTAGCTTATCTTGGAATGGCAACTGGAATTTTTATTGGTCATTATGCTGAAAATGTTTCTATGTGGATATTTGCACTTACTGCTGGCTTATTCATGTATGTTGCTCTGGTTGATATGGTAAGTTTTTATGCAATTAAATCATATTCTCTGGTCTCCATAACCAATTACTCAAAATAATCAGCAAGAGATTCATTTTGAAAAAGATTTTATATAAAATATAGTGATAAGACTTGTGAGGTTTGTCCCGAAGAACATATGCAGCATCTGTTTTTTTGTAGACTATTGGTCTCTGGTGCCAGCCATCTCCTTTCTAACACATGTGACGGTGTTAACGATCCCACTTTATTTTTCAGGCATTGGCAACCCATAGTTAAGTTGAGTAGACTATAAAACAGAGGACAATTAAATCAATTCTCAAAGTAATAGCAAATAGAAAACTTCTGTGGGTGACAAGTTCTGTTTCCTTTATAGCATTTAAAGGACAATTTTATAATTGATAAATAAAAGTTTCTTGAACAAAACCTATATAATCATTGCTGGGAATGCTTAAGAAATACATTGTACTAGCTGTGTGACCCTGGGCAAGTCACTTAACCCCAATTGTCTCAGAAAAAAAAAAAAGAAAGAAATTCATTGTGAAACTTCCATTTGCCAAATCTTAGTCTTAGCTGAAGAGGAAAGAGAGAAGGGAGGAAACAATTCTGTTTAGTGTGAAAATGTCTGTACCCTAGCAAGTGGCAATGTAGGAAATTATGGAGTGCAAAGTATCCTTAATTTTTAACTTCAAAGGGAGGAATATTTTCCTTAAGATTACAAATATCAACCCTTTGGTACAGAAAAGAATTCTTTTAGGGGCAGCTAGGTGCTGCAGTGGAAAGAGCATCAGCCCTGAAGTCAGGAGAACCTGAGTTCAAATCTGGTCTCAGACACTTAACACTTCTTAGCTGTGTTTCCCTGGACAAGTCACTTAACCCCAGTTGCCTCACCAAAAAAAGAAAAGAAAAGAATACTTTTGTTTCAGAGGTCTTAAAACCACCTTAAGCAATTCTCACAGCATAAAAGTATTTGAAGATATATACACAGAAATTAAGATAACACAGTAATTTAGCACATTAAAATTGTATCATGCTCTTTGAAATTTTGAGCATCATGGTGACACAGTGGATAGAGTGCTGGGCCTGGAGTAAGGAAGACTCGAGTTGAAATCTGGCCTCAGACACTATTGTATGATCTTAGGCAAGCCACTTAATCCTGTTTGCCTCAGTTTCCTCATCTGTAAAATGAGCTGGAGAAGGAAATGGTAAAACATTTAAGTGTCTCTGCCAAGAAAACTCCAGATGGGGACACAGAGAGGTGGACATGACTCAAAAACAGCTAAGCTAGCATGGCAAAATTTGAGAACTGCAAAATCAAGGCATTATTGACACAACAGTACAATGTTGTAGTGAACTATGTAGAGCTAATGATCTTAATTTCTGCAAAACCTCTGCCCAAGTTAATTATCTGAACCAGAACAAAGTAGCCAGTGCTGCTGTATTTTGGCTGTGAGCCTCCCACTAGATTTCCTCAGCACAAGGAAGCCTCTCTGCACTGGTCTGCAACATCCTCACTTCCCCATTAAGACAGACTTTTCCTGAAGTTCCTCCACAATATCTTCTGCTAGAAGTTTGTTGTATTCCAAATATTTGTGAGTCCTGTCCCTCCAAAATTGTTCAGAGGCATGATTTGATATTGACCTTGGGAAGCCAGGAAGACTTCCGGCAAAGACCTGCTTACTCTCCACTATCTTGGCTCCATTCCCCTCTCTTCCACACTTCCCCCCAAGTTATTAATTCTCTCTACAATATTAATGATTTAGCCTTTACTTCTTCCTGAAACAGCCCTTTTTGAATAAAACAGTGCATTTGTTGATATTTATATAGTGCTTTACAAAGTACATTATGTGCATTCTTATTTGATCCTCTTAATATAATCTTGTAGAGTGAAGTTAAGAGTTTTAGAATTTTAGAATTAGAAAAGAAAAGCCCTTGAGATTAATTTAATCCAGCCCTCTCTTTTCCAGAGAAGTGAAAATCACTGCCCATAGTCACACAACTATTTAGATCATGTAGTATTAGAACCTGGGTCTTCTACCTCTAGTGAAGCAAATGAGATAATAAATATAAAGCACTTAGCACACTGCCTGGCACATATCAAGTTCTATATAAATGTTACTATTATCATCATCTTATATCATTTATATCAGTATTAATATAGCACACTGCCTCCTGTTTAGTTTTTCCTTACATTAAATCAACATAGGCTTCCTTTGAAATTGCTTTTATAGGGCAGCTAGGTGGCGCAGTGGATAGAGCACCAGCCCTGAAGTCAGGAGGACCTGAGTTCAAATCTGGTCTCAGACACGTAACAGCTGTGTGACCCTGGGCAAGTCACTTAACCCCAATTGCCTAAGCAAAAAAAAAAAAGAAATTGCTTTTATATTGTTACCAGTTCTGTCTCCTAGGACCAAGTAAAACAAGTGTGATCTCTTAGAGACAACCCTAACCTGAGTCATGGCTTCCTAGTTTAGCCACCATTCAAGTCTCCCACCTCTGGACTCTTCTAATTTCTCAGTGTTAACTTTGTCAAATGTCACCTAAAATTGAGTATAATCTGACTAACATAGAATTTGATGGAGCCTTTGATTTGGAGATTGTACTTCTATGAATTCAATTATGTAATCCTAAATTTGACCTTAAATCCAAGTCTTTCCATTTTGTTTGTACTCATTAATGTTTCATTTTAAGCATAAATTTTATTTTATAGAGTATTATTTCCATAAACCAAATATGAAAATTATAACAGCCTAACTACATGCAAATATTATTTTCATAAATTTATCAGAACTGCAGGAAATCTTACAAATAATCTAGTTCAGTACGCTTACTTTAACAGATGATTAAGCTGAGGCCAGGGAAGGTTTTAACTCTCTAAAACAATACCAGTAGTGGTGGACCCAGGAAATATACTAAAATTAATTTAAACTTCAAGTATTAGAGAATAAGACTATGTTATAATACGCCTATATTACAGATTAATTTTTAAAAATTGGTTTATTTATTTACTATGTATTACTTAGGGAAAGAATGGCTTGATTCATGATAGCTTCAAATCTGTGCGAAGTGTTATATTTAAATGAGATACTACAGTTTTATAATATGTATACTTTTATCTCAAAGCTTCTATAAAAGTCACTTATGAAATCATTATGTAGTGGTGTTACCATTTAAATTAACATATTGGGAGCAGCTAGGTGGCGCAGTGGATAGAGCACTAGCCCTGAAGTCAGGAGGACCTGAGTTCAAATTTAATCTCAGACACTTAACATTTCCTAGCTGTGTGACCCTGGGCAAGTCACTTAACCTCAATTGCCTCAGCAAAAAGCTTAATTAATTAATTAACATATTGTTATATGATAAATTGTTCAAAGTTAGTATCTGTCTGTAGGCTGGAAATTTTAACATTGTAATGATTCTTTTTTTTAGGTGCCTGAGATGCTTCATAATGATGCTAGTGACCATGGATGTAGCCGCTGGGGATATTTTCTGTTACAGAATGCTGGGATACTACTGGGCTTTGGTATTATGTTACTTATTTCTGTGTTTGAACATAAAATTGTATTCAGTATAAATTTTTAAATTGTGTCATTAATGTTAGAATAAATTTTTTCTACTTATTTGTTGCTCTATTTCAGATATAGGTCATAGGGGAATTGGGTTTGTTTTGTTTTTATTTTTTTATTTGCTTCATAAGAGTCTGTACTTAGTAGTATTTGGAATTTTGATTAAGTATTGCTATTGGTTATTGAAGTAACAAAAGATACATTTTAATGATGTTTAAGTTATTTTGTTCTGGAAATATAGCTATGATGTTAGGATTCACCAGTATTCACAGCTTTGCTGTATGAACAAGTGTATGGCACAGCATGATCTATATATAGTTCTGTTTAAAATTTTTTTTTCTCTTCTTCAAAAAAAAATTTCTAATGTAGTTTTGCTCATATCAGATTTTAAACCTCAAGTTCTTCTGTAATCATTTAGAGTCCTCAATATTCTAAGTTATAATATCTGTGGAAGATGGAAGAGTTATACTTGAAGTCAAGATGAGAAGATTTAGATAGTTTGTGTTTGGGAAAGAAAAGGACCTGTAAAGCAAGAGTGGTAGTCTGGGGATGTTATAATTACAAAAAATTCACTATTTAGTAGGTGAGGAAATAAAAGAATGTGAAGGCTTTGAAGTTGAGTAAAAGTTTAATAGTACATTGCAGAAAGAATGGGAAAAAAACCATTTTGGGCATTGATGTTTTAATATTCATACTATACTCAGGTGTATACTTAGTCTTCTTTTTCTAATAAAAAAAAATACAAGTAGCTTGAATTAAATCATTGTAATATCAAACAGTGTAATGGTTGACTGGAAACTCTCAAATCATAAAGTATAGTGTTGTGGGATACCAAGTTTAGACAGGAAACTCTTGCTTCTCTAGAATAGTTAGGAAATGGATGCTTTTATTACTTATGACTTTCCCTACATACCTGTACCTACACTGCTAATTTTCAAAGGAGTAGAATACAATTACTTGTAATTATAGCTACAAATACTAAATCCTGGAAACTGTTGAATACAATTTGATCTTTCTTTGCTAATTAAGAAGGTACTTCATGATCTTGAAAAGCTTCAGGGTCAATCAACATTTTGGACATTATTATTTCACGGTACTTTAGTAGTGACCCTCTGGTATGTTTTGAGAAGTTTGTTTATTCTTTTTAATAAATCTTTTATATTAATTTCTTGTTATTTGTATAATTTTCATAAAATGAGAGTGGAAAATGTGTAAATGTATAGATTCTGAGATATTGTATCCTGGCTGCCTTTCTGCAAGCTCATATTAAACATTAACAATCCTTTGCCAAATTTTGCCTTTTTTATTGGCAATACTGTGGGTATTACTTCAATTACCTTTGAAATTCAACCTATTCTACCCAAGTTCGTTAAATGTTTTAACCTGGATTTAATGGTCTGTCCATCACCTTTTAAAGAATTTCTGCTATTACATTTATTAGGGCAGAGATTCTTGACCTTTTGTATGTCATAGATCCCTTCTTAGGGTCAATATCATAATTGGTTAAAGTGTAGCAACCCACATGAGGTCCCTTTCAGGTATCAATATAAAATCCTCTAATTTTATGTTCCTAATAAATTGAATAAAATAGCAGAATACAAAATAAGTCACAAAAATCATCAATATTTCCCTGAAGCGTTAACAAAAGCTAGAAGAAAATGATTATACCTACACAATGCACCAAACATGTAGGAGTCAGTCTGCCAAGATATACCTAGCATTTACATAACTGTAACTATGGGGTGCTTTTTACAAAATTAAAGATATGTATTTGGAGGAAAGTTCACTGACCATGGTTAAATCATATCAAGATAACAAAATTAGTTTTTAAAAAAAATCAGACTTAAAATTTCACTAATACAGGGAACTTAGGTAAAGAAACCTCTTTTAGCAATGCAAATCAAGAATTAAAGAAGACATTAATTAGGAAAGATCTGACCTTTGGGTGGTGGTCTGGCCTGATTGAGCAGCTGATAATGAGAATATTGGGGGGGGGGGGCACCTCTGTGGGAGCTGAACTAAGGTCCAGGTGTGCTGACTAGACAATATTGCAGGCTCTGGCTATAGGTAAGGTGGCAAAGGGGCAAGAACCTTGCTGATTGTGGTCATAGCAAGAAAGTTAAATCCCTGCATTCCAGGGCAGGAGGGACAACCTGATGCTTGAGCCACCTAAGGGACTTCAGGAGACAAAAGTGTTTTTGTGCACTCACAGTGCTGGGAGACCTGGTGGTGGCTCAGGGATAGGAGTATTTGAGGTCACTTATAAACCAATATATGAGGCAGAGGAACAATGACCACACCTGACTTTGAATTATAGAACTCTGGAAGAACCAAGAGGTCAAAAGTCCCCAGGTAGAACTCAGAAAACAACAGGAAAACTTTGAAGCCTGAAATATTCTCCATCCCAGGAACAGAACCTGATTCTGACATTAAGTTAATAGTCAAGAAATAGACCATTTAGGAGAAAAAGAAAAATAAGAAGCAGGAACTTTATAATTCTTTTGATAGAGATTAGGGTTCAAACTCAGGAAAAAGCCAAAACAACTTTTTGTAAAGTTTCAGAGAAAAAAATAAAATGGTCACAAGCGCAAACAGTTCTTACAAGAGTTTCAAAAGGACTTCTTTAAAGATCTAATAGGAAAGATTGAGGAAAAATTTGGAAAATAAAGTAATGAAAGAAAAGCAAGAAAAAGTCAAATGGATAGAGACTTAAAAACTTACTGAAGAAAATAATTCCTTAAAAATTAGGATTGGATGGGGCAGCTAGGTGGCACATTGGATAGAGTACCAGCCCTGAATTCAGGAGGACCTGAGTTCAAATAGTCTCTGACACTTAACATTCCCTAGCTGTGTGACCCTAGGCAAGTCATTTAACCTCAATTGTCTTAGCAAAAAGCAAAAAAAAAAAATAGGATTGGACAAGGGGAGACTGATTTCATATAAAAAAATAATGAAACAAAAGAAAAATAAAAAAGCAAAGGAGCTGGCAAAAATACTCGAATGGCTTACCATTTTCTTCTCCAGTTCATTTTATAGATGAAGAAACTGAGGAATGCAGGGTTAAGCAACTTGCACAAAGTTGAAATCAGACAAATCTTCCTGACTCCAGGTTCAGCACTGTATCCACTCTACTACCTACTTACCCAATTTTATATAAAATAGAATGAAGGGAAAAATCAAGCTAGTAATTATGACTTGAAATATGAATGGGATGAATTCACACATAAAATGGAAATGTCTAGCAAAATGAACCAAAAGCTAGAACCTAGCAATAGTTTTTTTACAAGAAACATTTAGCAATTAGAGACGTAAAAATAAGTCTGGAATAGAAGTTAATTATACTTCAACTGATGTGAAAAAGAAAAAGTAGAGGTAGCAATCATCTCTAACAAAAGTTAAAGATAAAATAGATTTAATTAAATGAGTTAAGAAAAAAATTACATTATAATAAAATTAATTTAAAATGCTTTACTAAAGTGGAAATGTGTATAGAAGAATTGCTCATAGATAACTTGGATATTAGGTTATTTGCTGTCTGGGAGAAGGCAGTGAAGGAAAGTAAGAAAAATTTCAAACACAAGGTTTTGCTAGGGTGAATGTTGAAAACTATTTTTGCATGTATTTTGTAAATAAAAAGCTATTGTTTAAAAAAATGCTCTGTCACTATTGGAGAAATGCAAATTTAAACAACTCTGAGATGCTATCTTATACCTATCAAATTGGCTAATGTGAGGAAAAAAAAAGGGAAAATGAAAAACGGTGGAGAAAATGGTGGGAAAATTGGAATCAATGCATTTCTGGTGGAGTTGTAAATTGTTCCAACCATTCTGAAGAGAAATGTGGAATTATGCCCAAAGAGTAATCAAAGTGCATACCCTTTGGTTCAACAATACCACTAGGTCTATATCCTGAAAAGATCATACAAAATGAAAAAGGACCTACTTGTGCAAAAATATTTGTAGCCTCTCTTTTTGTGGTAGCAAGGAATTGGAAATTGAGGGAATGTCCAACAATTGGTGGTGCCTAAACAAGTTGTGGTATTTGAATGTAATAGAATATTGTTGTGGTATGAGAAATGATAAGCAGGCAGATTTCAGAAAAACCTGGTAAGACTTACAGGAACTGATGCTCATTGGAGTGAACAGAACCAAGAGAACATTGTACACAGTAACAGCAAAACTGTTTAGTGATCAACTATGATAGACAAGTTTTCAGCAAAAAAATGATCCAAGACAATTTCAAAACACTCATAATGGAAAATGCTATCCAAAGAAAGAACTATGGAGTCTGAATGTAAATCAAAGCATACTACTATCATTAAAAATTTTTTCTTTTGTTTTTTTCCCTTTTGTTCTATTTCTTTTTTCACAATATAACTAATGTGGAAATATGTTTAACATAATTGCAGATATATAACCTATATCTCATTGCTTGCTGTCTTGGGGAAGTGGGAGGGGAAAAGGAGAGGGAGAAAAATTTAGAATTCAAACTCTTTTTTAAAGCTGAATGTTGGGGCAGCTAGGTGGTGTAATAGATAGAGCACCAGCCCTGAAGTCAGGAGGACCTGAGTTCAAATCTGATCTCAGACACTTAACACTTCCTAGCCCTGTGACCCTGGGAAAGTCACTTAATGCCAATTGCCTCAGCAAAAAAAAAAAAAAGAATGTTGGGGCAGCTAAGTGGCATAGTGGATAGAGCACCAGCCTTGAAGTCAGGAGGACCTGAGTTCAAATATGATCTCAGAAAATTAACACTTCCTAGCTCTGTGACTCCGGGCAAGTCATTTAACCCCAATTGCATCAGCAAAAAAATAAAAAAAATGATTTTTCAAAACTATCTTTACATATAATTGGAATAAGTAAAATAGTATTTACAAAAAAAAAATTTAATTGTAGACTAACCTTAAAGAATAAATTAAAGAACAAGTCATAGAAACAATTTTATTAAAAACAATGATGGGACATCAAAACATGAAATGCAGCAAAAGTAGTAATCTGAGCAAAAATTAATTAATTACAAATGAAAATCAGTATTGTTTTAATTTGTTTAATTGAACATCTCTGCTAGATTCTGCAAAAGATATTTCACCGGAGTTTACAATTCCCTCCTTCTTTAACATTTTTTCCTTAGTTCACTTAACATTCTTGACTTTTTGTTCTTCCAAATTCAATTTTTTTTTTCTTTTAGGAAATCAGGGTTAAGTGACTTGCCCAAGGTCACACAGCTAGTAGGTATCTGAGACCAGATTTTTTTTTTTTTTTTTTGCTGAGGCAATTGGGGTTAAGTGACTTGCCCAGGGTCACACAACTAGGAAGTGTCTGAGATCAAATTTGAACTCAGGTCCTCCTGACTTCAGGGCTGGTGCTCTAACCACTGCGCCACCTAGCTGCCCCATGAGACCAGATTTTAACTCAGATTTTTCTGACTCCAGAGATGGTACTCTATCCATTGTATCACCTAGTAGCTTCTCAAATGAAATTTTTTTTTCCCTAATTGTTTTATCTAATGCAGTGAATCACTTTTTGGTAAATTTAATAATTTGTTAAGTGACAAATATTGGAAGGACTATGGAAAAAATTGGGATACTAATTTTTTGTTGGTGGAATTGTGAATTGATCCATCCATTTGAGAACAATCTAGAATTATTACAAAAGAATTATGAAACTGCCTCTACTCATTGACCCAGCAAAATCACTACTAGGTCTGCTTCCCAATTAGAGGGAAAAAGCAAAAGAATATATGTTCTCAGATATTAATAGCAGTTCTTTTTGTAGTAGGGAAGAACTAGAAATTGTAGGGCTGCTTATCAATTGGGTGATGCCTGAAGAAGTCCTAGTATGTGATTATGATGGAATACTATTGTGTTGGAAGAAATGATGAGCTCAATGATCTTAGAAAAACATGCATAGACTTACACAAAATTGAAGGGCAAAATAAGCAGAATCAAGTGAATGTTTTATATGGTAATAATGGTATTGTTTTAAGAATAACTGAGTGACTAAGTCATTTTGATTATTATAAATACCCCAATTAAATACAAAGAACATATGGAGGCAAACACTATTTACATTAGAGAAAGAGCTGATAATTAGAAGCATGTGAGAAATGGTTTTGTGTGTGTGTGTGTGTGTAATAGTCACCTTTAGAGCCGAAAGAGCAGTGATTATTATATATTTAAAAGGAATAGCACATTGTTTACTTAATAGATTTGCAGTTTCAAATACAATAATTTTTTTTCTATTCTATTATGTTATACATATGCTTGTATTATTTCTTAACTTTTTTTTTTTTGAGACAATTGGGGTTAAGTGACTTGGCCAGGGTCACACAGCTAGGAAAGTGTCTGAGGTCAAATTTGAACTCAGGTCCTCCTGACTTGAAGGCTGGTACTCTATCCAGTGGGCCACCTAGCTGTCTCTCTTGTATTATTTCTTAAGTTCAGAATAAAATAAATAAAAACAAAACTACAATCCCCTCAAACTATGGTCCATCATCTCTGGTTCATGGTTCCATCAGCCAAACTTCTAGAAAACCCGACTACTTCTCTTTCTTCTCCTCAACTTATTCTTTGACAATTTGCAGTTTAACTTCCTATTTCATCATTCAACTGAAACTACTCTCTCCAAAGTTATCAATGATCTTTTAATTACCAAATCTGGTATTCTGTTTTTTAGCCCTCATCATTCTTGACCTATCTGCTCCATTTGACACTGAGGACACCTCATTCCTTATCTTTTCTTTAGGTTTTCATGACAATATTCCCTCCTGGTTCTCCTATCTGAATGCTTCCCTTGAGTCTCCAAACTCCCTTTTATTTAACTACTTTGTATTAATTTCTGTTATCTAACTATATATTCAGCTAAGATGACAGGAAAAGATAATGATAAATGTTGAAATGGTAGTAGGAAAATTGGGATACTAATAGGTTGTTGGGGGAGTTGTGAAATGATCCAACCATTTAGGAGAGCAATTCAGGGGCGCTCAAAGAGCTATAAAGCTGCATATCTTTTGATTCAGCACTGTCCCTACTGGGTCTGTATACCAAAGAGATCATAAAAGAGGGAAACAGGCCCACATGTACAAAAATGTTTGTAGCAGCTCTTTTTGTAGTGACAAGGAATTGAAATTTGATTATCTACTCAAATTGGGGAATGGCTGAATAAGTTATACATGAATGTAATGGAATATTATTGTTTTATAAGAAATGATAAGAAAGTTGATTTCAGAAAAGCCTGGAAAGACTTCCAGGAATTGAGGCTGAGTGAAATAAGCAAAACCAGGAGAACATGGTACACAGTAATAGCAAGATTATGTGATGATCATAGGTCTTCTTAGACTTAGGTCTTCTCAGCAATACAATGATGATCTAAGACAAGTCTAGTCAACTTGAAATGGAAAATGCCACAAGCCTCCAGAGAGAGAACTATGGAAACTAAATTCAGATTGAAGCATAGTATTTTCACCTTTTTTTGGCTTGCTTTTTCTTTCTCATGGTTTTTCCCTTTTCTTCTGCATTTTCTTTCACAACCTGACAAAAATGGAAATATTTAAAATGACTGGACATATATAACCTTAATTGCTTAATGTCTTGCTTGAGGAGGGGGAAAGGGAAGAAAAGAGAAAAAATTTGGAACTCAAAATCTTAAAAAACTGAATGTTGAAAATTATCTTTTCATGTATTTGCAAAAAATAAAATATTACTGAGGAAAAGCAGCTCAATGTTGAAAACTATCTTTACAAGTGATTGGAAAAATAAATTACTCTTGAGGAAAAAAACTAAATTCATGGACTTCTCCTCTTTACCATTAGAATGAAAAATTCAAACCATTCTTTTTGATTGATAGAAGATAAATAACTATAAAAGAGGGATTGAAATCACCTCCACCCCACTTAGCTCATATATTTTTCAGGTGATAAAAAGCACATCTTAATTGTTCACTTAGTGGGAAAAAAATCTGGATACCACCCCAAGTATAACTGGAAATCTGGTAGGGTTGACTGAGGGACCTGATCACACACACCCTCTGGGACTTGTATCGCACCAATGAACTAACTGAAAATAGGGCGATTTGAATGAGTGCTGGGAGAAAAAAACATTCTAGTTAACACAGGAGAAGGAATGTGGGGGGAGAGACAAGAAAAGAATTCCTTGGCCTCGGCCATAGTCTGTCATGTCCCATATATACAAATGTTATTGAGAAGAGGAATCATGAATTTTGAAGAACCAGAGTGTTTAGACTATTTTTATTGATGTTTTAAAGCATTCCTGGGACAATACCTGCAGTGCTTCCAAGTAAAAGTCAAGTATACATTGGATATGATAAGGAAAGATAAGATAGCCCAACAGGGGAAAAAAAAAAAAAAAAAAAAAACCTCTTCCTATCTATTGGGATTATCTTGAGTACTCTTGAGAAAGAAATTTTCAGAACTATGCCTTTGCTATATGTGTTCTTTAAACTTGAGCTTTTTTTTTTTTTTGACTCTGAGAAATGTATGGGCATTTATTTGGCATCCACAGTTATGAAAATTAAATTGGAGAAATGAAACTTAAATGAGAAAATTGAAACACACAAGAACATTAAAGAATAATCAAGAGTAAAGTTTATCTTCCCCAAAAGAATGTAAGCTCCTTGAAGGCAGGGACTGACTTTTGTAATCAGAAGTGGTGGCCTGAGATTTGAAAACAATCTTTGTTTTTTTTGTCCTTAAACTCCAGTTACCTTCCCCTTTTCTAGATTGTAAACTCCTTTGGGGCAGGAACTGACTATGTAATGAGGGGTGGAGATTCTTGTCTAGTAACTTAGGAAACATCCAATTAATGGGGAATCAGGGGAGGGACTTGTACTTGAAGATAGGAAATAAAATGATGCCTCAGGAATTTCAAAGGTGTGTCTAATTACCTAGGCACCCATTCTTACAAGAAAGTAAAGCAAATTTTTCCTGCATTCATCAGTGAGTCAGTGGAATTTTGGGGAAGATATTTTGTTTCTTACAGACTCTATATGTCTTGGTAAGATAGAATTCTTTTAGGGAGATGTTTTGTAGTAATTAAATCATCTTAATACACCTTTCTAAAGCTAATTCTTGTTTGGCTTATTTAATGGAATAAGATTTCTCAGAGACTGTAGGATAAAGTATATCAGACGCTAGTTTCAGGTTGCTCATGCCAAAAAAAGAGACATTGTACATTGGCCAACAGGCCCCTTCCATGTTCCTGAAAAGCTCAGTCCAACCAATGAATTTAAAAGTCAACTGAATAAAGGAGGACTTTCGGTTTTTAGCTATATAAGTCCAGCTTCTGCCTTTGCACTGGGCCACACTCTACAAGACTGCCTAGTGAGTGTGCTGACCCATTTCTTACAAGAACTGAATAAAGGCCTTCTGTTTGTGTCTGAAGAAGCCATCGAGTAGTCAATTTGAGTAAAGGAGAGTCTAGTACCCTGTCCCACATACTTCCATATTAGGAAAATTCCCAGAGATTAGACAGGATTTAGTAGTTTACTGGAGCTCTAGAATTGAATTTCTGATGGCTACTTGGTCTCTTCAGAACTCCTCGCTATTTCTGAGGGCCTGGGAGCTAAATGGTAATTGAGTTAGTAGCCCCAGAGCATGTGATAATAGTAAAAGATACTATGCAGAATGTTAGAAGGCACCTTAAAGAATCATCTAACCCAGATTAATAGGATTCTTAGGCCAGGATCCATAAAAGGATTTCACAGATCACTTTACAGAAGTGATTTCAATCACTTCATAGATAGGAACAGCTAGATGGTTCAGTGCATAGAGTGTTGGTCCTGGAGCCCAGAAGACTTGAGTTCAAATGTGGCCTCATATGAGCTTTGCAAAACTTTTTTTTCCCCCCAAGTTTTCTCCTCCTTCCCCACATTCCCCCACCCCTAGATGACAGGTAATCTAATAAATGCTAAATATGTTAAATTATATGACAAATCCAATACATGTATACATATCTATACAGTTATCTTACTGCACAAGAAATATCAGATCTAGAAAGAGAAGAAAAAAAAAACAACCTAAGAAGGAAAACAAAATTCAAGGAAATATTCACAAAAAGCGTTTGAATGCTGTGTTATGGTTCACACTCAGTTCCCACAGGCCTCTCTCTGAATGTATATGACTGTCTTCATCGCTGAACAAGAGGAACTGGTTTGAATCACATCATTGTTGAAAAGAATCATGTCCATCAGAATTGTTGCTATGTATAATGTTCTGCTGGTTCTGCTGATTTCACTCAGCATCAGTTCACAGCATGAATATTTCCATATTAAAAGAGCAGAAAGAGATTATACATGTAACCATGAATTTACCATATATAACCTTTTTTTAACGTATGTATCAACTTCAATAATGTTACTATCAACAAAACTTTTCTGTGTCTTTCTCTGAACTTCTTCCTGTTTCCTTGTATTTTTTTAAGTTTTATTTATATTTTTTTCCCATTTTCATCAATCTGGAGCATGTCATTCACAATTAATTTTCCACAGAGAAGAAATAGAGATAATACAGATAGAAATCAGCCCAGAAACTTTTGTGGCTCTTACAAGACAGAACAAGGCCAGTTCAATTCCTTTACTAGGATAATTGATCAACAGCTTCAATTATAATGTCAGAAAAAGATTATTTAGGAGACTTATGAAGCCACAGCAGAAGCCAGAAAAAGGTTTTGAAAACTGAGCCATTCAAAACATGAAAGGCATATTTGGAATCAGTATAGTTATCCACTCTCATTCCTTTCCCCAAGTCTAAAGCTCTGTAATAGGCAAAAATGCTCTGAACCCTGGTAAGGAGTTAGAATCTTCAATTACAGGTTTAGGATGAGATTAGATGCTTCCTCAATTTAGAAAGACTATGGCAGCCATTGCTCTAAGGCAGAAGAGTCACCCCAAAGACACCAAGTTACTTTGAAAAGTAAGCAAGAAGTCTTCATTTCTCTCAAATAGTGGGTTACTGACTTAATGGTCCAGGAGGCAATCATATCCAAATTTGAAACTCAAAATAGTATTTAGTTACAATCCTAAGAGTTTTCATCTCAATAGCAAATTTCACCAATCAGAGGCTTCAGGTCTATGTATATTTAAAAATTTACAAACCATTATGCATAACCCATCACATGTGTCTTCAGGACACAATCAAAACTAGTGCCGGGATATCAGTTTACAATTCTGCTCTAGGTACTTCAAGAATGCAACAGATATTCATTAAACAAAGAAAACATTATGCACTTAAATAAATATTAAGTAATTTTGCTGAAGACAGATGGAGACTTTGGTAGAAATAATCATTTTCAGAGAACTTGCAGTTCTAGCAAACCTTTTAAAAGTTTCTTGCATTGTTAAGCAGTAGAATCTGTGATAAGCATCAGAAATAACCTTGCCTTGAAGCAGCCATAAACTTGAAAAAAAAAATTCCAGTTAACATCGTGTACCTCCCCCCCACCCCTCCCAACAATAGACGCAATTAATTGGGGGGGGGGGTAGGGTGAGCTCCAGTGAGTGGGTTTGTTTTCTCACATCAAAGGAGCAGCTATATCCAGTGAGTGAAAGGTGGATTAAGCTTTCACCTTTCCAAGCCAACAGATCATGCAAATAACTGGTAGGTATGCGGCTTTAAATCCTAAATTTTAGCTTCACTATCAAAAATCCCAATCAAAAACCTCCAGAATCCTAAAAGTGAAGAAACTGGAACTCTATACCCAAAACCAAGCCTTTTCTAAACCCAGAAAGTTCACAAATCAGGGGAATGGACCCTAGAGCAGGGGATGAAATCTACTTTCCCTGGCTGTCCAGCCCACCTTAGAGTCCCCTAGATAGGCAAGAATAGAGATCTTTTCAACTCCATAATCCCATCCTTTGAGGAGGTGGTCCGGTCTGAAATCCAAATTATGTCAAAATCTTGAGACCCACCCTCTGCAAAAGAGCAGTCTCACCTTGCCATACCCCACTAGAAATCCCAGTCATGTCCCTGGGGCCAAATTCTCCCCACAGAATCCACCCATGGGACACTCCATGGCCAATACCCTCCCTGGACCAAGATGCCAAGGCATTCTGCCTCATGGTATCTTTCCCCCTCCTCTATGCCATGTGAGATTTCTCCTAACACCACCATGCTTTCTGATTCCACCTCTCCTCCTTATTATAGCTAACTCTTTTAAGGTACTTAGTTTCTCTCAGGATTTAGCCTACCAGCTAAAGGCAAGCACCAACCTCATGGGGTATTTCTGTTCTCTTGGCAAATGGCAAGTTCCACTAAAGAACTTCCTCTTTCTTTCCATCATTAATTATTAATACCCCTTTCTATGCTCTACCACTCTATTTCATGTTTATCATTCCTAATGTCTTTTCTATCCCTCTTTTTTTGGTCTTGGAACTACATCTTTTGTACTAGCCAAAACATCCTGCTTCTCTCTGTGCCCTCACATCTCTTGTCCCTCCCTCTCTCCCTCCCTTCCCCTCTTTCCTTCCCTTCCTCCTTCCCTCTATCTCTCTTTCTCTAACATGCTGTCTCCCTTTTTCTAACAACCTATCACATTAATAATCCTTAGCCATTTTAGGTTTCAATATTATGACAATAACCCCTACTTAATTAGCAATTTCACAATATTCATAAATGATAGCCAAATAAACATAACATAGCTTATCACAAAAATTGATAGGAATCTCATGTAATTTACAGTCGTTTCCTATTTTAACATAAACAGCAATTTAAAAAATTTACTTTAAAAAATCAATACTTTATGGGGCAGTTAAGTGGCACAGTGGATTAGAGCACCAGTCCTGAAGTCAGGAAGACCTGAGTTCAAATGTGGTCTCAGACACTTAACACTTTCTAGCTGTGTGACCCTGGGCAAGTCACTTAATCCCAATTGCCTCAGCAAAAGAAAAAAAAATCAATACTTTACCTTGTGATATTCTAACTGGATGTTACATTCAAACTATTAGTTGCTTTTGCAAATCAATCTTGTCCTTTGTTTTTAAAATCACCTTTTTTTAAAAAAAAAACTTTAAGATTCACAATATAGTTAATATCTAAATAACTTTGGACCAAATTTCATAAAACTTACACATATATCCAGCAGAGCTGACAAAATTTTAAAGTATAGCTCATAATTTTTATAAATTACCCAATATACCTTTTAGAAAGCAAAATATTTCATCTAATTAGGGAATACAAGCATGTGACCTCTTAAAGTAAGTTAACCAAAACTTTGTTTTAATAACCTATTTTTTTAACTTAAAATCAAATCAAATACAGATTTAAGTTTCCAATAGTAATATTTCAGTATTTGTACACAAATTTCTAAGATCTTGTGCTTAAAGTAAACAAATTCACAATTCTAGGACATACCAGTTAATAGTGATTGTCTCATATAATTGTAATAGTAAGAGACTTATCATATAAAATTTACAACTCACATTGATATCTAAGGAAGTGACCTTAAGCTCAACATTCCAGGCCCCAATTCAGAACTACATACTCGGGTTTCTAGGCTTTTAAAGTGCAAACCTGATCCAGATAAGGTTTGGTTTGTGGGGTTTTTTTTTCCCCCAGATACAAATTAATCCAAATTTCAGTAGTGCAGTTTTAGAAAGAAATCATTACCTTTTGATTGTTTTTGCCAATCCACACAAATCTTTTTCCTTTTCCTCTGTGAATCAGAAAAGGCTGAGTGCCTGATAATGTGGATGAGGCTGTTTGCTGCCAGGTTTTTAAAAAGCAGCCAACTGGTTTTCTGTTTTTCCTAAATTTCCCAAACTCTTAAGTCTTCTGTTAACACAGTCAGTGCAAAGATTACAATTTATTTATCCCTTTATTGGGCTTTGATTAGAGCTCCTTTAAAAAATCAGGCTCTTTTTTTCCTTTCTAAAGTGGGAGTCAACAATGTTAAGAAAGTTTTCCCTGTGTTCTAATTGCAGCATAGAAGTTTTTCTTCTTGCTGACTGCATTTTAAATCTTTCCAGGTAACAAAATCTAGCTCACAGAATAGACATGACATAGACATTCTGCACAAAGACACAAACATAGACAAAAATTATTTGGAAGAGGACTGTCCCTTCCCCACATAAAACAACAACAAACTCATCAAATGAAGTATCAGGTGGTATTTTAGATTTTTGTTTCGAAGATTTGGTTTGGGCCTGTTCCTTCCCCTTTCCCTTCTGGAAGAACAGCTCCAATCTAATAACTTTTGTTCCTATAAATCACAGAACCAACTTCTTAACTGGAATCCCCAAGCCTGAGGAGGTCGTCTCCATCTAGCAGTCATGCAGAGCAACCCTGTTCTATGCCATTTGTCAGGACTTCCTTCAAACTTACTAGGTGCCAACCCTTTCCTTGGATCACCAAGCCTTGAAGATCCCAGGGTCCCATTCAATCTAAGGAGAGCCCAAGAGCACAGGATTCTTTTTTTTTTTTTTTTTTAATTTTAAAAGCTTTTTATTTTCTGCATTTGTTGTTGTTGTTGTTGTTGTTGTTGTGCTGAGGCAATTGGAGTTAAGAGACTTGCCCAGGGTCACACAGTTAGGAAGTGTTAAATAGAGAGCAGATTTGAATTCAGGTCCTATTGACTTCAGGGCTGGTGTTCTATCCACTGTGCCACCTAGCTGCCCCAAAGCTTTTTATTTTCAAAACATATGCACGGATAATTTGACAACATAGACCCTTGCATAGTCTTGTGTTTCAGATTTTCTCCTCCTTCCCCCTACTCCCTCCCCTAGGTGGCAAGCATTTCATTACATGTTAAACATGTTAAAATATATGTTAAATCCATTATATATAAATATTTATACAATTCTCTTGCTGTACAAGAAAAATCAGATAAAAAAGAAGGAAAGAAAATGAGTAAGAAAACAAAATGTCAACAAACAACAGAGTGAGAATGTTATGTTGTGATCCATAGTCCCCTCTCTGGGTGTAGATGGCTCTCTTCATTGGAACTGGTATCAATTACCTCATTTTTGGAAAGAATTATGTCCATCAGAATTGATTGCCATATAATATTGATGTTGCCATATACAATGATCTCCTGGTTCTTCTCACTTTACTTAGCATCAGTTCATGAAACTCCAGGCCTCTCTGAAATCTTCCTGCTGATCATTTCTTATAGAACAGTAATATTCCATAACATTCATATACCAACTGATGGGCATCCACTGTTTCCAGTTTCTTGCTACTACAAAAAGGGCTGCCACAAACATTTTTGCACATATGAGTCCTTTTCCTTCCTTTAAGATCTCTTTGGGATATAGGCCCAGTAGAAACACTGCTGGGTCAAAGGGTATGCACAGTTTGATAACTTTTTGAGCATAGTTCCAAATTGCTCTACAGAATGGTTGGATCCGTTCACATTTCCACCAATAATGTATCAGTGTCCCAGTTTTCCCACATCCTCTCCAACAGTTGTCATTGCTTTTCCTGTCATCTTAGCCTATCTGAGAGGTGTGTAATGGCATCTCAGAGTTGTCTTAATTTGCATTTCTCTGATCAATAGTGATTTACCTTCTCATATGTGAGCACCTTCTCATATGATGGGAATGGTTTTAATTTCTTCATCTGAAAATTGTCTGTTCATATCCTTTGACAATTTATCAATTGGAAAAAAGATTCTTTTTCAAATCTCAAGGCACCACCCCAGATTATAAAAGTCAGTTCCTGCTCCCAAAGGAGTTTATATTCTTATGGAGGTAGAGTTCAGAGGGCTCTCCTTCAAATGTAAATTTGATACCCTTGTGAGTTTCAATGTTCTAATTTAAGTTTCATTTCTCTAATTTAATTTTCATAATTCTATAGAAATCAAATGAATCTCTATTCATTTCTCATCTATCTCTCAGCTCTGGTCATTTTCTCTGACTGTCGTCTATATTCCTATTGATCTCCCTAGCTTCCTTCAAGAACCAAATAAAATCTCAGCTTTCACAGGAGGCCTTTCCCAATCCCTTTTAATTTTAACTCTTCCCTTCTGTTAATCATTTCCTATTTCCATAAATAGCTTGCTTGAATATATATATATATATATATATATATATATATATATGTACATATGTATATATATATTTGTTTGTTGTCTTCCCCCATTAAACAGTGAGCTCCTATTGGGCAAAATTTGTTATTTGCCCTTTTTGTATCCCCAAAACTTAGCCACAATGCTTAATACATAAAAAACACTTTAAAAGATGAGATGGTCAAGGAAAGTCTCATGGAAAAGGTGGCATTTAATTTGGGCTTTGAGCAAAGGCAGAATTTGGATAGGTAAAACCAGGGAAGATGGACTTAATCAGTGGAGGATATTCTGGGGAGAGGGAATGATGTAAATAAAGAAACGCTGAGAGAAGTCGTGTAAAAGGGGCTATGTTTAGAATATTTTAACTGCAATGAAATATTCTGATAGCAGAGTTGTGGGAGACAAAGCTGAAAACCTGGGATGTGGACAGATGGATAGAGAGTCCTAAATATTGTGAAATTTGCCTAGATCCTGTGAGTCACTGCGAGACTATAGAAAATTTCAGAGAAGGACAGTATTAATAAGAAAAATATAGAAAATGAGATCTGGTTCTAGGTAGAGTAACAGTGAATTGTTACCATGCCAGAGCATAGAACATGAATCCGGTGTGTTCTTGGGTACCTCCTCTGGCTCTTTGAATCCTCTGTTAAATCAGGGAACTGGACTAAGTGACCCCTGAAGTCCTCTCAGGTTCCACCTACAAGATCCATTTTAGAAGTCTGAGTGGAGACAAAGATGGTATCATTTTTGTTGAGGTGGGTGTTGGCAGAGACAGCTGGAATTATTATAAATGATCTGAAAGCCTAGCTACTCTCTGAGGCAAAATGGAAGGAGCACTGATATGATCCCATAGGCCTTAATTTGGTCTTTTTTTTTTTTTAAATAATAGCTTTTTATGTTTCAAAATACGTGCAAAGATAGGTAACTTTCAACATTCACCCCTGTAAAGCCTTGTATTCATATTTTTCTCCCTGCCTCTCCACTTCCTCCCCTGGGAAGTTTACCAGGATTTACACACATAAGAGATTTTGTTTAACATGTTTTATATGTTTAAACTTATCCTAATCAACTAGCATCATATGTAATGATAATAAACTGGAACCATTACCAATAAGATCATGGATGAAACAAGGTTGCCCACTATACCATTATTATTCAATATTGTATTAGAAATGCTAGCTTGGTCAATAAGAGAAGAAAAAGAGATTAAAGGAATCGGAGTAGGTCATGAGGAAGCCAAATTATCACTCTTTGCAGATGATATGATGGTATACTTAGAGAACCCTAGAGAATCAACTAAAAAACTATTAGAATTAATCCACAACTTTAGCAAAGTTGCAGGATACAGAATAAAACCACATAAATCATCAGCATTTTTATACATCACTAACAAAATCCAACAGCAAGAGAAATTTCATTTAAAATAACTGTCAATAGCATAAAATATTTGGGAATCTATCTGCCAAGGAAAAGTCAGGAACTATATGAGCAAAACTACAAAACACTTTTCACATAAATAAAGTTGGATCTAAACAATTGGAAAAATATCAAGTGTTCTTGGATAGGTAGAACCAATAGAATAAAAATGACAATGCTACCTAAACTAACCTATTTATTTAATGCTATATCAATCAAACTCCCAAGAAATTATTTTACTGACCTAGAAAAAATAACAACAAAATTCATCTAGAAGAACAAAAGGTCAAGAATTTCAAGAGAATTAATTAAAAAAAAAAAAAAAGCAAATGAAGATGACCCAGCTGTATCAGATCTAAAACTATATTATAAAGCAGCGGTCATCAAAATCATTTGGAAATGGCTAAGAAATAGAGCAGTCGATCAGTGGCATATGATAGGTTATCAGGACAATCTAGGCAATAATTTTAACAATTTAGTGTTTGATAAACCCAAAGACCCCAGCTTTTGGGATAAGTACTCACTATTTGGCAAAAACTGCTGGGAAAATTGGAAACTAGTATGGAAGAAATTAGGGCTTGACCCATACCTAACACCACATACCAAGATAAGATATAAATGGCTTCATGATCTAGATATAAAGAGTGATATTGTAAGCAAATTAGAGGAATGTAGTATAGTTTACCTCTCAGACCTGTGGAGATGGAATAAATTTATGTCCAAAGAAGATCTGGAACTCCTAATTGAACACCAGATAGATAATTTTGATTATATTAAGTTAAAAAGTTTTTGTACAAATAAAATTAATGCAGACAAGATTAGGAGGGAAGCATCAAATTGGGAAATCATCTTTACATTTAAGGGTTCTGATAAAGGCCTCATTTCTAAAATATGTAGAGAACTGTATCATATATATAAGAATTCAAGCCACTCTTCAATAGATAAGTGGTCAAGGGATATGAACAGACAATTTTCAGATGATGAAATTAAAACTATCTCTAGTCATATGAAAAGTTGCTCCAAATCACTATTGATCAGAGAAATGCAAATTAAGACAACTCTGAGGTACCACTACACACCTGTCAGATTGGTTAAAATGACAGGAAAAGATAACGATGAATGCTGGAGGGGATGTGGGAAAGCTGGGACTCTAATACATTGTTGGTAGAATTGTTAATGGATCCAACCATTCTAGAGAGCAATTTGGAGCTATGCTCAAAAAGTTATCAAACTGTGCATACCCTTTGACCCAGCAGTGTTTCTATTGGGCCTACATCCCAAAGAGTTCTTAAAGGAGGGAAAGGGCCCCACATGTGCAAGAATGTTTGTGGCAGCCTTTTTTGTAGTGGCTGGAAACTGGAAACTGAATGGATGCCCATCAATTGGAGAATGGCTGAATAAATTATGGTATATGAATGTTATGGAATATTATTGCTCTGTAGGAAATGACCAGCAGGATGATTTCAGAGAGGCCTAGAGAGACTTGCATGAACTGATGATGAGTGAAATGAGCAGAACCAGGAGATCATTATACACAGCAACAACAATACTATATGATGATCAATTCTGATGGACATGGCTCTCTGCAACAAAGAATTGTCTCAAACCAGTTCCAATTGTTCATTGAAGAAAACCATATAAACCCAGAGAGAGGGATATGAAATATGGACCACAACATAATATTTTCATGCTCTCTATTCAGGTTTGCTTGCATTGTGTTTCCTTTCTCTGATTTTCCTTTTTTTTTTTTCTTGTAGATAGGATTTTTCTTGCACAATTTGTCAAGTATTTCAACATTATTAACATGTAGTGGACTTCCTGTCATCTAGGGGAGGGGAGAGGACTGGGGGTAAAATTTGTATGGAAAGCTTTGTAAAGATCAATGCTGGGGAACTACCCATACATATGTTATACAAATAAAAAGCTTTAATAAAAAAAAGAAAAGAAAAGAAAAGTTAAATACAAAGCATCAATAATTCAAAAATAAGATAAAAATAAAAATAGGAAATTGGCCAAAAAAAATAAATAAATAAAGCAGCAGTCATCAAAACCATTTGGTAGTGGCTAAGAAAGAGTAGTTGATCAGTGGAATAGGTTAGGTTCACAGGACAAAATAGTTAATGACTATATTAGTCTAATGTTTTACAAACCCAAAGATCCCAGTTTTTTGAATAAAAACTCACTATTTGACAAAAACTGGTGGGAAAATTGGAAACTAGTATGGCAGAAACTAGGCATTGACCCACACCTAACACTGTATACCCAAGATAAGGTTGAAATGGATTTATGAGCTAGACATAAAGAATGATATAAACAAATTAGAATAACAGGATAACTTACCTCCTCTGTGGAGTAGGAAGCAATTTGTGACCAAAGAAGAACTAGAGAACATTATTAATCACAAAGTCGATAATTTTGATATCAAGTTAAAAAGTTTTTATACAAACAAAACTAATGCAGACAAGATTAAAAGGGAAGCAATAATATGGAAAAACATTTTTACATTCAAAGGTTCTGCTAAAGGCCTCATTTCTAAAATATATAGATAATTAACTCTAATTTACAAGAATTCAAGCCATTCTCCAATTGATAAATGGTCAAAGGATATGAACAGACAATTTTCAATTGAAGAAATTGAAACTATTTCTAATCATATGAAAAGGTGCTCCAAATCACTATGGATCAGAGAAATGCAAATTAAGACAACTCTGGGATACCACTATACACCTTTCAGATTGGCTAAGATGACAGAAAAAGAAAATGACGAATGTTGGAGGGGATGTTAGAAAACTGGGACACTGATACATTGTTGGTGGAACTGTGAACGGATCCAACCATTCTGGAGAGCAATCTGGAACTATGCTCAAAAAGTTATCAAACTGTGCATACCCTTTGATCCAGCAGTATTTCTACTGGGCCTATATCCTAAAGAGATCTTAAAGGAGGGAAAGGGACTCACATACACAAAAATGTTTGTGGCAGCCCTTTTTGTAGTGGCAAGAGACTGGAAACTGAATGGATGCCCATCAATTGAAGAATGGCTGAATAAATTATGGTACATGAATGTCATGGAATATTATTGTTCTGTAAGAAATGGCCAGCAGGATGATTTCAGAGAAGCCTGGAGAGACTTGTGTGAACTGATGCTGAGTGAAATCAGCAGAACCAGGAGAACATTATACACAGCAACAACATGACTATATGATGATCAATTCTGATGAACATGGTTCTAGTCAACAATGAGGTCATTCAAACCAGGTCCTATTGTTCAGTGATGAAGAAAGCCATATACACCCAGAAAGAGGCCCATGAGACCTAAGTGTGGACCACTACATAGCATTTTCATGCTTTCTGTTGATGTTTGCTTGCATTTTGTTTTCCTTTTTAGATTTTTTTTTCCTTTTTTCTGGATCCCAATTTTTTGTGCAGCAAGATAACTTTATAAATATGTATACATATATTGGATTTATCATATATTTTATTATATATTTTCACATATTTAACATATCATTAGACACAAGTTTTAGACTACCTGCCATCTAGGGGAGGGGGCAGGTAGGATGAGGGAAAAATTTGGAACAGAAAGTTTTGCAAAAGTCAATGTTGAAAATTTACTCATGTTCTGTAAATAAAAAGCTTTAATTTAAAAAAAAATTAAAAAAAAACCTAGTCCTAGTGCAAAGGATCAATAATTAAACAAGCTTATATTCTTAGTAAATGCATTCTTTTTTTTAAGAAACTATAAATCCTAAACAGACTCATTTCTCAGGGCTGATGACCTTGCTTATTACTCTGATGGTTTCAAGAAAACTGACAAGCTTACAAATTAGGGGGAGATCCCAGGTAAAGGGGCTTAGCTTGCTACCTTCCCCCATTCAGTGAAGGAGGAAAAGGTATTATGTACCTCATACTTGGAGGTAAACTGATAAGACTTAACATGACAATAACTCCAAGTAACTTGGTTAACAATTTTAGAATTTCAAGCCATTCTCCAATTGATATATGGTCAAAGGATATGACCAGACAATTTTCAGAGGATGAAATTAAAACTATTTGTAGTCATATGAAAAGGTGCTTCAAATCACTATTGATCAGAGAAATGCAAATTAAGACAACCCTGAGGTACCACTACACACCTGTCAGATTGGCTAAAATGTCAGGAAAAGTTAATGATGAATGTTGGAGGGGATGTGGGAAGGCTGGGACACTGATGCATTGTTGGTGGAGCTGTGAACGGATCCAGCCATTCTGGAGAGCAATTTGGAACTATGCTCAAAAAGTTATCAAACTGTGCATACCCTTTGATCCAGCAGTGTTTCTACTGGGCCTATATCCCAAAGAGATCTTAAAGGAAGGAAAAGGACCCACATGTGCAAGAATGTTTGTGGCAGCTCTTTTTGTAGTGGCTAGAAACTGGAAATTGAATAGATGCCCTTCAATTGGAGAATGGCTGAATAAATTATGGTATATGAATATTATGGAATATTATTGTTATGTGAGAAACGACCAGCAGGATGATTTCAGAGAGGCCTGGAGAGACTTGCATAAACTGATGCTGAATGAAACGAGCAGAACCAGGAGATCATCATACACAGCAACAACAGTATTACATGATGATCAATTCTGATGGACATGGCTCTCTGCAACAAAGAATTGTCTCAAACCAGTTCCAATTGTTCACTGAAGAAAACCATATACACCCAGAGAGAGGGATGTGAAATGTGGACCATAACATAACATTCTCATACTTTCGATTGATGCTTGCTTACATTGTGTTTCCTTTATCTGATATGTCTTTTGTGTAGATATGATTTTTCTTGCACAACAATGATAAGTGTGGAAATGTGTATACATTTGTCAAGTATTTTAACATAATTAACATGTAGTGGATATCCTGCCATTTAGGGGAGGGGTGGGGAGTTGGGGAGAAAAATTTGTAACAGAAAGATATGTAAGGGTTAATGTTGAAGAATTACCCATACATATGTTCTGCAAATAAAATAAAATTTAAAAAAACAAACAACAAAAAAAAAAAAACAATTTTAGAATTTTCCTAAGTAATGGCCAAATAGTCTTAACTATAGTTATTATTCCCTTAAATAAATTTCCCTTTTGTTTTAGGGAGAAAACAAGCCAATCCTTAAAATTGAGATAGAACAGATTTAAAATTGACTCAACTTAGTTAATGAGAGATTCCCTAGATTCTGATTAAATGTCCAGACAAACTGAATTGCAATTTGGTTATTTTCCTATTTATGCAAATCATTTCTCTTTTGTAAGCCAGGAAAAGGGGTAAGGTCTCAGTTTTTACTGACAGGGCCCTCAGAAGTTTAACTCTAGATAACTAGAGTTTTTAAAATAGTCCCAAACTCTTCTGTTAACATTATCAGTGCAAATAGATCTCTTTAGTGGGTGTTAATTAAATTTCCTTTAAAATTTCTTTTACTATCATCTCAGACAAATTTCCAAATCACTTTAGATATCAATTATTAGTTGGTCACATTAAAAAAAAAACAACCTATAAAGTTATCAATTATGAAGTAATTATATCCAATAAAGCAGTTAACATCCATACAGCACATTTCATGTTAAGCACTTTTGCATTCATGGTCTTTAAAATAACAACTATTATTTCTTCTTAGAAATTAGAAAATTGGGCAGAGATAAAATAATTTGTCATAAATTATATAGCTAATGCATATCCACAATTGAGACAGAGAATGGTGGTCTTACCAAATTCAGAGGTTGACTGGCTTTCTCAGCTCACACTGCCATGTTGGGTGGTGCCAGGGGTACCCAAATTCTTCCCAGGCAGTTCCTGGATACAACATGTTGAAAGCTGGGGTGACTGTTGCCAGGATATTCCTTAGATGGCAGTTTCAGGTGCCAGGGCTCAAGGAATGCTGACCATTGCACCTTCCCCCACTCCCTCTAAATGGAGTTGGGGAGGTGCTTGGGCAAGTTTCTGTGGGGTCTCCACGGGCTGCTTCTCATTTCTACATATGAGGCAGAATTTAAGTTTTAATCTGATCTGAGATGAGAGGGGTTAGAAATCAGAGGGACTTAGACTATACTGATCTTGTTAGCAATCCTCACAACTGAGATACACTCAGGACCACTCCAGGCAGAGGAGAGGAGTGTCCCTTAATACCTTCTGGGGTGCTTTCCCAAAGGAGAGGGACTCCAAACAAGATAGGAGTTAAGGAATGGTTGGCAAAAAAGTTGTTATTTACCTAGTTTGTTTTTTCATTTTTTCCCGAATGGGGTAAATTCTTGGAATTGTCCCTAATGTTTCAGGAATTTTTCTTGCAATCTTAAAATTACTAATTGCCAGACTTCTTAATCATTGTTCTATGAATTTGCTAAAATGTTTTACTCTCAAAACTTTTGAGACTCTTTAAAGATGTTATTTTAATTTTATTTAGCTATCTTTCTATGCAGCCTCCAGCTTGGCCAGAGCAGAAGTCCACAGAAAAAAGTTAGGCTCTTTTTTTTTTTTTTTTTTTTTTTTATTAAAGCTTTTTATTTACAAAACATATGAGTGATTTTTCTACATTGACCTTTGCAAAAACTTTTTTTTCCCAAGCTTTTCCCCTCTTTCTCTCTCCACCCCCCACCCCTAGATGACAGGTAATCTAATACATGCTAAATATGATAAATTATATGACAAATCCAATACATGTATACATATCTATACAGTTATCTTACTGCACAAGAAACATCAGATCTAGAAAGAGAAGAAGAAAAAAACAACCTAAGGAGGAAAACAAAATGCATGGAAATATTCACAGAAAGTGTTAAAATGCTGTATTGTGGTCCGTACTCAGTTCCCACAGGCCTCTCTGTGGATGTATATGACTATCTTCATCGCTGAACAATAGGAACTGGTTTGAATCACATCATTGTTGAAGAGAACCATGTCCATCAGAATTGATCATCATATAGTCTTGTTGCTGTGTATAATGTTCTCCTGGTTCTGCTGATTTCACTCAGCATCAGTTCATGCAAGTCTCTCCAGGCCTCTCTAAAATCATCCTGCTGGTTGTTTCTTACAGAACAATAATATTCCATAAC